>JAWZYU010000065.1:493658-1011199 GCA_038380435.1 Ryuthela nishihirai
AGGGGTACGCCAGTTACATACACATTTCCAGGGGGTACGTGAAGCATAAAAGGTTGAGAACCACTCATGTATATGTTTTATTTTATTCCCATTGTTATACTATAACTATAGTTTTATCTATCTATACAAGGGGTACGCCAGTTACATACACATTTCCAGGGGGTACGTGAAGCATAAAAGGTTGAGAACCACTGATATATATGTTTAATTTTATTCCCATTGTTATACTATAACTATAGTTTTATCTATCTATACAAGGGGTACGCCAGTTACATACACATTTCCAGGGGGTACGTGAAGCATAAAAAGTTGAGAATCACTACTCTAATCTCTGTTTAGGAATCTAGTCTCAATTTAGTCCTGGCTATATTTCAGAGGTTATACTCGACTCTGAAAGTGATTCGGAACGGCTCTGACATTATTTTAAAAAGCAAAATGCTAAAAAGACAGTTAAAAATAAACATTTGAATGACGAGCTAAAAGCAATTTTTTTAATATACCTTATTTTAAAATGGCGAAACTCGTACATTTAGAACATTTTACGTTTCATCGAAAGAGTGATAACGAATTATTAAAAGCAATTCACACTAATGCATAACTTTAATAACCGCCACGAGATGGCGCCACCAATCCCAAATAGAAACCTGGTTGATTCTTCACCTGAACAGGTGAGCACAGCATGCTTGAGAGCCGCTCCATGTCGGACTTCAGCCACACTTCCATTGTTCCGTCCGTGGCGGCCCATCCTCCGGCATACACAACCACACACCATCACTCGTCGCGCGGTGGAGGAAGGTGGGGATGTGAATGCACCACGTGACCTTGACACTGTTCCCCGCGCCAACAACCTGTCTGTCACAGGTCACACACACTGCACACTCTGGACACGAAAACAAAAAGCAAAAAGGCTCGGGAATCCGATTGTTATCATGCTATTTGGTGTGTTGGGGAGAACCTCGGAAAGAATGCAGCTTTCTCACGTGACTGCTAAATGAAAAGGATGGTCGGTTCAATGAAGACTTGCAAAATCTGTTCGTTCTTCCAAAGGTCAGAGTTCGACTGACCACTGTATTTCTTCTGTTTCTTTTTGGCCCCTTAATCCTGTCAGACCTCTGTGGCAAGCAGCTGCTTGAGGGGGTATTTATTTTCACAGCCGTCCCATGGCCGAGTGGTTAGCGCGCTTGGCTACTGATCCAAGGGACCTGGGTTCGAGCCCCGGGTAAGGCATGGATGTTATGTGTCGTTTTTCTGCTGAAGTCCTGCCATCCTCACAGATCTTCTACTCTGGCATATAAACTGACAGGCTCCTGTCAGACCTCTGTGGCAAGCAGCTGCTTGAGGGGGTATTTATTATTTTTTTTATTTAATCCTGAAAGCATGTCTTGTGTCATCTCTTCATTTCACGGTACAGTCGCTCAAAAAAAGTATCCGAACACTACGGTTGATTACAGTTTTCAGGAAAAATATCTGGCAACGTTGAATTAGATGACTAATTTCTAACACCTCACGTGACGCAAAGGTTGCCAGATGACTCATTTCTAAAAAAATCGTTGCTCGATATTTTTTCTGAATTCTGTAATCAACCGTAGTGTTCGGATATTTGTTTGAGCGACTGTATGTAGTTAAACGACCCTTCGTGTCACGTGACACGAAGGTTGCCAGATGACTCATTTCTAAAAAAATCGTTGCTCGACATTTTTTCTGAATTCTGTAATCAACCGTAGTGTTCGGATATTTGTTTGAGCGACTGTATGTAGTTAAAACGACCAATGTATGTAGTTAAAATTATGAAAGCGTTATTATCTAGCTCTATATCTCATTGTACTTTCAAAATAAGTGTTTTTTAATGAAAATTCTCAACCAAGCCAATGAATCATTTAATTTCTACAATAGACTAAGGAAGACTTGAAAGGTTAACAACAGCAGCGCTAAACAAAAATTTGCCAGATGAATCAATTAAGATTTGAATAAAGCGTATTTTCAAACCATTTCTAAAAAATCGTTGCCAGATATTTTTCCTGAATTCTGCAATCAACCATAGTGTTCGGATATTTTTTAATATATATATAATGCGTATGAATATATAATGCAATGAATATGGAGCGTGTGCAATTACCGTTTACAGCAAACTGGAGCGGTTGCGGTTAATGTTCACAGCACATTGGATCGTGTGAGCTCACAAAGACCTGGATCGTGTGGGTTCACTCACGGAAATATTGAGCGTGTGCAGTTACCGTTCACAGCAAACTGGAGCGGTTGCGGTTAATGTTCACGGCACATTGGATCGTGTGAGCTCACAAAGACCTGGATCGTGTGGGCTCACTCACGGAAATATTGAGCGTGTGCAGTAGCTGCACACGCTCCAGTTTGCTGTGAACGGTAACTGGAGCGTGTACAGTTGCTGTACACGCTCCAGATATTTTTCCTGAATTCTGTAATCACGTGACACGAAGGTTGCCAGATCACTAATTTTAAAAAAACTTTGCCAGATATTTTTTCTGACTTCTGTAATCAACCATAAAAAAATAAATACCCCCTCAAGCAGCTGCTTGCTACAGAGGTCTGACAGGAGCCTGTCAGTTTATATGCCATAGTAGAAGGTCTGAGAGGATGACAGGACCTCAGCAGTAGTGTTCGAATACTTTATTGAGCGATTGTACCCAAGAACGCTAACCACTCGTCCACGGGAAGGCCAGGGTAGTTATCAGACTAACTCCATTTTCCTTCGGGAGGATTCATGGCGCTTCAGGCCAAGGCTCTTCAAGCTCACAATCCGTAGTTCCCAGGTTCGAGTCAAACCAGTGCCAGCGTTCAGATTTATCTCCGCCAAACACCCCATCCTGCCCATGGTCAGTAAGGAATAACGATGGGCTTGGAAAAGCCGCCGTCCTTCGGATGGGACGTCAAGCCGTGGCTCCGTGTGCGGGAGAGACGTACCCTGTGCACGTTAAAGAACACGCTGGATGGCCTTGACGGGAGGCTACCATCTATCTCCTAACAGCTGTTCCAGTGGGTCCCCTCCCCCATCCTTCTCTGAGTCTTCAGGATCCTTGTGACCTGGCCATTTAGCCCGTGGTGTGTAAAAAAGTGCCACTCAGAGGTAAAACAACCCACGTTAAAGAACACGCTGGATGGCCTTGACGGGAGACTACCATCTGTTCCGAACAGCTGTTCCAGTGGGTCCCCTCCCCCAACCTTCTCTGAACCTTCGAGGTCCTTGTGACCTGGACATTTAGCCCATGGTGTGCAAAAAAGTGCCGCTCAGAGGTAAAACAACCTAACCTTAAAGAACACGCTGGATGGCCTTGACGGGAGACTACCATCTGTTTCCCAACAGCTGTTCCAGTGGGTCCCCTCCCCCAACTTTCTGTGAACCTTCGGGGTCCTTGTAACCTGGCCATTTAGCCCATAGTGTGCAAAAAAGTGCCGCTCAGAGGTAAAACAACCCACAAAAAAAACTCTCCTTTTTTTGCCTCAAAATACACCTCAAAACACGATTTTGAACAATTTCAATAATCTTTATATATTACACATTTCTTCGATTAATTTTCTTGATTTAAAATCTAAATTCAGAAAGTAAACAGGAAAAAAAAAAATTAGTTTCTCTTCAAATTCCCCAAAACACACACACAAAAAATCCACGAATATTTTCCGTTTGCAATCATTATTCCAATATCGTTTAGAAGAAAAGAACAAGCTTCTATTTTTTTCCCTTATGCCAAATCCTAGTTTGCTACTACTCCCTTTAAAGCTGCCATCGCCATTGTTTTCCCCCCACGCAAAACACTGGCAACCTGCCCATTACGAAAGATAAGTGCGTCGAAGATGGATCTCTGTGATTGCCGCTCTTACACGAGAGAATCTTCCTGCCTCTGAGAGCACCACTTCCGTGGGGAATGGATGCAGAGAGAGATTCTCCCCAACCCTGATACCGCAGGTCGCCCAATTGAGGAAGATCCGAGCAAATCCTTTTTCTATCAGATTCCGTTTCTGAAACCATTTACCAGAATAACGAATAACCTTACTGACAGAGTAGAGGGCAAGTCCTTTTGAACTTCTGCGGGGGGAAGGAAAATAAACAAATGGTCGCAAGATTCATGAGAGAATGCAACGCTAAAAATAGAAGCTCTCTTGTTTTTTATTGCTTGTTGAGTTTTGAATAATGCGACATGGTTTGGTAGAATAGCTGAATTGTAAAATATAAATAAACTGTTGCTGAAGCAATGAACTAGTGACGTCACTTCCTTCTGTTGAACGAGGCTAAAGGGATGTTTCATGTTAGGTTTGAGTGAGCTGGGAATCTTGGAACACAATCGAAGAATGACTTTTTCGAGATAGAGGTGTTCAGGAACTAAAAATAGTCGTAAAGAAGATTTCTAGATGGACTGGTTCTCGTAAATCGGCAGTTGTTGGATGCAATTGGGTTGTTTCACCTCTGAGCGGCGGGGCGGGGCGGAGCGGGGGTGGCTCAGTCGGTAGCGCGCCAGGCTCGTAATCTGTAGTTCCCAGGTTCGAGTCCCAGCTGGGTCAGCGTTGAGATTTTCCTCCGCAAAATTCCCCGCCCTGCCAACGGTCAGTAGGGGACACCGATGGGCTTGGAAAGGCCGCCGTCCGTCGGATGGGACGTTAAGCCGTGGCCCCGTGTGCGGGAGAGAGCCATACCCTGTGCACGTTAAAGAACACGCTGGATGGCCTTGACGGGAGGCTACCATCTGTCTCCCAACAGCTGTTCCAGTGGGTCCCCTCCCCCAACCTTCTCTGAGCTTTCAGGGTCCATGTGACCTGGCCATTTAGCCCATGGTGTGCAAAAAAGTGCCGCTCAGAGGTAACCAACCCAACCCTCTGAGCGGCACATTTTTGCACACCATGGGCTAAATGTCCAGGTCAATAAAGACCCCGAAGGCTCAGAGAAGGTTGGGAGAGGGGACTCACTGGAACAGCTGTTGGGAGACAGATGGTAGCCTCCCGTCAAGGCCATCCAGCGTGTTCTTTAACGTGCACAGGGTATGGCTCTCTCCCGCACACGGGGCCACGGCTTAACGTCCCATCCGACGGACGGTGACCTTTCCAAGCCCATCGGTGTCTCCTACTGACCGTGGGCAGGGCGGGGAATTTTGAGGAGATAAATCTCAACGCTGACCCAGCTGGGACTCGAACCTGGGAACTGCAGCTGCATCCCCGTCCGTTGGATGCAGCATAACAACTAGCCGTTCTTGCTACCTGTGTAAGATTTTTTTTTAACGCGTTGACATTTTGATGAAAATAAGGCAACGAATCAGATATGAAACCGTTTTATAAATAATGCAAATAAAAAAGGCTCGAATATTGTTTCATCTAATTTCAATGTATGCATGGATGCACATTTATCAGCAAGCAAAAGTCATGACTGACAGATCTCCCTCTAGTGAGATTCGGCATTAATTTTCCTTAGAAATTTTTTTTTTTTAATTTTGTGTCCCCTTTAATTACCCTGTGCTCGGGTTGGGTTGTTTCACCTCTGAGCGGCACTTTTTTGCACACCATGAGCTAAATGGCCAGGTCACATGGACCCCGAAGGCTCAGAGAAGGTTGGGGAAGGGGACCCACTGGAACAGCTGTTGGGAGACAGATGGTAGCCTCCCGTCAAGGCCATCCAGTGTGTTCTTTGACGTGCACAAGGTATGGCTCTCCCGCACACGGAGCACGGCTTAACGTCCCATCCGACGGACGGCGGCCTTTCCAAGCCCATCGGTGTCCCCTACTGACCGTGGGCAAGGCGGGGAATTTTGAGGAGATAAATCTCAACGCATACCCAGCTGGGACTCGAGCCTGAGAACTACAGATTACGAGATGCATCACTTGAAATCTCCAACCTTAACTCTTTATATGGTCTATATTGGATATGCAGATTCAGAGTACACCAGACTTATAACTTGATGTTTGAAAATTTCAGTCCCCACTGTGCCTGCCTTGATATTGTTAATATCCTCAGTGAAAAAGAAGGCGTGCTTGGAAAGGCGCCATATTTATGAGATATTAAACTATGGTTCTTACGTGGGAGAGTTGTTTCCTATCATTCAAGCGGGGTAATCTATGTATATAACCATACTAAGGCATAATAAAGTTATTATTACTATTAAAAAAATTGTCTGTCAACAAACGACAAAGTGAACATATTATTTGGGGCGGGGGTGGCTCAGTCGGTAGCGCACCAGGCTCTTAATCTGTAGTTCGCAGGTTCGAGTCCCAGCTGGGTCAGCGTTGAGATTTATCTCCGCAAAATTCCCCGCCCTGTCCACGGTCAGTAGGGGACACCGATGGGCTTGGAAAGGCTGCCGTCCGTCGGATGGGACGTTAAGCCGTGGCCTGTGTGCAGTATAGCCAGACCTTGTGCACGTTAAAGAACACACTGGATGGCTTTGACGGGATGCTATCATCTGTCTCCCAACAGCTGTTCTAGTGGGTCCCTTCCCCCAGCCTTCTCTGAGCCTTCGGGGTCCTTGTGACCGGGGGCGGGGGTGGCTCAGTCGGTAGCGCGCCAGGCTCGTAATCTGTAGTTCCAAGGTTCGAGTCCCAGCTGGGTCAATGTTGAGATTTATCTCGCAAAATTCCCCGCCCTGCCCACGGTCAGTAGGGGACACCGATGGGCTTGGAAAGGCCGCCGTCCCTCGGATGGGACGTTAAGCCGTGGCCTTTGTGCAGTATAGCCATACCTTGTGCACGTTAAAGAACACACTGGATGGCCTTGACGGGATGCTATCATCTGTCTCCCAACAGCTGTTCTAGTGGGTCCCTTCCCCCAGCCTTCTCTGAGCCTTCGGGGTCCTTGTGACCGGGGGCGGGGGTGGCTCAGTCGGTAGCGCGCCAGGCTCGTAATCTGTAGTTCCAAGGTTCGAGTCCCAGCTGGGTCAACGTTGAGATTTATCTCGCAAAATTCCCCGCCCTGCCCACGGTCAGTAGGGGACACCGATGGGCTTGGAAAGGCCGCCGTCCCTCGGATGGGACGTTAAGCCGTGGCCCCGTGTGAACACACTGGATGGCCTTGACGGGAGGCTATCATCTGTCTCTCAACAGCTGTTCCAGTAGGTCCCCTCCCACAGCCTTCTCTGAGCCTTCGGGGTCCTTGTGAACTGGCCATTTAGCCCATGGTGTGCAAAAAAGTGCCTCTTAGAGGTAAAATCAACTCAAATCAACTCAATGCTAGGTGGGACTCGAATCCTGGGGCGCAACTGACTAGTCCAACTTCTACCCCCTATAAAATAAAGGACAAAAAAGAAAAAGCATATGAACACACGATCTTTCATTTTTAATGAAAATAAAATCCATAATAAATTGATCATTCGATAAATCCATATGAAAAATGCAGTCTCAAATATATATCACACAAACATGCTCTTATCAGAGAAGTCTGATAAGAGCATGTTTGTATAAAATAGACATAGATTAGGTCTGTAAGGGGGAGACCTCAAACAGAAAGAAAACCCCACGAAACAGATATCTATGCTTTATCAGAGGCTCTTCAGTTAAAAAATTATGCTTTACTAAACCTGTTATTGTTGTATCTAATACAAAAAAAAATTAACAAGTGTCTAAATCGGAGGCCCCATTTGAGCTCAAGGCTCTTGGCCACCCTTCTGATATGCTCTGAAGATTCATAGAGAACAATTCTAAAATTTAATTCAAAAAATTTAAAATGCCTTTTTTTTTTCCAATGCGCTCTAAAAAAAACTACTTCACTAATTCTAAAAATAATCGTTGCCAGATATTTTTTCTGAATTCTGTCATCAACCATAGTGTCCGGATACTTTTCGTGTCGATCAGCCTGCATAATAGCATACTCACAAATTCCAAAATAGTGCACTGATTTACCTACTCAACAATATTGAAGCGCCTTATCTTCCTTTGAAGTGAATACATTCCGTTGTTTTACCTCTGAGCGGCGCTTTTTTTGCACACCATGGGCTAAATGGGCAGGTCACAAAGACTCCAAAGGCACAGAGAAGGTTGGGGGAGGGGATCCACTGGAACAACTGTTGGGAGACAGATGGTAGCCTCCCGTCAAGGCCATCCAGCATGTTCTTTAACGTTGGGTTGTTTTACCTCTGAGCGGCACTTTTTTGCACACCATGGGCTAAATGGCCAGGTCACAAAGACCCCAAAGACTCAGAGAAGGTTGGGGGAGGGGATCCACTGGAACAGCTGTTGGGAGACAGATGGTAGCCTCCCGTCAAGGCCATCCAGCGTGTTCTTTAACGTTGGGTTGTTTTACCTCTGAGCGACACTTTTTTGCACACCATGGGCTAAATGGCCAGGTCACATGGACCCCGAAGGCTCAGAGAAGGTTGTGGGAGGGGACCCACTGGAACAGCTGTTGGGAGACAGATGGTAGCCTCCCGTTAAGGCCATCCAGCGTGTTCTTTAACGTTGGGTTGTTTTACCTCTGAGCGGCACTTTTTTGCACACCATGGGCTAAATGGCCAGGTCACATGGACCCCGAAGGCTTAGAGAAAGTTGGGGGAAGGGTCCCACTGGAACAGCTGTTGGGAAACAGATGGTAGCCTCCCGTCAAGGCCATCCAGCGTGTTCTTTAACGTGCACAGTGTATGGCTCTCCTGCACAAAGGGCAACAGCTTAACGTCCCATCCGACGGACGGCGGCCTTTCCAAGCCCATCGGTGTCCCCTACTGACCGTGGGCAGGGCGGGGAATTTTGCGGAGATAAATCTCAACGCTGACCCAGCTGGGACTCGAACCTGGGAACTACAGATTACGAGCCTGACGCGCTACCTACTGAGCCACCTCCGCCCCGAAAAGCAATAGGAAGAGAGATAATGAAGGTGTTCTGGACCGTTCCATTTGAATTTAGTCAACCTCCCCCCCCCCCCCTCCCCGCAGTGGGGCTGTGGTTGCTCAGTCGGTAGCGCCCCAGGTTTGTAATTGGAAACTGAGTTTCTTGAGGGGCTATGCAGGCTGTTAGGAAACTGATGGAAGTCTCGCTCCAAAATCCCTCAAGTCCCATCTGGACTATCATGGAGAGTTTTCTCCGCAAAACTCCCAATCCTGCCTTCGTTTGGCAGGAGCCAATGATGGGCTTGGAAAGACCGACATCCGCCAGATGGGACGTTAAGCCGTGATACCTTGTGTGGGATACACAGGCCACGGCTTAACGTCCCATCCGACGGACGACAGCCTTTCCAAGCACAACCTAGCATTGAGATTTATGCCCACGGTCAATAGGGTACACCGATGGGCTTGGAAAGACTGCCATCCTTTGATTGGGACATTATGACGTAGACTCGGGGTCTTGGGACCTGGCCATTTAGCCCATTGTGTGTAAAAAAAGTGCCGCTCAGAGTATCACGGCCGAATCAAGCCGAATGCCCTTGACGGAGGCTACCATATGTCCCCTAACAGCTGTTCAGTGGGTCCATTCCCCCAACCTTCTCTGAGCCGAAGGGGTCTTTGCGACGTGGTCATGTAGCCCATTGTGGGCAAAACGATGCAGTTCCACTACCACCAATTTTTTTTTTTTTTATGGATCCGGTCTGGCAACCTACGTACACGAAGGTTACCAGATCACTAATTTCTAAAAAAAAGTCGTTCCCGGATATTTTTTCTGAATACTGTAATCAACCATAGCGTTCTGATATTTTTTTTTGAGCGACTGTACAACAAAACAATAACTCCAAAAAAAATTTAGTAGTTAAAAAATATTTGTTCGTTAATACGTAGCCCAGAAAAAACTAATTTTATAGCATTTTCCATTTTTGACAAAAATGTTCATTACATATCTTCCTAGCCTACTCCCCCAACTTTCTCTGGGTCTTCGGGGTCCATGTGATCGGGCCATTTAGCCCATGGTGTGCAAAAAAGTGCCGCTAAGAGATAAAACAACCCAACCCAAACTAACCTACTCTTGCATTAGGAACTTTCTTCGATAATTCACATTTGCCTTCGGTGAGAGGGGCGGGGGTGGCTCAGTCGGTAGCGCACCAGGCTCGTAATCTGTAGTTCCCAGGTTCGAGTCCCAGCTGGGTCAGCATTGAGATTTATCTCCGCAAAATTACCCGCCCTGCCCACGGTCAGTAGGGGACACCGATGGACTTGGAAAGGCCGCCGTCCGTCGGATGGGACGTTAAGCCGTGGCCCCGTGTGTGGGAGAGCCATACCCTGTGCACGTTAAAGAACACGCTGGATGGCCTTGACGGGAGGCTACCATCTGTCTCCCAACAGCTGTTCCAGTGGGTCCCCTCCCCCAACCTTCTCTGAGCCTTCGGGGTCTTTGTGATCTGGCCATTTAGCCCATGGTGTGCAAAAAAGTGCCACTCAGAGGTAAAACAACAACCCAACCCTTCGGTGAGAACTACCAGTTACGAACCAACTCGGGGGGGGGTGGCTCAGTCGGTAGCGCGCCAGGCTCGTAATCTGTAGTTCCCAGGTTCGAGTCCCAGCTGGGTCAGCGTTGAGATTTATCTCCGCAAAATTTCCCCCGCCCTGCCCACGGTCAGTAGGGGACACCGAGGGGCTTGAAAAGGCCGCCGTCCGTCGGATGGGACGTTAAGCCGTGGCCCCGTGTGCGGGAGAGCCATACCCTGTGCACGTTAAAGAACACGCTGGATAGCCTTAACCGGAAGCTACAATCTGTCTCCCAACAGTTGTTCCAGTGGATCCCCTCACCCAATCTTCTCTGAGCCTTCGGAGTCCTTGTGACCTGGCCATTTAGCCCATGATGTTCAAAATTGTGTCGCTCAGAGGTAAAACAACCCAACGTTAAAGAACACGCTGGATGGCTTTGACGGGAGGTTACCATCAGTCTCCCAACAGCTATTCCAGTGAGTCCCTTCCCCTAACCTTCTCTGAGCCTTCGGGGTCCTTGTGACCTGGCCATTTAGTCCATGATGTTCAAGAAAGTGCCGCTCAGAGGTAAAACAACCCAACGAACAAACTGACGCTACCAATTTGCACGAATGCTCAGTGAATTTTAGAACACCCTGGATATAGAATTTCTGGAGTAAAAATGAAAAAAAAAAAGACCCGTGAAATCCTTTAAGAGGTTGGGTTGTTTTACCTCTGACCGGCACTTTTTTGCACACCATGGGCTAAATGGCCAGGTCACATGGACCCCGAAGGCTCAGAGAAGGTTGGGGGAGGGGACCCACTGGAACAGCTGTTGGGAGACAGATGGTAGCCTCCCGTCAAGCCATCCAGCGTGTTCTTTAACGTGCACAGGGTATGGCTCTCCCACACAGGGGATCACGGCTTAACGTCCCATCCGACGGACGGCGACCTTTCCAAGCCCATCGGTGTCGCCTATTGACCGTGGGCAGGGCGGGGAATTTGGCGGAGATAAATCTCAACGCTGACCCAGCTGGGACTCGAACCTGGGAACTACAGATTACGAGCCTGGCGCGCTACCGACTGAGCCACCCCCGCCCCCCTTTAAGAAGTATTACTGAATAAAAAAAAAAGTAGCAGTTTCCAAAGCTATCCCTACACTAGGGAACCTGGGACTCACTCGATCAATACAAAAGCAGACAGGAACATGTCTTCTATTTGCATTCTGGTTATTGCTGAGGTTCAAAGAAGGAATCTGATTATTCTCGAGATCTTGACTGAAGAATTCACATTTAATTTTTTTTTCCAGACACAGGAAACAGAGAAATATTTCTCTGCTCTTTCCTTTAACTATTATTTAATGATGAAATGCATTATGCATTCATTAGCTCGTCTAATTAAGGAAAAATGGAAAAGCCACCAAAAAAGAAAATGTGGAATTGGCGCCGAAGTTCTACAAACGACATTGTCTGACAGGTATAGTCGAAACGACATTGTCTGACAGGTATAGTCGAAACGACGAGGCATCATAGGTTCATTCTGTTCCGATCTGTTGATTGTCCTAAAGGGTTGGGTTGTTTTACCTCTGAGCGGCACTTTTTTGCACACCATGGTGTAAATGGCCAGGTCACAAGGACCTCGAAGGCTCAGAGAAGGTTGGGGGGAGGGGACTCATTGGAACAGCTGTTGGGAGACAGATGGTAGCCTCCCGTCAAGGCCATCCAGCGTGTTCTTTAACGTTGGGTTGTTTTACCTCTGAGTGGCACTTTCTTGCACACCATGGGCTAAATGACCAGGTCACAAGGACCTCGAAGGCTCAGAGAAGGTTGAGGGAGGGGTTGGGTTGGGTTGTTTTACCTCTGAGCTGCACTTTTTTGCACACAAAGGGCTAAATGGCCAGGTCGCATGGACCCCGAAGGCTCAAAGAAGGTTGGGGGAGGGGACCCACTGGAACAGCTGTTGGGAGACAGATGGTAACCTCCCGTCAAGGCCACCCAGTGTGTTCTTTAACGTGCACACAATGGACAGGTCACAAGTACCCCGAAGACTCAGAGAAGGTTGGGGGACAGGACCCACTGGAATAGCTGTTGGGAGACAGATAGTAGCCTCCCGTCAAGGCCATCCAGCGTGTTCTTTAATGTGCGCAGAGTATGGCTCTCCAGCACACGGGGCCACGGCTTAACGTCCCATCCGACGGACGGCGACCTTTCCAAGCCCATCGGTGTCCCCTACTGACCGTGGACAGGGCGGGAAATTTTGCGGAGATAAGTCTCAACGATGACCCAGCTGGGACTCGAACCTGGGAACTACAGGTTACGAGCCTGGCGCGCTACCGACTGAGCCACCCCCGCCCCTTCTAAAGGGAGTCACTCGCTAACTTATTACACAGGGAAATTAAAACCACCCAATAAAACAGTTTCTTTTTCTCGTATAGGTGAAAAAAAAAAGGAAAAAAAAAAAAGCAACTACGTTGATTTGCATAAATTAAGTCTGAACCCTGTGGGAGGGGGTGGCTCAGTCGGTAGCGCGCCAGGCTCGTAATCTGTAGTTCCCAGGTTCGAGTCCCAGCTGCGACAACGATGAGATTTATCTCTGCAAGATTCCCTGCCCTAAGGCAGCAGAGAAAACAAATGGTCTTAGAAAGGCCACTGTCCATTGTATGGGACGTTAACGTGTACAGTCGCTCCAAAAAGTATCCGAACACTATGGTAGATGACAGAATTCAGAAAAAATATCTGGACGCGATTTTTTAACAAATTAGTGTGATTGATTGGAAATTAATTATCTGGCAACCTTCGTGTCACGTGACACGAAGGTTGCCAGATAACAAATTTCTAAAAAAATCGTTGCCAGATAACTAATTTCTAAAAAAATCGTTGCCAGATATTTTTTCTGAATTCTGTAATCAACCATTGTGTTCGGATATTTTTTAATATATATAATACGTATGAGTATATAATGCAATGAATATGGAGCGTGTGCAGTTACAACACCACCTAGAGGAGAAGGCCCTACCAGTCGGTGACGCGATTCTGATGACGTCAATATTAGTCGACCCGTAGCTAGTAGCGTCGCCTCCATCTTGCTTTTGTTCGTGTTTAGCTAGTTCGGCAAAACGTTTGATTTAGTGTGGTTTGTTATCATGTTCATTGATTTTTTTTAGCGAAATGCCATCGCGCTGCTGCGTTCCTCAGTGCAGGAGCAATTACGATGGGGAACAAATATTCTCAGTTTTTAAATTTCCAGAAGATATCGATTTGCGACAGAAATGGCAAGTTCAGAAAGTTCAATACCAAGGCAAAACTTCTGTCCAACGAAAGCATCCAAGGTAAGAAGAACTTTATTCTGCATTAATATCTGTTGTCATATTTATGAACTTCTAAAGTAAAAATTATCGTTTTAACTATTGTATGTTACGTTTATATAATATACATATATAATATCATTGATCTGTTATGGATTAATTTGACGTTATTTTTATTAAGTAAGAAACCTAATATGCTGGAATAAAAAATGTCGAATGTACATATGCTAAAATGCTTAAATAGAAAAGAATATTTCACAGTGACCAGACTTTTTATTTAATAGATTACAGTAGTAAGTTAAGAAATTGGTACTTTTGTTGGAATAGTGTTATATCACTATATTTATATATCCATAGAGTTCAAATATATCTCGTATAAGTTAATACCATAATACTGTTAAACTTGAAATACATATATAAGACAAAGGCAAGATCATGGGAAAACCTACTTTTAAATACAAAATCTCTGCATAAGTATTAGAAATTATTTTGGTGCTATTACTAGTATACTTGGATACAAATTGGACCCATGTTCAAAGCCTAGAGATGGCTTTGTGAATATGTATTATTTTCCTGCTGAAGTTTTGCCTACCTCACACATCAGCTATTTTTTTAATAAAAGCAGGACAGGTAATGGTAAAAGTTCATTGTAGAAACTGTCGACAACAGTAAACTTCCTGACCAATCAATTCCTAATAACTTTCAGCATTAAATTAATCTGCATAATTATATCTCTGAAATCAGGTCAAGTTATAGTGGATATTAAAGAATGGGTGGGCTACATCCAGGGCCGCCGACAGGGGGGGGGGCAAGGGGGACTAATGGATAGGGGCCCGTCAGCAATAAGGGCCCGTCAGATTAAGTGACTCTTTACTTTTTCTTACAAAAATTATTCTTAGTTAGGCTATATATCGATCCTATAAAATTCCACAAGAACATTATTTGTTATAATGTGCTTTTAAAAAGAAACACTAGTTGGATTATGACATATTATCTCATTAATAGTAGTTGAACGAACCATTTCTTAACATCTTCTTTTGTCCGCGTTAACTTACAGCATTTGCTTGTATTTTCCCTGTTAACCACCCCACCCCTGCAGCAGTAGCAACAGTTGGACTCTCCCAAACCCAACCCGTGCGATCAGGTATATTACATTGTTCATGTTTCGAGTTCCAGTAACATCGTCTGTGATCTGTGTGTCAGTGTTACAAATTATAAAAGTCTCTTGTCGGCACAATTGTTTCACCATTTCGTTGTCATTTGTTTAGTAAAATGATATATTCATTGGTGCTATAGTCTAACTGAACAATGGACAAGTATAAGCATAAGTCAGGAGCTGAGAAGCGAAAGGAGAGAAATAAAAAATTGGAAGTTATTCAGAAAGGGAGTAGAACTTTGTTTGAAGTCGGTGTAAAAGTGAATGTGGACAGTGAAGGTGCAAAAAATGAACTAATCCCAATCTCAAGCTCGTCTGTTCCCGCTCTCAAAAATAAAGAAATTTCAAGTTCAGAGGGGAATGATGATGGTTCTGGTTTTTTTTTTTAAATTATGACGACAGCAGTATTGAAACGAAACAACCAAACAGCAGTGAAAATGATGCGCGTTCTATAAACTATGAAAGTGAAGCGAACTTACCCGCTCCAGTTACGAACTCTGAGTCATGTGTAAGTGTAATTGAAGGTATAGTTCGAAAAGGTCCCCCTTCTATGCCTAATAACCTTCCAAGTGACGGAACAAGAGCCTTTCCGAAAACAGTTTTATTTTCAAAACTCAAGAATGGAGAATGTGTTTCTAGAGACTGGTTAGTGTGGAGTGAAACAAATCAGTCGTTATACTGTTTTCCTTGCAGATTTTTTGGTCGCAACCCTGAATCCCACAAATCCGTTTTAGTTAGTGATGAAGGCTGGAAAAAAGATTATTCTTGGGGTAAACTATATTACAAATTGCCAGTTCATGAAATGAGTGCTAATCACAAAAAATGCTATATTGAATGGAGAGGATTGGAAAGAAGACTTCGTCATGGAACTGATATTTATTCTCAAATGAACTCTGAAATTGCCTCTAAAGTGAATTATTGGAGGGATTTATTTCACAGGATTCTGTCTGTTACATTATTTCTTGGTGAGAGGGGTCTCGCATTTAGAGGTTCTTCCAGCAAAATAGGGTCATCGGATAATGGTAACTTCCTTGGGATTATTGAGTTGCTCGCTCAATATGATCCGAGGTTGAGAGAACATGTGACTAAAGTTCAAGAGTCACAACAAGAAGGGAAGAGACTTCGAGCTCACTACCTTTCAGCGGATTCTCAAAACGAGTTCATTAAGGCTTGCAGCAACAAGGTTCTTCAAGCTGTACTCTTAGAAAGAGAAAAATCAAAGTATTTTTCAATACTAGCTGATGCTATTCCAGATACATCTCATAATGAGCAAATGACATTAATTTTAAGATACGTTCTAGACGGTGATTCTTCATTTAAAATAATGGAGAGGTTCATAAGTTTTGTAAAGTGCAATAAGAAAACTGGACAAGAAATTGCTAATGTACTCACTGAAGAATTAGAGAAGCATAAGATCCCTTTAAAAGATTGCAGGGGGCAGGGATATGACAATGGAGCGAATATGGCTGGTGCATACAATGGCGCGCAAGTCATTATAAGTGCGCTAAATCCATTTGCCATATTTTCTAACGGTAGTGCACATAGTCTAAATTTGTGTGGTGTGAACGCTACTGAATGCTGTGAAGATGCTATTACGTTTTTTGGTATGGTTCAAAAAGTGTATAACTTCTTCTTAAAGAGCCCTCAGAGATGGGAGATACTAGAGAATACAATAGGTTGTTCCTTGCATAGCCTATCAAAAACAAGATGGTCTGCTCGTGTTGACAGTGTTAAACCATTTTCCAAACACCTATCACTCATCAAACATTCATTAAATCAATGCAAAAATTTTAATCTGTCAGCTGAGTGTAAAACGGAATTGATGGGAATAAAACGATACCTTGAATCATTTAAGTGCACTTTGATGGCAACAATCTGGTTCAAAATTCTCTCGGCAATTGACATTCGCAACAAGGTTCTACAAGCTCGTGATGCAACTCTTGATGTAGAGATTGATAATATTCGCGATCTGCTCCAGGAACTGAAACAACTCCGTGATAAATGGGAGAACTTATTAAATGAAGCAAAAGTAGTGGCCACCTCATTAGCAAGTGATCTTCCTGCAGAGACAGAACTTCCGAAGACGAGAGTGAAAAGAAGGAAAACTTTCTTGGACGAAATCAATGAAGATGTTCCAGAGTTTCGAGGGAATGAGGGGGAAACTATTGAAGAATGGGAGTTCAGAGTAAATGTGTTTTATAGGGTAATTGATTCTGTTGTTTGTGGACTTACTAATCGTTTCACTTTGGCGGAAAAGTTAAATGATAGATTTAAGTGCTTATGTCTATATCCAGACATTGAAGAACGTGACATTGAAAATATGGGTGTTACTTTGCATGAACAATATTATGAAGACATTAATAGAGAGATCAGTGATGAGCTGAAATGTCTAAAATCAATTCATTCTTCTAATTTAGGGACAGGCCCATTGAAACCACTGGAGCTCTTAAACCGTCTGAGAGAATTGAAACTGGACAGTTTATTTCCAAATATTTGTATAGCCATTAGAATATTCTGTACAATTCCTGTGATATTTGCTGATGCTGAAAGATCCTTCAGCAAAATGAAGGAAATAAAAAATGTATTCAGATCAACAATGTGTCAAGAAAGACTGAGTAACCTTGGTTTGCTTAGTCTGGAGAGCGATCTTGCTAGGTCTTTAAATTATGATGACATAATTGACGATTTTGCATCAACGAAGTCAAGGAGAGTTGTTTGTTGACATTGATCTACTGTATAAGTTAGAAGTTGCAACTCTTTGGGAATAATGGGTTATATTATATTTAGTGTTGAATCTGCTATTATGCTAATGTGAAGTTTAACAAATATTGTTGCCTATTTTTCAGTACTGATAATTAAAAATGAAGACTCGCAGAATTGCATAGTTTTTCTCCATGATATGTTATGTAGCCTATATTAAAATTTGCTCAAAAATCCTAAATCTTGCTGTGAGCTTTGCAAAATATGTTCCCACTTTGCACCATCTGATGTTGAAAGAGAAACCAGCATGTTTGACATGAAAACTGGGAGAAAGCTTTCTGACCTCTAAAGTATTCATATACTGATGGAGAGGTACTGTTCAACTACTTTTAAAGCATCCACAAATACACTTTAAAAAAATATTACGCCCAAAACTGAAATCATTGCTGACCACTACCTCAGTCAGAGTTTGAAGTAACAGAAAGTTTACCTTTTATTACAGTGCATAGTTACTAATCATTATGACACTTTAGGAGAAATAACCTTTGATTGTTTATGAAATAGGAATAAAAATCACTGCACCATATATTTTATAGTATATTTAATGAGTATTGTTTTTTTTTGACTCAACTGTTAGTACTTGGCAAAAAACTTAGTATGAAAAAACTTATTTTATTTCACAAAGAAAGCATATCCTCCTTTTATAAGACTGGCATCGAGTAACCCTACGTCTGGTGGTTATGTGTTTGGATCTCACCTGGCTCAAGGTAATTTTTTCACTATACTCATTATCATTATAATACTTAAGGAGTTTGATAGTGATTAAATGTTAGTAAATCAATGAGGTACTGTGGATTAATTTGTGTATGTTACTTTCACTTTGAGAAAATTATATTAAGATTTTTATACAATTTGATATTGTGTTAAAGTCAAAATGCTGATTGTCTAATTTCACACCTTAAAAATTACTCTTATGAGATTTAATATAATTCAAAAATTTATGTTTGGTAATCTCAATTATGTTACAAATTTGATATCAGTGGTTGATACTTTTAAGTAAATATTTTATTGAGTCCTGAATGCAATGTCTTAATTTCACCCAATGCAGATAATTTATTTTAAACTGTTAAATAAAGATAATTAAATAAAGAAATTATTAATCTTCATTCATCTTTAATATCTGGAAAACAATTTCCACAGGCTTTGAGCCAGTAATTGAACATGGATCTTCTATAAAGCATGCTTTTTGATTTTTCTTATTACACGAGTCTTTGGATTGTCCATCTGCTCGTGTACTTGGTTAGTCTGCAAGTACCTGAAAGTACCTAATGTTAAAAAGTAGGTTAAGAAATATCAAATTTGGAGGGAGGTAAAAATAGCTGGTTGTCATTTTCATCAGTTAGCATGAAGCCTTTTGGAAAGTAATGATACATTGTAATGGAAAAGTCTCCACAACATCATAGACCCACCTTCAAATAATTATAGCACAATAAGTACAATGGTGGAAAACCCTTTGGAATGGTGTGCTATTGTTTCAACCATTGTTTTTTAGACATAAAAACTGGTTAACTTTATTGTCAAATATTTTGCAATATTTTAGTGGAAATTTTATTGCATGCAAGCTGCAATAGCTATTTTTAGTTCCTTTAACTATATTCTGCTACTGTACAGGGTCTACTAGATTAATTTCATTTTTATTTTACTGATTTAACATGTCTTTTTTGGCTAAATCTATGATCAAAGGGTTTATTACTTTCACTTTGAGAAAAATTATATTTCTCAAAGTGAAAGAAGTTAGAAGGGTTAGGTTTTTTTAATGTTATGTTTTGTGAACGGTAACTGGAGCGTGTAACTGGAGCGTGTAAATCTATGATCAAAGGGAATCTCTACTTGCACTTGTCAGTAGGTTTTTTCTTAATATTGTGTTTAGTGTTACTTTTGAGTGATCTTTTGCCAATTCCACAACATTTTCACTTCCCACTATACTCTTATGGCTGGACCCCTGAAGATAAATTATGTTTTTGGTTGTCTTTAAATTTTTTTATCAATGTATCAAATACTTGGGGTGGATGCTTTTGTTTGGACAGCTATTCAGTATGGATGCAGTATGTGACAGTATATGGTTTTCTTTCCAATCCATTTCATTGCTTCTGTTATACATGCATTAAGTGGGGTATGAAATTTATAACTTTCTGTTGGAACATATACCACCAGTTTCTGGATGAATCTGGTGGTATATGTTCATATACCACCAGTTTCTGGATTTTTTTTAATACTTCAATTTGATTTGCACATTTGGAGTATACTGAATCATTTGAAACAGCTTGACCTCTCTATAAAAATATAAGAAAATTTTAGTTGTTAATTCTATCTATTCAATGTTAGTAAAATGTTCAATAGTTGATATATATTGCTTGTAGTACTTTATTTTTACTTAATTCAAGTTTTGCAATGTCATTAAATCTAAGTTGCTGATGATGCTACAATTCTACTAATTATATATATATAGCTGCAAATTTTACAAGTTAAATCTTTTCTTATTACATCTTATGTACAAATGTATTGTTATCATAAATATTTTAAATTCTGTGTTATAAAAGTCTGTTTGCTGCCATGAAACTATCCCATACACTCTGTTAATTATGACCACCCAATCCCATGTTATGTCAATGGAAAGATAATTTTAAAGCTCTGTAATTTCTAAAATAAACATTTCATGGGAAAATATGACAGATGATGGGGATGAATGGAATATCATAAAATGACTGGGATGAATGGGATATCATAAAATTTTCCTTTTCAATTTAAATAGTATTGCACAATATTAAGTTCCTTCATATTGCTTAAAAATTCTCCCATATGATTGGTGAGTTTTCCTGTTTTAATTGCACAATTTTCTTAAAAATAAAGTAAACAATGAAATATTTGTTTCATTGTAATGTGTATCCTATATATATTTGTTTTCTCATATTGTAAATAAAAGTATTTTTAATGTGGAATTTGTTGGTTGTTTTTCTTAACATTAAACATTAACATAAACTTAACATTAAAACATTATTTAATGAAAACAGTATGCAATATTGAAACATACTGTTTTCATTAAATAATGTTTTAGACCTAATATATACATACATATTTGTGAAAAACAATAGATATCTGTGGTATTTTGTAACAAGTAATTTTTTTCTAAATATATTTCGCACTTCTAGAATCCTTTAAGAGTGAAAATTTAGTACTTGTTCAATACATTAATCGATCGTTTGCAAAATTAGTTAAAAGTTTTGAAATTTCCGAACATTTAAAGAGTGTTATTATCTAAATAATAATTTAGAGCAATCTGTATAATCGGAAACGGTAATTAATGGTTTATCTATACTAATCAAAGCAAAAAAAAAGTTCTCTAAAAAAAAATTAGGAAAAAAAAGTGGGATTATTTTTTTAATTATATGAAAACCAATTATATTAATGATTTATTAGTGAATATTCAAAATCTAAATGGGAAGTAGTATTAACAAGGATAAGCTATCTCATTCTGTTCTGCCGGGAGTCCAGTCCAGTAATGCTGACGTCACAAATGAGTGGTACGGTCTTCTCTTCTAGGTGGTGTTGGCAGTTACCGTTCACAGCAAACTGGAGCGGTTGCGGTTAATGTTCACAGCACATTGGATCGCGTGAGCTCACAAAGACCTGGATCGTGTGGGCTGACTCACGGAAATATTGAGCGTGTGCAGTTATCGTTCCAGCAAACTGGAGCGGTTGCGGTTAATGTTCACAGCACATTGGATCGTGTGAGCTCACAAAAACCTGGATCGTGTGGGCTCACTCACGGAAATATTGAGCGTGTGCAGTTACCGTTCACAGCAAACTGGAGCGGTTGCGGTTAATGTTCACAGCACATTGGATCGTGTGAGCTCACAAAGACAGTGTGACCTCACTCACGGAAATATTGAGCGTGTGCAGTTACCGTTCACAGCAAACTGGAACGTGTACAGTAACTGCACACGCTCCAGTTTGCTGTGAACGGTAACTGGAGCGTGTACGCTCCAGTTACCGTTCACAGCAACGCTGGTACGCTACAGCAAGCTGGTACGCTCCAGATATTTTTCCTGAATTCTGTAATCACGTGACACGAAGGTTGCCAGATGACTAATTTCTAAACAAAAAACGCTGCCAGATATTTTTTCTGAATTCTGTCATCAACCATAGTTTTTGGATACTTTTTCTCAGCGACTGCACGGTAAAGCCCTGGCTTATCTTCAGGTTACGACTAAGCAAGGACTCGGATTCGGATCTCAGCACTTGCAGTGTCACCACGAATCGACTGAGGCTGGTGATATTTTTTTAATGTTATGTTTTGTCCATGCACTGCAGAGTACGGAAGGTTGGGAGGGGACAACACGAATATACCCCGCCCCCCTCACTTCCCCTTAGTAATGCTAAGTGTAACTGGAAGAGTTGAGAAAAAATATTAATCTTTGCATATATTACAAGTATTTTTCGAAGAAATTTTTTAAAAAACCACCAAAACGGAGGAAAAGTGTTTAAACGTTAATGGCGTTTCGTTTTAGATACTATTTTCCCTTCTATCCAATCACCCTTTTTCCTTCATCTAGCCACTCTTTTTCTCTCTCTATCCAGTTTCTTTCTTTCTATTCAGTCACTTTCCTTCCCTCTTCTATCTAGCTAATTTTCTTTTCTATATAGACAATTTCTCTCCTCTTTATCCAGACACTCATCCTCTATCCTAACACTTCCTCCCTTCTGTATCCACCAACGACCCCCCCCCCACCACCACCACCACCACCATCTATCCAGTCATTTTCCCTTCTATCCAATCGCTCTTTTTCCTTTATCTAGCCACTCTTTTTCTCTCTCTATCCAGTTTCTTTCTTTCTATCCAGTCACTTTCCTTCCCTCTTCTATCTAGCTAATTTTCTTTTCTATCCAGACAATTTCTCTCCTTTTTATCCAGACACTCATCCTCTATCCTAACACTTCCTCCCTTCTGTATCCACCAACGACCCCCCCCCCCCCCCCAACCACCACCACCATCTATCCAGTCATTTTCCCTTCTGTCCAATCACTCTTTTTCCTTTATCTAGCCACTCTTTTTCTCTCTCTATCCAGTTTCTTCCTTTCTATCCAGTCACTTTCCTTCCCTCTTCTATCTAGCTAATTTTCTCTTCTATCCAGTCAATTTCTCTCCTCTTTATCCAGACACTCATCCTCTATCCTAACACTTCCTCCCTTCTGTATCCACCAACGACCCCCCCCCACCACCACCACCATCTATCCAGTCATTTTCCCTTCTATCCAATCACTCTTTTCCCTTCATCTAGCCTCTCTTTTCTCTCTCTATCCAGTTTCTTTCTTTCTATCCAGTCACTTTCCTTCCCTCTTCTATCTAGCTAATTTTCTTTTCTATCCAGTCAATTTCTCTCCTTTTATCCAGACACTCATCCTCTATCCTAACACTTCCTCCCTTCTGTATCCACCAACGACCCCCCCCCCCCACCACCACCACCACCATCTATCCAGTCATTTTCCCTTCTATCCAATCACTCTTTTTCCTTCACCTAGCCACTCTTTTTCTCTCTCTCTATCCAGTTTCTTCCTTTCTATCCAATCACTTTCCTTCCCTCTTCTATCTAGCTAATTTTCTCTTCTATCCAGTCAATTTCTCTCCTCTTTATCCAGACACTCATCCTCTATCCTAACACTTCCTCCCTTCTGTATCCACCAACGACCCCCCCCCCACCACCACCACCACCATCTATCCAGTCATTTTCCCTTCTATCCAATCGCTCTTTTTCCTTTATCTAGCCATTCTTTTTCTCTCTCTATCCAGTTTCTCCCTTTCTATCCAGTCACTTTCCTTCCCTCTTCTATCTAGCTAATTTTCTTTTCTATCCAGACAATTTCTCTCCTCTTTATCCAGACACTCATCCTCTATCCTAACACTTCCTCCCTTCTGTATCCACCAACGACCCCCCCCCCCCCACCACCACCACCACCATCTATCCAGTCATTTTCCCTTCTATCCAATCACTCTTTTCCCTTCATCTAGCCACTCTTTTTCTCTCTCTATCCAGTTTCTTTCTTTCTATCCAGTCACTTTCCTTCCCTCTTCTATCTAGCTAATTTTCTTTTCTATCCAGTCAATTTCTCTCCTTTTTATCCAGACACTCATCCTCTATCCTAACACTTCCTCCCTTCTGTATCCACCAACGACCCCCCCCCCCCCCCACCACCACCACCACCATCTATCCAGTCATTTTCCCTTCTATCCAATCACTCTTTTTCCTTCACCTAGCCACTCTTTCTCTCTCTCTCTATCCAGTTTCTTCCTTTCTATCCAATCACTTTCCTTCCCTCTTCTATCTAGCTAATTTTCTCTTCTATCCAGTCAATTTCTCTCCTCTTTATCCAGACACTCATCCTCTATCCTAACACTTCCTCCCTTCTGTATCCACCAACGACCCCCCCCCCACCACCACCACCACCATCTATCCAGTCATTTTCCCTTCTATCCAATCGCTCTTTTTCCTTTATCTAGCCATTCTTTTTCTCTCTCTATCCAGTTTCTCCCTTTCTATCCAGTCACTTTCCTTCCCTCTTCTATCTAGCTAATTTTCTTTTCTATCCAGACAATTTCTCTCCTCTTTATCCAGACACTCATCCTCTATCCTAACACTTCCTCCCTTCTGTATCCACCAACGACCCCCCCCCACCACCACCACCACCATCTATCCAGTCATTTTCCCTTCTATCCAATCACTCTTTTCCCTTCATCTAGCCACTCTTTTTCTCTCTCTATCCAGTTTCTTTCTTTCTATCCAGTCACTTTCCTTCCTCTTCTATCTAGCTAATTTTCTTTTCTATCCAGTCAATTTCTCTCCTTTTTATCCAGACACTCATCCTCTATCCTAACACTTCCTCCCTTCTGTATCCACCAACGACCCCCCCCACCACCACCACCACCACCATCTATCCAGTCATTTTCCCTTCTATCCAATCACTCTTTTTCCTTCACCTAGCCACTCTTTTTCTCTCTCTCTATCCAGTTTCTTCCTTTCTATCCAATCACTTTCCTTCCCTCTTCTATCTAGCTAATTTTCTCTTCTATCCAGTCAATTTCTCTCCTCTTTATCCAGACACTCATCCTCTATCCTAACACTTCCTCCCTTCTGTATCCACCAACGACCCCCCCCACCACCACCACTACCATCTATCCAGTCATTTTCCCTTCTATCCAATCGCTCTTTTTCCTTTATCTAGCCATTCTTTTTCTCTCTCTATCCAGTTTCTCCCTTTCTATCCAGTCACTTTCCTTCCCTCTTCTATCTAGCTAATTTTCTTTTCTATCCAGACAATTTCTCTCCTCTTTATCCAGACACTCATCCTCTATCCTAACACTTCCTCCCTTCTGTATCCACCAACGACCCCCCCCCCCACCACCACCACCATCTATCCAGTCATTTTCCCTTCTATCCAATCACTCTTTTCCCTTCATCTAGCCACTCTTTTTCTCTCTCTATCCAGTTTCTTTCTTTCTATCCAGTCACTTTCCTTCCCTCTTCTATCTAGCTAATTTTCTTTTCTATCCAGTCAATTTCTCTCCTTTTTATCCAGACACTCATCCTCTATCCTAACTCTTCCTCCCTTCTGTATCCACCAACGACCCCCCCCACCACCACCACCACCACCATCTATCCAGTCATTTTCCCTTCTATCCAATCACTCTTTTTCCTTCACCTAGCCACTCTTTTTCTCTCTCTCTATCCAGTTTCTTCCTTTCTATCCAATCACTTTCCTTCCCTCTTCTATCTAGCTAATTTTCTTTTCTATATAGACAATTTCTCTCCTTTTTATCCAGACACTCATCCTCTATCCTAACACTTCCTCCCTTCTGTATCCACCAACGACCCCCCCCCCCACCACCACCACCACCATCTATCCAGTCATTTTCCCTTCTATCCAATCGCTCTTTTTCCTTTATCTAGCCATTCTTTTTCTCTCTCTATCCAGTTTCTCCCTTTCTATCCAGTCACTTTCCTTCCCTCTTCTATCTAGCTAATTTTCTTTTCTATCCAGACAATTTCTCTCCTCTTTATCCAGACACTCATCCTCTATCCTAACACTTCCTCCCTTCTGTATCCACCAACGACCCCCCCCCCCACCACCACCACCACCACCACCACCATCTATCCAGTCATTTTCCCTTCTATCCAATCACTCTTTTTCCTTCATCTAGCCACTCTTTTTCTCTCTCTATCCAGTTTCTTTCTTTCTATCCAGTCACTTTCCTTCCCTCTTCTATCTAGCTAATTTTCTCTTCTATCCAGACAATTTCTCTCCTCTTTATCCAGACACTCATCCTCTATCCTAACACTTCCTCCCTTCTGTATCCACCAGCGAAGCCCCCCCCCCACCACCACCACCATCTATCCAGTCATTTTCCCTTCTATCCAATCACTCTTTTTCTTTCATCTAGCCACTCTTTTTCTCTCTCTATCCAGTTTCTTTCTTTCTATCCAGTCACTTTCCTTCCCTCTTCTATCTAGCTAATTTTCTCTTCTATCCAGTCGATTTCTCTCCTCTTTATCCAGACACTCATCCTATATCCTAACACTTCCTCCCTTCTGTATCCACCAACGACCCCCCCCACCACCACCACCACCACCACCATCTATCCAGTCATTTTCCCTTCTATCCAATCACTCTTTTTCCTTCACCTAGCCACTCTTTTTCTCTCTCTATCCAGTTTCTTCCTTTCTATCCAATCACTTTCCTTCCCTCTTCTATCTAGCTAATTTTCTTTTCTATCCAGACAATTTCTCTCCTCTTTATCCAGACACTCATCCTCTATCCTAACACTTCCTCCCTTCTGTATCCACCAACGACCCCCCCCCACCACCACCACCACCATCTATCCAGTCATTTTCCCTTCTATCCAATCGCTCTTTTTCCATTATCTAGCCACTCTTTTTCTCTCTCTATCCAGTTTCTCCCTTTCTATCCAGTCACTTTCCTTCCCTCTTCTATCTAGCTAATTTTCTCTTCTATCCAGTCAATTTCTCTCCTCTTTATCCAGACACTCATCCTCTATCCTAACACTTCCTCCCTTCTGTATCCACCAACGACCCCCCCCCCACCACCACCACCACCATCTATCCAGTCATTTTCCCTTCTATCCAATCGCTCTTTTTCCATTATCTAGCCACTCTTTTTCTCTCTCTATCCAGTTTCTCCCTTTCTATCCAGTCACTTTCCTTCCCTCTTCTATCTAGCTAATTTTCTTTTCTATCCAGTCAATTTCTCTCCTCTTTATCCAGACACTCATCCTCTATCCTAACACTTCCTCCCTTCTGTATCCACCAACGACCCCCCCCCACCACCATCTATCCAGTCATTTTCCCTTCTATCCAATCACTCTTTTTCCTTCATCTAGCCACTCTTTTTCTCTCTCTATCCAGTTTCTTCCTTTCTATCCAATCACTTTCCTTCCCTCTTCTATCTAGCTAATTTTCTTTTTTATCCAGACAATTTCTCTCCTCTTTATTCAGACACTCATCCTCTATCCTAACACTTCCTCCCTTCTGTATCCACCAACGACTCCCCCCCACCACCACCACCATCTATCCAGTCATTTTCCCTTCTATCCAATCACTCTTTTTCCTTTATCTAGCCACTCTTTTTCTCTCTCTATCCAGTTTCTTCCTTTCTATCCAGTCACTTTCCTTCCCTCTTCTATCTAACTAATTTTCTCTTCTATCCAGTCAATTTCTCTCCTCTTTATCCAGACACTCATCCTCTATCCTAACACTTCCTCCCTTCTGTATCCACCAACGACCCCCCCCACCACCCCCACCACCATCTATCCAGCCATTTTCCCTTCTATCCAATCATTCTTTTTCCTTCATCTAGCCACTCTTTTTCTCTCTCTATCCAGTTTCTTTCTTTCTATCCAGTCACTTTCCTTCCCTCTTCTATCTAGCTAATTTTCTCTTCTATCCAGTCAATTTCTCTCCTCTTTATCCAGACACTCATCCTCTATCCTAACACTTCCTCCCTTCTGTATCCACCAACGACCCCCCCCACCACCACCACCACCATCTATCCAGTCATTTTCCCTTCTATCCAATCACTCTTTTTCCTTTATCTAGCCACTCTTTTTCTCTCTCTATCCAGTTTCTTCCTTTCTATCCAGTCACTTTCCTTCCCTCTTCTATCTAGCTAATTTTTCTCTTCTATCCAGTCAATTTCTCTCCTTTTTATCCAGACACTCATCATCTATCCTAACACTTCCTCCCTTCTGTATCCACCAACGCCCCCCCCCCCTCCCACCATCTATCCAGCCACTTTCCCTTCTATCCAGTCAATTTTTTCCCTTCTCTTCAGACACTCCACCTTTATCCAGTTCCTTCCCCCCCCCACTCTCTACCTCAACTACTTTCCCTCTTCTCTCCATCCAACTACTTTCCCCTTAACTCCAGTCAATTCCTCCTTCTATTAAATATATATCTTCCCTTAAATCCAGTCAATTTCTCAAATTATCCAGTCAGTTTCTTCTCTTATATCCAGTCAATTTCTCTCCTTTTATCCAGTCAATTTCTCCTCTTATATTTAGTCAATTTCTCTCCTTATATCCAGTCAATTTCTTTATATTTAGTCAATTTCTCTCTTTGTATCCAGTCAATTTCTTCCCTTATATTTAGTCAATTTCTTCCCTTATATCCAGTTAATTTCTTCCCTTATATCCTGTCAATTTCGTCCTTTGTATCCAGTCAATTTCTTCCCTTATATCTAGTCAATTCCCTGTTCTATGAAGTCAGTTTCTTCCTTTATTTCCAGTCAATTTCTTCCCTTATTTCCAATCAATTTCTTCCCTTATTTCCAGTCAATTTCTTCCTTTATATCCAGTCAATTTCTTCCCTTATATCCAGTCAATTCACCGTTCTATCAAGTCAGTTTCTTCTTTTATATCCAGTCAATTTCTTCCCTTATATCCAGTCAATTTCTTCCCTTATTTCCAGTCAATTCCCGGTTCTATTCAGTCAATTTTTTTCTTTATATCCAGTCAAATTCTTCCCTTATATTTAGTCAATTTCTCTCCTTTTATCCAGTCAATTTCTTCCCCTATATCAAGTCAATTTCTTCCCTTATATCCAGTCAATTTCTTCCCTTATATCCAGTCAATTTCTTCCCTTACATCCAGTGAATTTCTTCCTTTATTTCCAGTCAATTTCTTCCCTTACATTTAGTCAATTTCTCTCCTTTTATCTATTCAATTTCTTCCCCTATATCAAGTCAATTTCTTCCTTTATATCCAGTCAATTTCTTCCCTTATTTCCAGTCAATTTCGTCCTTTATATCCAGTCAATTTCTTCTCTTATATCCAGTCAATTAACCGTTCTATCAAGTCAGTTTCTTCTTTTATATCTAGTCAATTTCTTCTCTTATATCCAGTCAATTCCCCGTTCTATCCAGTCAATTTCTTCTCTATATTTAGTCAATTTCTCTTCTTATATCCAGTCAATTTCTTCTCTATATTTAGTCAATTTCTCTCTTTGTATCCAGTCAATTTCTTCCCTATATTTAGTCAAATTTACTCCTTGTATCCAGTGAATTTTTTCCCTATATTTAGTCAATTTCTCTCCTTATATCCAGTCAATTTCTTCCCATATATATACTGTCAATTTCTTCCCATATATCCAGCCAATTTCTTCCCATATATCCAGTCTATTTCTCTCCTTATATCCAGTCAATTTCTTCCCATATATCCAGTCAATTTCTTCACTTATATCCAGTCAATTCATGAATGTCCAATCAAATGAATTTCGTTCATGATGTTGTTATGATGATAATTGATCATGTAATTATTTTCGTGTTGTCTGAGAACATGTACAGGGCCGAGAACCACTTTCTTAAACTTGAGATGTCGTAAATCAGGCCCATCCAACCCAAACTTAGTAGCACCAATGGGTAAAAAATAGCATTCTTAAATAGCCGTAGGAAAAAAAAAAATCCCTACTTAAAAACAAAAACATACATTTCTAAAAATAAATTAATTAAAAAAAAAACTATATTTTTAAGAAATCTAAGAAGACATCTTGTTTAAAAAACAAACATACACATTTCCAATAAATATCATGAATTGGCAAAATAATTTAGTTATGCACCTAAAAATGTTTGATCAAAAAATTGCAATGAGACACGTTTAATATATTGTTTATTTCTTATTAAGAGTAGCAATTTCTTTTCTAAAGAGCAGCTGGTTGGGCGGGTCTGTCATAGACCATTAAAGCCTGTCATTTCTGTGGGGCGGGGGTGGCTCAGTCGGTAGCGCGCCAGGCTCGTAATCTGTAGTTCCCAGGTTCGAGTCCCAGCTGGGTCAGCGTTGAGATTTATCTCCGCAAAATTCCCCGCCCTGCCCACGGTCAGTAGGGGACACCGATGGGCTTGGAAAGGCCGCCGTCCGTCGGATGGGACGTTAAGCCGTGGCCCCGTGTGCGGGAGAGCCATACCCTGTGCACGTTAAAGAACACGCTAGATGGCCTTGAAGGGAGGCTACCATCTGTCTCCCAACAGCTGTTCCAGTGGGTCCCCTCCCCCAACCTTCCCTGAGTCTTCGGGGTCCATGTGACCTGGCCATTTAGCCCATGGTGTGCAAAAAAAGTGCCGCTCAGAGGTAAAACAACCCAACCTGTCATTTCTGCTCTTGGAAGAGAACACGATTTCCTTCAAAAACATCAATAAATTTCCAGTACGGATGCTTCATTATGTTGCCTAAGTTTGAACGAAAATCCTTCTCTGTAATGGAGCCACATAAAACTAACCACCCAGAACATCGTGCCCGGATCCTTCCACTAAACAATCTCTGTCAGAATCCGGAAATGGTCGACAAGAAAAATGCTCGCTGTTCTTCGTATTATCCCCTTTCAAATATTTCGATTGCTATTGACACTGCTCCGCTGTTTTAACCGATTGGCGTGCACAAAAAACGACTGAGGTTGTTCATGGAAAAAAAAATGTGCTCCATTCAAAGAGATTGCAGCGATGTGAACGAACCATCATCTCGTGAATTATGAATTTATGGTCAGTTGTGGGCTGCGTGCAATTCGTCTCGTAAGCCTTCGCGCATGACGTAGTCGCTCGCGAAAGGCAGTTTCTTGCGTCCTCCTTTGAGAACCGAGATCCTGTTTCGGCAGAAAAAGTTCTTTTCTATTGTCAGAGAGTAATTGTTCTACGGAAGTTATTTTCACGGGTGTGTAGTGTAATTAAGGAGGTTTCAGATGACGTGCCCACGAAGCTCGAAGACTTGGCTGCAAAGATTAAGGTAGAAATTGTGACACAGCCTCTAAGCATTGCGACAAGGGCGAAACTGGGATACATATTTAATTATCCAGTCAGTTTCTTCCCTTATATCCAGTCAATTTCTCTCCTTTTATCCAGTCAATTTCTTCCCTTATTTCAGTCAATTTCTTCCCTTATTTCCAGTCAATTTCCTCTTGTATCTCCAGTCAATTTCTTCCTTTATATCCAGTCAATTTCTTCCCTTATATCCAGTCAATTTCTTCCCTTATATCCAGAAAATTTCTTCCCTTATATCCAGTCAATTTCTTCCCTTTTTCCCAGTCAATTTCTTCCTTTATTTCCAGTCAGTTTCTTCCTTATTTCCAGTAAATTTCTTCCTTTATATCCAGTCAATTTCTTCCCTTATATCCAGTCAATTTCCGGTTCTATTCAGTCAGTTTCTTTCTTTATATCCAGTCAAATTCTTCCCTTATATTTAGTAAATTTCTCTCCTTTTATCCAGTCAATTTCTTCCCCTATATCAAATCAATTTCTTCCCTTATATCCAGTCAATTTCTTCCCCTATATCAAATCAATTTCTTCCCTTATATCCAATCAATTTCTTCCCTTATTTCCAGTCAATTTCGTCCTTTATATCCAGTCAATTTCTTCCCTTATATTTAGTCAATTTCTCTCCTTTTATCCAGTCAATTTCTTCCCTTATTTCCAGTCAATTTCTTCCCTTATATCCAGTCAATTTCTTCCCCTATATCAAGTCAATTTCTTCCCTTATATCCAATCAATTTCTTCCCTTATTTCCAGTAAATTTCTTCCTTTATATCCAGTCAATTTCTTCATTTATATCCAGTCACTTTCTGGTTCTATTCAGTCAATTTCTTTCTTTATATCCAGTCAAATTCTTCCCTTATATTTAGTAAATTTCTCTCCTTTTATCCAGTCAATTTCTTCCCCTATATCAAGTCAATTTCTTCCCTTATATCCAGTCAATTTCTTCCCCTATATCAAATCAATTTCTTCCCTTATATCCATCAATTTCTTCCCTTATTTCCAGTCAATTTCGTCCTTTATATCCAGTCAATTTCTTCCCTTATATTTAGTCAATTTCTCTCCTTTTATCCAGTCAATTTCTTCCTTATTTCCAGTCAATTTCTTCCCCTATATCCAGTCAATTTCTTCCCTTATATCCAGTCAATTTCTTCCCTTATTTCCAGTAAATTTCTTCCTTTATATCCAATCAATTTCTGGTTCTATTCAGTCAATTTCTTTCTTTATATCCAGTCAAATTCTTCCCTTATATTTAGTCAATTTCTCTCCTTTTATCCAGTCAATTTCTTCCCCTATATGAAGTCAATTTCTTCCCTTATATCCAGTCAATTTCTTCCCCTATATCAAGTCAATTTCTTCCCTTATATCCAATCAATTTCTTCCCTTATTTCCAGTCAATTTCTTCCCATATATTTAGTCAAATTCTCTCCTTTTATCCAGTCAATTTCTTCCCCTATATCAAGTCAATTTCTTCCTTTATATCCAGTCAATTTCTTCCCTTATTTCCAGTCAATTTCGTCCTTTATATCCAGTCAATTTCTTCCCTTATTTCCAGTCAGTTCCCCATTCTATCCAGTCAATTTCTTCCTTTATATTCACTCAATTTCTTCTCTTATATCCAGTCAATTCCCCGTTCTATCCACTCAGTTTCTTCCTTTATATCCAGTCAATTTCTTTCCTTATATCCAGTGGAGGTAAGGAGATAAGGAAGAAATTGTGACACATCTGTAAATGTCGAAACATGGTGGAAAGTGGGACACAATTCTAACTATTGCAATTATTATTACAAGGAAGAAAGTGGGACAGATATCTATTGACACAGAAGAAATTGGGACAAACATCTATTTAAGATAAAGAAAGATATTGTGAGACAACTCTAACTGTTGAGACACGGCGGATATTGAGACACTTCAACTCTTAAGACAAGGAAGGAATTGAAGAGAACTCTAATCAAGGACTAAGCAGGGGGGACGCCATCCCCCGAAATCCCATCTCTTAAAAGTAATCTGAAATTCGTATACATGCTCCTAAATCTAAAACAGAGGTCTTTGCATAAATTTATTTCAGTTACATATGCTCGACACTAAAAGTAGATATAGAAAAAAAAAAAACTATAAACCTTTATTCCATATGGGAAAACATTTTAACCTTCCCTAATTGGTGAAATTTTACAGTAATTAGAAAACCCTACTCAAGAGATAGAAATGTCTGGCATTCCATCTTTCCTATAGGGAGGGAGTGATGAGACACGTGACATGCTGTATATCTCCTATACTGAGAACAGTTGAGAAAGGGTGTTATTGGGAAACAAAGCTTACTATTGGGACGAGGAAGAAATCGTGACGTAAATCTGTTGAGACGGGGAAGAAATTGGGGACAACTCTAACTATTCAGACGGGGGAAATTTTGACACTCTAACTATTCAGACTGGGAGAAATTTTTGACACTCTAACTATTCAGACTGGGAGAAATTTCTGGCACTCTAACTATTCAGACTGGGAGGAAATTTTGACACTCTAACTATTCAGACTGGGAGGAAATTTTGACACTCTAACTATTGAAAAGAGGCAGGAATTTTGACACACTCTTGAGACAAGGTTGAAAGCTAGAAACAAAACTCTTGGAATAAGGGTGATTATTGCGACACATCCTATTAAGACAAGGGTGATATTGGGACACAATTTTATTGAGGGAAGGAAGAAATTTTGACATATTCTAGAGACAAGGTCGAAACCTAGCAACAAAACTCTTTAGACAAGGGTGATTATTGTGACACAACGTATTAAGATAAGGGTGATATTAAGACACAACTTTATTGAGGGAAGGAAGAAATTTTGACACACTCTTAAGACAAAGTTGAAACCTAGAAACAAAACTCTTCAGACAAGGGTGATGTTGCGACACAACCTTTTAAGATAAGGGTGATATTGGGACACAATTTTATTGAGGGAGGGAAGAAATTTTGACACACTCTAGAGACAAGGTTGAAAGCTAGAAACAAAACTCTTGAGACAAGGTGATTTTGCGATACAACCTATTAAGACAAGGGTGATATTGGGACACAATTTATTGAGGGAAGGAAGAAATTTTGACACACTCTAGAGACAAGGTTGAAAACTAGAAACAAAACTCTTGAGGCAAGGGTGATTATTGCGATACAACCTATTAAGATAAGGGTGATATTGGGAAATAATTTTATTGAGGGAAGGAAGAAATTTTGACACACTCTTGAGACAAGATTGAAAGCTAGAAACAAAACTCTTGAGACAAGGGTGATTATTGCGACACAACCTATTAAGATAAGGGTGATATTGGGACACAATTTTATTGAGGGAAGGAATAAATTTTGACACACAAGGGTGATTATTGCGACACAACCTATTAAGAAGGGTGATATTGGGACGCAATTTATTGAGGGAGGGAAGAAATTTTGACACACTCTTGAGACAAAGTTGAAAGCTAGAAACAAAACACTTCAGACAAGGGTGATTATTGCGACACAACCTATTAAGAAGGGTGATATTGGGACACAATTTTATTGAGGGAAGGAAGAAATTTTGACACACTCTTGAGACAAGGTTGAAAGCTAGAAACAAAACTCTTGAGGCAAGGGTGATATTGGGACACAAATATTGAGGGAGGGAAGAAATTTTGACACAATCTTGAGACAAGGTTGAAAACTAGAAACAAAACTCTTGAGGCAAGGGTGATTATTGCGACACAACCTATTAAGACAAGAATGATATTGGGACACAATTTATTGAGGGAAGGAAGAAATTTTGACACACTCTAGAGACAAGGTTGAAAGCTAGAAACAAAATTCTTCAGACAAGGGTGATTATTGCGACACAACCTGTTAAGACAAGGGTGATATTGGGACACAATTTATTGAGGGAAGGAAGAAATTTTGACACACTCTTGAGACAAGGTTGAAAGCTAGGAACAAAACTCTTGAGACGAGGGTGATTATTGCGACTCAACCTATTAAGATAAGGGTGATATTGGGACACAATTTTATTGAGGAAAGGAAGAAATTTTGACACACTCTTGAGACAAGGTCGAAAGCTAGAAACAAAACTCTTGAGACAAGGGTGATTATTGCGACACAACCTATTGAGATAAGGGTGATATTGGGACACAACTTTATTGAGGGAAGGAAGAAATTTTGACACACTCTTGAGACAAGATTGAAAGCTAGAAACAAAACTTTTGAGGCAAGGGTGATTATTGCGTCACAACCTATTAAGACAAGGGTGATATTGGGACACAATTTATTGAGGGAGGGAAGAAATTTTGACACACCCTTGAGACAAGGTTGAAAGCTAGAAACAAAACTCTTGAGACAAGGGTGATTATTGCGACACAACCTATTAAGAAGGGTGATATTGGGACACAATATTATTGAGGGAAGGAAGAAATTTTGACACACTCTTGAGACAAGTTTGAAAGCTAGAAACAAAACTCTTCAGACAAGGTGATATTGCGACACAACCTATTAAGATAAGGGTGATATTGGGACACAACTTTATTGAGGGAAGGAAGAAATTTTGACACACAGAGGAAGAATTTGGGACTCAGCTGTAACTATTGAGACGAGGAAGATCATGGGACATAACTCTAACTATTGAGAAAATATATCTCTCCACATTTCCTGCACCCAGTGACGAAGCTAGATCGTCCTGACCCTCTGTGCAAAATAGTTGAGTGGCCCCTGTACAGTCGCTCAAAAAAAATTCGGACACTACAGTTGATTACAGAATTCAGAAAAAATATCTGGCAACGATTTTTTTAGAAATTAGTAATCTGGCAACCTTTGTGTAGTACGAAGGTTGTCCGATTACTGATTTCTAAAAAAATCGTCAGATATTTTTTCTGAATTCTGTAATCAACCATAGTGTTCGGATACTTTTTCGAGCTACTGTACATTGCACCACCTGCACCAATGATAGAGTTCCCCCCCCTCCCACACACACACGCGCGAAGACACATGTTTCATTTCAACACTATCGAAACCTTTCCCAGCACCATTTTCTCCACGGATGTGTTTCTGTTGCCATCCCTTGTAAGACCCCATGAGATTGGGTTGAGTTGTTTTACTTCTGAGCGGCACTTTTTTCCACACCATGAGTTAAATGGCCAGGTCACAAGGACCCCGAAGGCTCAGAGAAGGTTGGGGGAGGGGACCCACTGGAACAGCTGTTGGGAGACAGATGGTAGCCTCCCGTCAAGGCCATCCAGCGTGTTCTTTAACGTTGAGTTGTTTTACTTCTGAGCGGCACTTTTTTCCACACCATGAGCTAAATGGCCAGGTCACAAGGACCCCGAAGGCTCAGAGAAGGTTGGGGGAGGGGACCCACTGGAACAGCTGTTGGGAGACAGATGGTAGCCTCCCGTTAAGGCCATCCAGCGTGTTCTTTAACGTTGGGTTGTTTTACCTCTGAGCGGCACTTTTTTCCACACCATGAGCTAAATGGCCAGGTCACAAGGACCCCGAAGGCTCAGAGAAGGTTGGGGGAGTGGACCCACTGGAACAGCTGTTGGGAGACAGATGGTAGCCTCCCGTCAAGGCCATCCAGCGTGTTCTTTAACGTTGAGTTGTTTTACCTCTGAGCGGCACTTTTTTCCACACCATGAGCTAAATGGCCAAGTCACAAGGACCTCGAAGGCTCAGAGAAGGTTGGGAGAGGGGACCCACTGGAACAGCTGTTGGGAGACAGATGGTAGCCTCCCATCAAGGCCATCCAGCGTGTTCTTTAACGTTGGGTTGTTTTACCTCTGAGCGGCACTTTTTTCCACACCATGAGCTAAATGGCCAGGTCACAAGGACCCCGAAGGCTCAGAGAAGGTTGGGGGAGGGGACCCACTGGAAGAGCTGTTGGGAGACAGATAGTAGCCTCCCGTCAAGGCCATCCAGCGTGTTCTTTAACGTTGAGTTGTTTTACCTCTGAGCCGCACTTTTTTCCACACCATGAGCTAAATGGCCAGGTCACAAGGACCCCGAAGGCTCAGAGAAGGTTGGGGGAGGAGACCCACTGGAACAGCAGTTGGGAGACAGATGGTAGCCTCCTGTCAAGACCATCCAGCGTGTTCTTTAACGTGCACAGTGTATGGCTCTCCCGCACACGGTGCCACGGCTTAACGTCCCATCCGACGGACGGCGGCCTTTACCAAGCCCATCGGTGTCCCCTACTGACCGTGGACAGGGCAGGTAATTTTCAAGGTAACGAGTAAATGCAGATCTACTCTGACAAGGACACTAGATTGGATTGTGTGATTCACCGAATGATCATTACACGCAAATAAACCATACGCTTCGCATTTGTCCCTGCTAAGATTTGTGGTCAGTCTCCTGATGTGTGATGGCAGTCAGCTGTTCTCGTCTGCTTCCTGGCAACTTGTGACCTTAAGACAAATCTCCCAGTTGGTGTCTTGAGTCATAGCTGTTACCGCCACTGTCACCTTCAGCCATTCACCCCGGGGATTCTCGGAGCTTCAGCACAATGACAGAAATGGCCGACATTCCAGCGTTCCTATTGGTAGGGAGGGGCGACTCACGTGACAGGGTGTAAGTCTCCGTCATTGTTTTTAGTAAGGGTTGTGGCTCGTTTACATTACTAACTTTGCTACCTAGGCATAGCGTAGAGCTGACAATCATAGAACAAAGAAAGAATATTAAATGGTGTAGCTGCTTGAGGGTTTCTTTCATTATTTTTTATTAAACTGTAAAGTGATTTAATTTGTTTAAAATTAAAACACAAGATATTTAATTTTATTTATTTTATTCCGTCAAGCAGCTGGTTGTCATAGAGGTTGGGTTGGTTTGTTTTACCTCTGAGCGGCACTTTTTTGCACACATGGACTAAATGGCCAGGTCACAAGGACCCCAAAGGCTGGGCTGGGGTGGCTCAGTCGGTAGCGTGGCAGGCTCGTAATCTGTAGTTCCCAGGTTCGAGTCCCAGCTGGGTCAGCGTTGAGATTTAACTACGCAAAATTCCCCGCCCTGCCCACGGTCAGTAGGGGACACCGATGGGCTTGGAAAGGCCGCCGTCCGTCGGATGGGACGTTAAGCCGTGGCCCTGTGTGCGGGAGAGCCATACCCTGTGCACGTTAAAGAACACGCTGGATGGCCTTGACGGGAGGCTACCATCTCTGAATCGATCGGGAAACTAGTAGTCTCCCAACAGCTGTTCCAGTGGGTCCCCTCCCCCAACCTTCTCTGAGCCTTCAGGGTCCATGTGACCTGGCCATTTAGCCCATGGTGTGCAATCTCGATCGGGAAACTAGTAGTCTCCCAACAGCTGTTCCAGTGGGTCCCCTCCCCCAACCCTCCCCCAACCATTTTGCCCATGGTGTGCATCTTCGATCGGGAAACTAGTAGTCTCCCAACAGCTGTTCCAGTGGGTCCCCTCCCCCAACCTTCTCTGAGCCTTCAGGGTCCATGTGACCTGGACATTTAGCCCATGGTGTGCAAAAAAGTGCCGCTCAGATGTAAAACAACCCAACCCCAAAGGATGGGGGAGGGAACCCACTGGAACAGCTGTTGGGAGACTACTAGTTTCCCGATCGTGGGTCAAGGCCATCCAGCGTGTTCTTTAACGAGTCCAGGGTATGACTCTCTCACACACGGGACCACGGCTGAACGTCACATCCGACGGACGGGACCTTCCAAGCCAATCGGAGTCTCCTACTGACCGTGGGCAGGGCGGGGAGTTTTGCGGAGATAAATTTCAACGCTGCCACAGAGGTCGGAGAGGACATAATTTTCTTCTAAGAATTTATTAAAATATTATTGAATATTTTGCAACTAATTAACAAATTTTAAAAATAAATAGTTATCAGAATTTAAGATAGGAGTGGCCCTGAATGACTTTCCAACGCTAGGAGAGAAAATTTAACAATGAGTAAAATTTTAAGTCAGTCAATTTTTCTTAACGTTTAATTCCAAATTTCTATTCCAGAAACATGAGAAACAATATTTATTTATTCCTTCGTACTATAATATTATTAAATAATTTAAAAAAATTGCAATTTTTAAAAAAAATCACTACCAGTAAAATTTTAAAGAGTACCTTTACATTAAAATACTAAAAGAGGGGCGGGGGGGTGGCTCAGTCGGTAGCGCGCTAGGCTCGTAATCTGCAGCTCCCAGGTTCGAGTCCCAGCTGGGTCAGCGTTGAGACTTATCTCCGCAAATTCCCCGCCCTGCCCACGGTCAGTAGAGGACACCGATGGGCTTGGAAAGGTCACCGTCCGTCGGATGGGACGTTAAGCCGTGACCCCGTGTGCGGGGAGCCATATCCTTTGCATGTTAAAGAACACGCTGAATAGACTTGACGGGAGGCTACCATCTGTCTCCCAACAGCTGTTCCAGTGGGTCCCCTCCCCTAACCTTCTCTGAGCCTTCGTGGTCCATGTGACCTGGCCATTTAGCCCATGGTGTGCAAAAAAGTGCCGCTCAGAGGTAAAACATCCCAACGTTAAAGAACACGCTGGATGGCCTTGACGGGAGGCTACCATCTGTCTCCCAACAGTTGTTCCAGTGGGTCCCCTCCCCTAACCTTCTCTGAGCCTTCGGGGTCCATGTGACCTGGCCATTTAGCCCATGGTGTGCAAAAAAGTGTAAAAATAAAAATTTAGTTTCGGCCGCCAGAAAATTTCCATAACCTGAAATAAAAAAACCAGATCAATTTATTCAAACATACAGACATCCGTTATTTTATTATCCAAATATTTCATTGCCTGGAAGACGCATAAAATAGGAACATATTTGATGATAATTGACTAAGTATGTATTAAAATCTAAAAATAAAGTTTTTATTTTCTGAAATTTTTTTTTCTCCCAAATTTACCTTTCGGTCAATTTTTTTTTTTTATTCCGGAGTCAGTCAGTCGGAAGAAAATATTTCGTGAAAACCGTTGTCCCAGGTCCCCTCCTTAATCCGGTTAGAAGAGAATCTCTCTCTCGAACCCCTCTCTTAGATTCTCACCTTAATCAGGACAGGAAATTATTGAATTAAATCGCTATGTTGGGATGTGTTGGGTTGTTTTACCTCTGAACGGCACTTTTTTGCACACCATGGGCTAAATGGCCAGGTCACATGGACCCCGAAGGCTCAGAGAAAGTTGGGGGAGGGGACCCACTGGAACAGCTGTTGGGAGACTGATGGTAAGCCTCCCGTCAAGGCCGTCCAGCGTGTTCTTTAACGTTGGGTTGTTTTACCTCTGAGCGGCACTTTTTTGCACACCATGGGCTAAATGGCCAGGTCACATGGATCCCGAAGGCTCAGAGAAAGTTGGGGGAGGGGACCCACTGGAACAGCTGTTGGGAGACAGATGATAGTCTCCCGTCAAGGCCATCCAGCGTGTTCTTTAACGTTGGGTTGTTTTACCTCTGAGCGGCACTTTTTTCCACACCAAGGGCTAAATGGCCAGGTCACATGGACCCCAAAGGCTCAGAGAAGGTTGGGGGAGGGGACCCACTGGAACAGCTGTTGGAAGACAGATGGTAGCCCCCCCCCCCCCCCCCCCGTCAAAGCCATCCAGCGTGTTCTTTAACGTTGGGTTGTTTTACCTCTGAGCGGCACTTTTTTGCACACCATGGGCTAACTGGCCAGGCCACAAGGACCCCGAAGGCTCAGAGAAGGTTGAGGGAGGGGACCCACTGGAACAGCTGTTGGGAGACAGATGGTAGCCTCCCATCAAGGCCATCCAGCGTGTTCTTTAACGTTGGGTTGTTTTACCTCTGTGCGGCACTTTTTTGCACACCATGGGCTAAATGGCCAGGTCACAAGGGCCCCGAAGGCTCAGAGAAGGTTGGGGGAGGGGACCCATTATAACAGCTGTTGGGAGACAGATGATAGTCTCCCGTCAAGGCCATCCAGCGTGTTCTTTAACGTGCACAGGGTATGGCTCTCCCGCACACGGAGCCACGGCTTAACGTCCCATCCTACTGACGGCGGTCTTTCCAAGCCCATCGGTGTCCCCTACTGACCGTGGGCAGGGCGGGGAGTTTTGCGGAGATAAATTTCAACGCTGACCCAGCTGGGACTCGAACCTGGGAACTACAGATTACGAGCCTGGCGCGCTACCGACTGAGCTACCCCGCCCCAAAATCGCTATGTTAACTCGCTGATTAGTGCACATGAACCTCTGATAACTTAATCTGTACGAGTTCCAAGCCAATGGTTGATTTCCTCTTAATCTCATAAATTAGTGTCTGATTGGCGAATCACGAAAATGAAAAAGACGAACCCAAGAGGGGCCACAGGGGCGTTTACGGTAAGAAGTGTTTATGAAATTCTGTTAGAGGACAAAAGAGCGATCCTCGAAGACCACTGACTTAAATCCCCCTCCTTAATCCAGCCGGAAGAAAATATATCATTAGAATCATTGAATATATATGATTAGAATCAATCCTCACCTTAATCCGGCTAAGAGAAAATATATCATTAGAACCACTACCTTAACATCACCCCCCCCCCCCCCCTGGAATATGGTGAAGAGAAAACATCTCACGAGAACTACTTCCTTAGACACCCCCTTAATCTATCCAGAAGAAAAAGCCCAAGACCCCCCCCCTCTTTAATCCGGACGGGTGAAAACATCTCACGAGAACCACTACCCTAGATTCTCTCTTTAATCTGGCCAGGAGAAAATATATCGTGAGATTCACTATCTCAAACTCCTTCCTTAATCCGGCTAAGAGAAACTACCTTGCAAGGACCGCTGCCCTAGACCCCCTCCTTAATCCGCCCAATGAAAATATCTTGCGAGAATCACTGTCCTAAACACTCACTTTAATCCGACTAAGTGAAAATATCTCGTGACATCAACTGCCCCCCCCCCTAGGGGCGGGGGTGGCTCAGTCGGTAGCGCGCCAGGCTCGTAATCTGTAGTTCCCAGGTTCGAGTCCCAGCTGGGTCAGCGTTGAGATTTATCTCCGCAAATATTCCCCGCCCTGCCCACGGTCAGTAGGGGACACCGATGGGCTTGGAAAGGCCGCCGTCCGTCGGATGGGACGTTAAGCCCATTGCCCCTTGTGCGAGAGAGCCATACCCTGTGCACATTAAAGAACACGCTGGATAGCCTTGACGGGAGGCTACCATCTGGTCTCCCAACAGCTGTTACACTGGGTCCCCTCCCCCAACCTTCTCTGAGCCTTCGGGGGTCCCTGTGACCTGGCCATTTAGCCCATGGTGTGCAAAAAAAGTGTCGCTCATAGGTAAAACAACCCATCACGTTAAAGAACACGCTGGATGGCCTTGACGGGAGGCTATCATCTGTCTCCCAACAGCTGTTCCAGTGGGTCCCCTCCCCCAACCTTCTCTGAGCCTTCGGGGTCCATGTGACCTGGCCATTTAGCCCATGGTGTGCAAAAAAGTGCCGCTGAGAGGTAAAACAACCCAACCCAACTCAACTGCCCCCCCCCCCCCATCTAAAATCAAAATCCGCCTTACTCCAATCACAACAAGAGTCACTGACTGCCACTTCTTTACGTTGCCATGACGATCGCCATCTTTGATGTCATAGATTGTCATATCATTTCAGGCAGATCTGCACCCTAGGAATTGCTTGTGTTTCGAAATAACAAAAAAAGATACGGAAAAACGATCATTAAACTAAACGTTTAGGAGGATCACATACAAAAAAACAGTCTTTCCAGAGTGTACATAATAAGTTGTTATATGTCATGCGTGCGATGCCATGACTTTTACGAAGAGATGGATGCATCTGAACGTTCTGCATGAGAACAACAAAGTCCTCTGTGATTGACAGTTGGACACGGTTGTCTCAACTTTACGCCACCACGTCTCTCCCCACAGTCACCTGAGATTCGAGACCTCATCTGGACTCAGCTCGTTCACGTGTTCCCTTGGGATGTTTGGAGGAAAGCGATCACGCGTGAGAATCGAAAGCGAGAAGGAAAAAATATTTACTGCCAATAAAGTAACAACGACTGAGTTGCTTTGGCCATGTTGCCCGTATGTGTAATAAGAGTGGCGATCTGAAGGTCGCTACTATTCATGACTTTAGAGAGGTTGGGTTGTTTTACCTCTGAGCGGCACTTTTTGCACATAATGGGTTAAAGGACCTCAATGGCTCAGAGAAGGTTGGGGGAGGGGATCTACTGGAACAGCTGTTGGGAGACAGATGGTAGCCTCCCGTCAAGGCCAATTAGAACCACTACCTTAACATCACCCCCCCCCCCCCCCTGGAATATGGTGAAGAGAAAACATCTCACGAGAACTACTTCCTTAGACACCCCCTTAATCTATCCAGAAGAAAAAGCCCAAGACCCCCCCCCTCTTTAATCCGGACGGGTGAAAACATCTCACGAGAACCACTACCCTAGATTCTCTCTTTAATCTGGCCAGGAGAAAATATATCGTGAGATTCACTATCTCAAACTCCTTCCTTAATCCGGCTAAGAGAAACTACCTTGCAAGGACCGCTGCCCTAGACCCCCTCCTTAATCCGCCCAATGAAAATATCTTGCGAGAATCACTGTCCTAAACACTCACTTAATCCGACTAAGTGAAAATATCTCGTGACATCAACTGCACCAGCCCCGCACCTATTCATGACCCTAGAGAGGTTGGGTTGTTTTACGAATGGCCCGAAGGCTCAGAGAAAGTTGGGGGAGGGGACCCACTGGAACATCTGTTGGGAGATAGATGGTAGCCTCCCGTCAAGGCCATCCAGCGTGCTCTTTAACGTTGGGTTGTTTTACCTCTGAGGCGCACTTTTTTGCACACCATGGGCTAAATGGCCAGGTCACAAGGGCCCCGTAGGCTCAGAGAAGGTTGGGGGAGGGGACCCACTGGAACAGCTGTTGGGAGACAGATGGTAGCCTCCCGTCAAAGCCATCCAGCGTGTTCTTTAACGTGCACAGGGTATGGCTCTCCCGCACACGGAGTCACGGCTTAACGTCCCATCCGACGGACGGCGGCCTTTCCAAGCCCATCGGTGTCCCCTACTGACCGTGGGCAGGAAGTTTTGTGGAGATAAGTCTCAACGCTGACTCAGCTGGGACTCGAACCTGGGAACTACAGATTACGAGCCGGGCGCGCTACCGACTGAACCACCCCCGCCCCAATTCTTAAAGAGTTATTAAAGTTTGAATAGTGAATGAAATAATATCAGTCATAAGAATTTTCCTCAGAAGTTAATTAAAATTTCAAAAAAAAGTATTATTTGAAACTATTTAATGAGTGTATGTAAGAATTTTCTGCAAAGATTCCATAGTTCTTTAAATTCAACAAGAAATATTGTTGAAAATCGAGTTTTAAATAAATTGAATGAGATTTTAATCTATCTAGTCCTATTTTCCTGTAAAATGCTTATTGTAGAAATTAGGAATCTACGAATATGATTCTTCATTTACTTAAGAGGGAATGCTTAATTTTTTTTAGTCCATTGGCTCTGTTTTTAGAAATCTTAAGGCCTCAGCAAAGCTTGGCAGATCTGCTCGTATTTTTATACTGTGCACTTTTTTTTATCTCTGGCGGTTTGATGATGGTAAAAAAATATTAATAAAAAAAATCGAGATTAGATTTGATTGAGGGTTGTGTTGTTTTACCTCTGAGCGGAACTTTTTTGCACACCATGGGCTAAATGGCCAGGTCACATGGACCTCGAAGGCTCACAGAAGGTTGGGGGAGGGGACCCACTGGAACAGCTGTTGGGAGACAGATGGTAGCCTCCCGTCAGGGCCATCCAGTGTGTTCTTTAACATGCACAGGGTATGGCTCTCCCGCACACGGAGCCACGGCTTAACGTTCCTATCCGACGGACGGCGGCCTTTCCAAGCCCATCGGTGTCCCCTACTGACCGTGGACAAGACGGGGAAATTTGCGGAGATAAATCTCAACGCTGACCCAACTGGGACTCGACATGGGAACTAAAGATTACGAGACTGGCGCGCTACTGACTGAGCCACCACCGCCTCCCCCCCCCCCCCCCAAAAAAAAGTGGGGGGAATGACCCCTTGCTTTTGATTGAGGCTTTAATTTATATTTAGTTACATTAATTCACAAAAACCTTCAGGACGTTATTGAGCTATATATCTTACTTTTTTTTGACATCATATTGGCCTATTGAAATAGAGGGCACTTTAGGTGTCGTGTTTTATATCACTCATAAATTTCACATAAAAAAATGGCCCCTCATAAACCATGGTGCTAAACTTTTTATGCTTCACGTACTCCCTGAAAATGTGTATGTAACTGGCGTACCCCGTGTATAGATAGATAAAACAATAGTTACAGTATAACAATGAGAATAAAATAAAACATATATATATACACACAGTAAATTTTGTATTCATAATTTAGATATATCGATAAACACAAAAAATGACACAAACAATTTGGGGCGGGGGTGGCTAAGGCGGTAGCGCGTCAGGCTCGTAATCTGTAGTTCCCAGGTTCGAGTCCCAGCTGGGTCAGCGTTGAGATTTATCTCCGCAAAACTCCCCGCCCTGCCCACGGTCAATAGGGGACACCGATGGGCTTGTAATAGGCCGCCGTCCATCGGATGGGACGTTAAGCCGTGGCTCCATGTGCGGGAGAGCCATACCCTGGGCACGTTAAAGAACACGCTGGATGGCCTTGACGGGAGGCTACCATCTGTCTTCCAACAGCTGTTCCAGTGGGTCCCCTCCCCCAACCTTCTCTGAGCCTTCGGGGTCCTTGTGACCTGGCCATTTAGCCCATGGTGTGCAAAAAAGTGCCGCTCAGAGGTAAAACAACCCAACCTATATTTATTTTTTTTAAGCAAAGGTGAAAAACCAGTAACAGTGTTGCCAACTTTGCGACTTTGTTACTAGATCTAGTGACTTTTGAGCTCTCACGGCGTACCCCCTAAAATTTTACCGCGTATATATAATACCCACGTTGAGGACCCCTACTCTAAACCATAAGGTCACCCGCATTACGGCAGGTCCCTTTCGGGGGGCCCCCTTAAACCACATACTTCGGCATTGCAGAAGTTCCGGCATTGACCGTGAATCTGTTTTACCTCGTATGATCATTGCAAATTATGCCATTTCCGAAATCATCTTCGTAAATGCATTTGAAGTGTCAGGGGGTGGTCTGATTAAGAAGGAAAAAAAAAAACCTCTCGTGAGTCAAAAGGGACAAGGAGAGGTGGGGGGAGAACTTTTGGACAGATAAAAGGGGCCCTTGATGCCTTCTCAGACACAGGAAGTGGCTGGCGAAGAACTTCAGGGAGGAGACGGCATAGGCAGATAATGCGTGGAGTATCATCAACATGTGGAACTGGGTGGGCAGCAGAAGATGCTCCACATCCCCTCCTCCTCTTCTTCTTCCTCCTCCCTTGCCGCCGAAATTTCGCAGAGGTCAGATGAGCTGGGATAGCTTAGGTCAGAGCGTTGAACCCATTATAAGCACTCGTGACATCAAAAGCTCAGTACAAAAGGAAATCACGGGCGAACGAGTCTTCTGAATCAGGAGAGTTTGTTTTCTGCTTTCTCTGTCGGGATGGGTTCGCGTCGTAGATAGAATTCGTCAGTTTTTGAATACGGAAAAATAAGTTTTTGATTTCTTGGGTTGTTTTACCTCTGAGCGGCACTTTTTTGCACACAATGGGCAGGTCACAAAGACCCCGAAGGTTGGGTTGGGTTGTTTTACCTCCGAGCGGCACTTTTTTGCACACCATAGGCTAAATGGCCAGGTCACGTGGACCCCGAAGGCTCAGAGAAGGTTGTGGGAGGGGACCCACTGGAACAGCTGTTGGGAGACAGATGGTAGCCTCCCGTCAAGGCCATCCAGCGTGTTCTTTAACGTTGGTTGTTTTACCTCTGAGCGGCACTTTTTTGCACACAATGGGCTAAATGGCCAGGTCACGTGGACCCCGAAGGCTCAGAGAAGGTTGTGGGAGGGGACCCACTGGAACAGCTGTTGGGAGACAGATGGTAGCCTCCCGTCAAGGCCATCCAGCGTGTTCTTTAACGTGCACAGGGTATGGCTCTCCCGCACATGGGGCCACGGCTTAACGTCCCATCCGACGGACGGCGGCCTTTCCAAGCCCATCGGTGTCCCCTACTGACCGTGGGCAGGGCGGGGAATTTTGCGGAGATAAATCTCAACGCTGACCCAGGTGGGACTCGAACCTGGGAACTACAGATTACGAGCCTGGCGTGCTACCGACTGAGCCACCCTCGCCCAGACCCCGAAGGCTCAGAGAAGGTTGTGGGGAGGAGACCCACTGGAACAGTTTTTGGGAGACAGGTGGTAGCCTCCCGTCAAGGCCATCCAGCGTGTTCTTTAATGTGCACAGGGTATGGCTCTCTCGCACACGGAGCTACGGCTTAACGTCCCATCCGACGGGCGGCGGCTTTTCCAAGCCCATCGGTGTTCCCTACTGACCGTGGGCAGGGAGTTTTGCGGAGATAAATCTCAACACTGACGCAGCTGGGGCTCGAACCTAGGAACTACAGATTACGAGCCTGGCGCGCTACCGACTGAGCCACCCCCGCCCCTTGATTGCTTGGAGATTTAGGAGTGGGATTTGTGCGTCTGAGGATCTTGGAGAAAATTATTCTAGATAGGCATATATTGTAGCACCATATTCTATTATAGTATTCTGTTAGTATATATTATAGTATTTTGTTCATATTTTGTTTTACATTTTGCATTTTGAATTTTTTGTAGTACAGTCGCTCAAAAAAATATCCTATCACGTGACACGAAGGTTGCTAGATCACTAATTTCTAAAAAAAATCGTTGCCAGATATTTTTTCTGAATTCTGTAATCAACCATTTAAAAAAATTCCCCCTCAAGCAGCTGCTTGCCACAGAGGTCTGATAGGAGCCTGTCAATTTATATGCCACAGTAGAAGATCTGAGTGTTCGGATATTTTTTTGAGCGACTGTACTGTTTCAGTATTCAGTTCGATTCAATGCAGGAGGTAAAAAGGTTACAAAAAACTTTTCAGGAATAATATGTGACTGGATAGAGGCGAAACGAACCAGACCCACTTAAATGCAATGGACTTTCCCAGCAATGCACCTCCCCCCACACCCCCGAGAATGGTAAGAGTAATGAAGGTAAAGAAAAATATAAAACTTAATTAATATATATAAAACAATTATTTAAAAAAATTAAATTACGATAGATTAAGGGACCCAGGTTCGACCCCGGGTAAGGCATGGCTGTTTGTGTCGTTTTTCTGCTGAGGCCCTGCCATCCTCTCAGACCTTCTACTATGGCATATAAACTGACAGGCTCCTGTCAGACCTCTGTGGCCAAGCAGCTTCTTGAGGGGGGTATTTGTTTGTTTGTTGTTTATATTTTCTAATATATATGTATTTAAATCATTTTGAAAGACCTCTAAAAAGTGAAAACAAAATGTTATTTTCCAATGGAAATCCCCCCCCCCCACCATTTATTTTTTAACAATTGTGTCACTTCCCCGTTTTTTCCTAAATTCGGGCCTGATCTCACACGTGTTAATGGTCACGTTCAACCAAAGATGGATTAGGTTTTGGAATTAAAATTGTGAAAAATTTAAATGATGAAACATCAATATAACTAACTATGTTTTCTTTATTTTTGCTTATAATTATATGTGGCTTGCCATATGCAAAAAAAGTTACTGATTTGGCTCATATATAATTTTATAATTTGAACTTGAGACTCCTGATCCAGAATGTATTGATTATGCTAATTTACGAGCCAGCCGTATCTAGATAATAAAATTGGAGACTGGGGGTCAAGTTCGAGTCAGAATAAAAATATAATAAATAAATAAATAAATATCCATACCGAGTGTGTGTGTGTGTGAGGTGGGGGTTGGGTTGGGTTGTTTTACTTCTGAGCGACACTTTTTTGCACACCATGGGCTAAATGGCCAGGTCACATGGACCCCGAAGGCTCAGAGAAGGTTGGGGGAGGGGACCCACTGGAACGGCTGTTGGGAGACAGATGGTAGCCTCCCGTCAAGGCCATCCAGCGTGTTCTTTAACGTGATGGGTTGTTTTACCTATGAGCGACACTTTTTTGCACACCATGAGCTAAATGGCCAGATCACATGGATCCCGATCGCTCAGAGAAGGTTGGGGAGGGGACCCACTGGAACAGCTGTTGGGAGACAGATGGTAGCCTCCCGTCAAGGCCATCCAGCGTGTTCTTTAACGTGATGGGTTGCTTTACCTCTGAGCGGCACTTTTTTGCACACCATGGGCTAAATGGCAAGGTCACAAGGACCCCGAAGGCTCAGAGAAGGTTTGGGGAGGGGACCCACCGGAACAGCTGTTGGGAGACATCCAGTGTGTTCTTTAACGTGCACAGGGTATGGCTCTCCCGCACAAAGGGCCACGGCTTAACGTCCCATCCGACGAACGGTGGCCTTTTCAAGCACATCGGTGTCCCCTACTGACCGTGGGCAGGGCGGGGAATTTTGCGGAGATAAATCCCAACGCTGACCCAGCTGGGACTCGAACCTGGGAACTACAGATTACTAGCCTGGCGCGCTACCGTCTGAGCCACCCCTGCCCCTGTGAGATGGAGGATCTGGACGAATCGGCAATTTAGTTTGTTAAACACTGGTACCACATTCTGAGGGGGGGGGGGGGGGGTTAATCATCCCCTTGGGAAAACGTTTATAAATTTAATATTTGAGATTGCATGATAGGTAAGTATCAATATATTATAACTAACTTTAACTACAAAAGTTGCATCTCAATTAAACATCACACATAATTCAGAGTCTTAAAAATATTTAAAACTAACCCCTACCGGGATAAACCTGTAATTATTGGCAGTGATCCTGTAAATAAATAAATATAACTGTAGATAAGAGCAATATATTTTTATTTTTCATGCAACTGTAGGATACATATGAAAAACATAACATACATAAGTGATTAAAGCAAACTCCAAATTTTAATAAAATAAACGTAAAATAAAATCATCACACCATATGCATTTTTTGACAAGACACTAAACTTTTATCTATGGCGTATCACTCCTCCTATTCCACAGTCTATGGTACTTCTTTTCTTCTTGGGCAGGGGTGGCTCAGTTGGTAGCGCTCCAGGCTCGTAATCTGTAGTTCCCAGGTTCGAGTCCCAGCTGGGTCAGCGTTGAGGTTTATCTCCGCAAAAATTCCCCGCCCTGTCCACGGTCAGTAGGGGACACCGATGGGCTTGGAAAGGCCACCGTCCGTCGGATGGAACGTTAAGCCATGGCCCCGTGTGCGGGAGAGCCATACCTTGTGCACGTTAAAGAACACACTGGATGGCCTTGACGGGAGGCTACCATCTGTCTCCCAACAGCTGTTCCAGTTTGTCCCCTCCCCCAACCTTCTCTGAGCCTTCGGGGTCCTTGTGGCCTGGCAATTTAGCCCATGGTGTGCAAAAAAGTGCCGCTCAGAGGTAAAACAACCCAGCGTTAAAGAACACACTGAATGGCCTTGACGGAGGTTACCATCTGTCTCCCAACAGCTGTTCCAGTGGGTCCCCTCCCCCAACCTTCTCTGAGCCTTCGGGGTCCTTGTGACCTGGCCATTTAGCTCATGGTGTGGAAAAAAGTGCCGCTCAGAGGTAAAACAACCCAATGTTAAAGAACACGCTGGATGGCCTTGACGGGAGGCTACCATCTGTCTCCCAACAGCTGTTCCAGTGGGTCCCCTCCCCCAACCTTCTCTGAGCCTTCGTGGTCCTTGTGGCCTGGCCATTTAGCCCATGGTGGGCAAAAAAGTGCCGCTCAGAGGTAAAACAACCCAACGTTAAAGAACACGCTGAATGGCCTTGACGGGAGGCTACCATCTGTCTCCCAACAGTTGTTCCAGTGGGTCCCCTCCCCCAACCTTCTCTGAGCCTTCGGAGTCCTTGTGGCCTGGCAATTTAGCCCATGGAGTGCAAAAAAGTGTCGCTCAGAGGTAAAACAACCCAACGTTAAAGAACACGCTGAATGGCCTTGACGGAGGTTACCATCTGTCTCCCAACAGCTGTTCCAGTGGGTCCCCTCCCCCAACCTTCTCTGAGCCTTCGGGGTCCTTGTGACCTGGCCATTTAGCTCATGGTGTGGAAAAAAGTGCCGCTCAGAGGTAAAACAATCCAATGTTAAAGAACACGCTGGATGGCCTTGACGGGATACTACCATCTGTCTCCCAACAGCTGTTCCAGTGGGTCCCCTCCCCCAACCTTCTCTGAGGCTTCGTGGTCCTTGTGGCCTGGCCATTTAGCCCATGGAGTGCAAAAAAGTGTCGCTCAGAGGTAAAACAACCCAACGTTAAAGAACACGCTGAATGGCCTTGACGGGAGGCTACCATCTGTCTCCCAACAGCTGTTCCAGTGGGTCCCCTCCCCCAACCTTCTCTGAGCCTTCGGGGTCCTTGTGACCTGGCCATTTAGCTCATGGTGTGGAAAAAAGTGCCGCTCAGAGATAAAACAACCCAATGTTAAAGAACACGCTGGATGGCCTTGACGGGAGGCTACCATCTGTCTCCCAACAGCTGTTCCAGTGGGTCCCCTCCCCCAACCTTCTCTGAGCCTTCGTGGTCCTTGCGGCCTGGCCATTTAGCCCATGGTGGGCAAAAAAGTGCCGCTCAGAGGTAAAACAACCCAACGTTAAAGAACACGCTGAATGGCCTTGACGGGAGGCTACCATCTGTCTCCCAACAGTTGTTCCAGTGGGTCCCCTCCCCCAACCTTCTCTGAGCCTTCGGGGTCCTTGTGACCTGGCCATTTAGCTCATGGTGTGGAAAAAAGTGCCGCTCAGAGGTAAAACAACCCAACGTTAAAGAACACGCTGAATGGCCTTGACGGGAGGCTACCATCTGTCTCCCAACAGCTGTTCCAGTGGGTTCCCTCCCCCAACCTTCTCTGAGCCTTCGTGGTCCTTGTGGCCTGGCCATTTAGCCCATAGTGGGAAAAAAAGTGCCGCTCAGAGGTAAAACAACCGAACCCAACTCCTCCTATTGCATAATCTATGGCACTTGTTTTCTTCTTTTTTAAATACGAATGCCACATGTTGATGTAAGTACCAATTATTACGATCCAGGGTGAAGGTACTCGTACTTAAAATTCTTGAAAACAATTCGTTTATTTTTTGTGAACTGTCATAAATCTTTCTGAGAAATTTGGGGAGATGTTTTAATGCTTATTTATTTTGTCAGAATAATACGCAGCGAAATCTGTATAGTGAGTGGCAACATTACATGAGCAGCGCAGTTTCCGGAAATCGGCGTAATTTTAACAACCGGTTTCCAGAAACCGGTGGAAACCGGGTGGGTGACACCGAATATCCCTCAAGCAGATACTTGCCACAGAGGTCTGAGGACCTCTAGGTGGTATTGTCACGGGACACCATCTTGGTATAACCCCCCAGTTCTGTCTCTGGGATTGTTTGCGGTCACTATAAAAAATAAATAAATACCCCTTCAAGCAAATGCTTGCCACAGAGGTCTGACAGGAGCCTGTCAGTTTTTATGCCATAGTAGAAGGTCTGTGAGGCTGGAAGGACCTCAGCAGAAAAACAACACGAACATCCATGCCTTTCCCGGGGCTCGAACCCAGGTCCCTTAGATCAGTAGCCAAGTGCGCTAACCACCCGTCCATGGATGAGAAAAATTCTCAAAAAATTTCAAGAAAACGCGCGTATTCAGAGTGGGTAGGTGGTGGGGACTTAGGGGGCTATAGCAACTCTACCCCCCTTAAACCTTTAAATAAATAAATTTAAATAAATACCCCCTCAAGCAGCTGCTTGCCACAGAGGTCTGATAGGAGCCTGTCAGTTTATATGCCATAGTAGAAGGTCTGTGATGCTGGCAGGACCTCAGCAGAAAAACAACATGAACATCCATGCCTTATCCGGGGCTCGAACCCAGGTCCCTTAGATCAGTAGCCAAGTGCAACATAAGAGAAAAAAGTTTTGAATCCCGCTAAAGTAGCAAATGTAACACCAGTAGTTAACTTTCCTCCCGATGGATGGCGCTGCCATTTGTCTTTCAATGTTTGACATTCGATCCAACGGTCCGAGTAAAACCGCTTCAGATGACAGTTTTCAAAGCAAACAGAATTAACTAAGGATCCGATAGTTTTTTTAGCTAATATTTTTAACATTAATAGTTATTTAATGCTAATGACAATAAATTTCATGGTCTTTTTTTTTTCAAATTCTTTGAAATTAGTTTGGGTCGTAAAGTTCCTTCAGTTTGTCTGTGGGGCGTGATGTGGGGGATCTGTGTTCAAGATAACCCTAAGAATCTGAAGTGTCTTTATCTGTTCACATCCGCTGGCTTCAGAAGACACTTTATAGCACACGTGCTGTGGATTATTTTTGTTCCGGGGGCGTTGCGGTGTTGTTGACTTCACCGTCTGGAGAAGTCGTTTTAGGTTAAAAGGAGGTGTTACCGTTAGCTTTAATTTTAAACTTCAAAGGCAGGCCCATGTCTCGCAGGCTTAAATAGGTGGATAGATCCTGTCAGATTTCCAATAAAATGTAATTCAATGATTCGTGTTGGGAAAAAATGTTTTTATCTGATGTAACAATTGTAGAAGCCGTCCCGTGGCTGAGTGGTTAGCGCGCTTGGTTTCTGATTTACGGGGCCTGGGTTCGAGCCCCGGGTAAGGTATGGATGTTCGTGTTGTTTTTCTGCTGAGGTCCTGCCATCCTCTCAGACTTTCTACTATGGCATATAAACTGACAGGCTCCTGTTAGACCTCTGTGGCAAGCAACTGCTTGAGGGGGTATTTATTATTTTAACAATTGTAGATTAGCGAATAGGGTTACGAACAATGTTCCTAAAGGCCTCAGAAGAGGGGGAGACCTAGGTTGACGTGGGCAGACAATGTCAAACAGGACCTTGTTAGAATTGGTGTGCAGTGGCCAGATGCAGTAGATGTAGCTCAGGACAGACTTGCTTGGAGAACTAAATTGCACGGTCTGGTTGGACCTCCGTAGCCCATGGCTGCTTGAGGATGATGATGATTTCGAGGACTGCCTTGAAATAAATCTGCTAATAGTAAGTTTACCTGACGTTATTCGGGCTTTCCTTCCCATAGAAATGCTGGTGCCTCTTAAATGCTGTTTCGAAAGCCTTTGTTTCCACAAAAACAGAAAAGCTCCTGTTAGTAATTATTTCTGAAACAAAAACTTTATCATGAGAAAGCAGGAAGAAATTAGTAGAAAATATAAAAATTTATATTTTGTTCACTCCTCTCCCATACACACACTCAACCCTCTCCCCCATACACACAATCCCCCATAGACACTCACACATCTCCCCCATCCATACACACACACTCACCCCTTTCCCCATAAATACACTTCACCTTCGTCATACACACACTCACTCCTTTCCCCCATAAACACTCTCCCCCTTCGCCATACACACACTCACCCTTTCCCCATACACACACTCACCCCCCATAAACACACTCCCCTTTCCATACACACACTCAACCCTTTCCCCATAAACACTCTCACCCTTCGCCATACACACACTCACCCTTTCCCCATACACACACTCACCCCCCATAAACACACTCCCACTTTGCCATACACACACTCACCCCTTTCCCCCATAAACACTCTCCCCCTTCACCATGCACACACTCACCCTTTCCCCTTAAACACACTCCACCTTCGTCATACACACACTCACCCCTTTCCCCCATAAATACTCTCCCCCTTCGCCATACACACACTCACCCTTTCCCCATACACACACTCGCCTATAAACACACTCCCCCTTCGCCATACACACACTCACCCCTTTCCCCATAAACACTCTCCCCCTTCGCCATACACACACACTCACCCTTTCCCCATACACACACTCACCCCCCATAAACACACTCCCCCTTTGCCATATACACACTCAACCCTTTCCCCATAAACACTCTCCCCCTTCGCCATACACACACTCACCCTTTCCCCATACACACACTCGCCCCCATTCACACACTCCCCCTTTCCCCCGTAAACACTATCCCCTTCGCCATACACACACTCACCCCTTTCCCCTGTAAACACTATCCCCTTCGCCATACACACACTCACCCTTTCCCCATACACACACTCGCCCCCCCATAAACACACTCCCCCTTCGCCATACACACACTCAATCCTTTCCACCATAAACACTCGCCCCCTTCGCCATACACACACTCAACCTTTTCCCCACCCTTGTCGTGGTGGGGGGCCTAGGGCCCAGCAACCCGGCTGAGGCTTTGCCGGTCGGGATGATCCCCAGCTGGAGCAGGCCAAAGGCTTTGCCGGCTGTAGTGGGCAACAGCTGGAGCATTGCCAAGGTTTTGCCGGTTGGGGTGGTCCCCGGCTGGAGCATTGCTGAAGCCAACCGAGGTTGAAGACGCTGCCGGCTGGCTTGATTGCCGGTCGGATGGTGACGGCGTTGGAGACCTCACCTCTCAGGAGACCTGTGTGGTCTGTTCGATGGCTCTGCCGAAAGGTCTGAACCCGCCTGTAGGCACGAGCTGTCCAAAAAGTCTGGGTCTTACTAAGAGTCTCCACCCCGGACGCCGATCGAACTTGGATCTATATATCCTCGTTCATGGCTAACCGGGGAATAGATTAAAGTAAGGTTTCCTCCGGTGGTCAGCTTTCCTTCTATAGGACTGCTGCCATGTGAGGCTGGGGTTGAGGTGCGCCTATAGGGCGTATTCCTTGCCCCCAGCTCTAGATAAGCACGATTTTTCATAACCAGGTAGTGCTGTACAAGCAGAACCGGGAATTGCCGTGGTTGCATAAGATCGCAACAAAAGAGATTCACCCTTTTCCCATACACACACTCGCTTTTTCCCCATACACACACTCACCCCCCATACACACACTCCACCTTTGCCATACACACACTCACCCCTTTCCCCTATAAACACTCTCCCCTTCACCATACACAAACTCACCTTTTCCCCATACACACACTCCACCTTCGTCATAAACACACTCACCCCTTTCCCCCATACACACACTCCCCCTTTGCCATACACACAGTCACCCTTTCCCCATATACACACTCGTCCCCCATAAACACACTCCCCCTTCGCCATACACACACTCACCCCCATAAACACTCTCCCCTTTGCCATACACAAACTCACCCTTTCCCCATACACACACTCACCCCCATACACACACTCCCCCTTTGCCATACACACTCACCCCTTTCCCCCATAAACACTCTCCCCCTTCGCCATACACCCCTCACCCTTTCCCCATACACACACTCGCCCCCCCATAAACACACTCCCCCTTCGCCATACACACACTCAACCCTTTCCCCATAAACACTCTCCCCCTTCGCCATACACACACTCACCCTTTCCCCATACACACACTCGCCCCCATAAACACACTCCCCCTTCGCCATACACACACACTCACCCCTTTCCTCCATAAACACTCTCCCCTTCACCATACACAAACTCACCCCCATAAACACACTCCCCCTTTGCCATATACACACTCACCCCTTTCCCCCTACACACTCACCCTCCCCATACACACACTTTCCCCTTCCCCATACACACACTAACCCCCTCTCCCCCCATACACACACTAACCCCCTTCCCCATATACACACACACTTCCCCTTTGAGAAGGCTCGAATGGGGACGGAGGCGAAAAATATAGGTATTTCTTAAAAATTTCTTTAAAGACCATTAAAATGGTGGGAAAATTTTTATACCGGAAGGAGATTCCATCACAATTTTTCCTCCTCCCCTTTTCATCCGGTTCATTTGCTCCACTCCCTCCCCCCTTGGTTTTTTTTATTACCGGGCTTGGTTTAGGGGGACTTTTTGAAATAAAATTCTACCCGACAGAGACATTCAGGAAGACATTCCAGATGAATGATTTGCTGAATGGCAGTCGGTTTGCACTGAAATTCAAATTTCTATTGGTTTACCTCTGGGTTTGATTTTGAGAGAAAGATTTTCTTTGGTGCTCCTCCACATCCTGTAGGATTAATTCACATCTTTTCCATAGATGTTACTTATACTTACGTATAGGTGTTACTTATATTTATATTCATAGATTTTACTTATATTTATATTTAAAATTATTTTGATTTCCATGAAAGTGGAGGATTTTAAAAAATAACACTTGGCGAAAGGGGAATCCAGTCCAAAAAGAATCGGAACCAATGGCTGGTAGCGCACTAGGCTCGTAATCTGCAGATCCCAGGTTCGAGTTCCAACTGGGCCAGCGTTGAGATTTATCTCCGTAGAATTCCCCATCCTGCCCACGGTCAGTAGGGGACACCGATGGGCATGAAAAGGCCGCCGTCCGCCAGATGGGACATTAAGCCATGGACCCTGTGTACGGCAAAGCCATAGCCTGTGCACGCTAAGGAACACACTGGATGACCTTGACGGGAGGCTATCATCTGTCTCCAAAACAGCTGTCCAGTGGGTCCCCTCCCTCAACCTTCTCTGAGCCTTCGGGGGTCCTTGTGACCTGGCCATTTAGCCCATTGTTCTGCAAATAAAGCGCCACTCATAAGTAAAACCACACTACCCAGTGGTTCTCAAACTTTTCACATCGCAGCTCTCATTTGCCCTGAAGAAATTAGTCAACACACCCTTACCATTCCCCGACTTTGCCCCACACACCCTTACCATTCACCGAATTTGTCCCACACACCCTTACCATTCACCGAATTTGTCCCACACACCCTTACCATTCACCGAATTTGCCCCACACACCCTTACCATTCACCGAATTTGTCCCACACACCCTTAAAAATTCCCTGACTTTGCCTCACACACCCTTACCATTCACCGAATTTGTCCCACACACCCTTACCATTCACCGAATTTGCCCCACACACCCTTACCATTCACCGAATTTGTCCCACACACCCTTACCATTCACCGAATTTGTCCCACACACCCTTCCATTCACCGAATTTACCCAAACACCCTTAACATTCACCGAATTTGTCCCACACACACCCTTACCATCGACCGATTTTGCCCCACACACCCTTACCATTCACCGATTTTGTCCCACACACACCCTTACCATTCACCGAATTTGTCAAACATACCCTTAGCATTCATCGAATTTGTCCCACACACCCTTACCATTTACGGAATTTGTCCCACACACCCTTACCATTCACCGAATTTTTCCCCCACACACTTCCATTCACCGAATTTGTCCCACACACCCTTATCATTCACCAAATTTTTCCCACACACTCTTACCATTCACCAATTTTGTCCCACACACCTTTACCATTCACCGAATTTGTCCCATACACTCTTACCATTTACCAAATTTGTCCCACACACTCTTCCATTCACCGATTTTGTCCCACACACCCTTACCATTCACGATTTTGTCCCACGCACCCTTACCATTCACCGAATTTGTCAAACACAACCTTACCATTCACCGATTTTGTCCCACACACCCTTACCATTCACCGAATTTGTCAAACACACCCTTAGCATTAATCGAATTTGTCCCACACACTCTTCCATTCACCGAATTTGTCCCACACACACCCTTACCCTTCATCGAATTTGTCCACACACCCTTACCATTCACCGAATTTGTCCCACACACCCTTACCATTCACCGAATTTGTCCCACACACCCTTACCATTCACCGAATTTGTCCCACACACCCTTACCATTTACTGAATGTGTGGGGCGGGGGTGGCTCAGTCGGTAGCGCACCATGCTCGTAATCTGTAGTTCCCAGGTTCGAGTCCCAGTTGGGTCAGCATTGAGATTTATCTCCGCAAAATTCCCCGCCCTGCCCACGGTCAGTAGGGGACACCGATGGGCTTGGAAAGGCCGCCGTCCGTCGGATGGGACGTTAAGCCGTGGCCCCGTGTGCTGGAGAGCCATACCCTGTGCACGTTAAAGAACACGTTGGATGGCCTTGATGGGAGGCTACCATCTCTCTCCCAACAGCTGTTCCTGTGGGTCCCCTCCCCCAACTTTCTCTGAGCCTTCGGGGTCCATGTGACCTGTCCATTTAGCCTGTGGTGTGCAAAAAAGTGCCGCTCAGAGGTAAAACAACCCAACCCAACCCAATACCGAATTTGTCCCACACACACCCTTACCATTCACCGATTTTGTCCCACACACCCTTCCATTCACCGAATTTGTCCCACACACCCTTCCATTCACCGACTTTGTCCCACACACTCTTACCATTCACCGATTTTGTCCCACACACCCTTACCATTCACTGATTTTGTCCCACACACCCTTCCATTCACCGAATTTGTCCCGCACACCCTTACATTTCACCGATTTTGTCCCACACACACTCTTACCATTCACCGATTTTGTCCCACACACCCTTACCATTCACCGAATTTGTCCCACACACCCTTACCATTTACTGAATGTGTGGGGCGGGGGTGGCTCAGTCGGTAGCGCACCATGCTCGTAATCTGTAGTTCCCAGGTTCGAGTCCCAGTTGGGTCAGCATTGAGATTTATCTCCGTAGAATTCCCCATCCTGCCCACGGTCAGTAGGGGACACCGATGGGCATGAAAAGGCCGCCGTCCGCCAGATGGGACATTAAGCCATGGACCCTGTGTACGGCAAAGCCATAGCCTGTGCACGCTAAGGAACACACTGGATGACCTTGACGGGAGGCTATCATCTGTCTCCAAAACAGCTGTCCAGTGGGTCCCCTCCCTCAACCTTCTCTGAGCCTTCGGGGGTCCTTGTGACCTGGCCATTTAGCCCATTGTTCTGCAAATAAAGCGCCACTCATAAGTAAAACCACACTACCCAGTGGTTCTCAAACTTTTCACATCGCAGCTCTCATTTGCCCTGAAGAAATTAGTCAACACACCCTTACCATTCCCCGACTTTGCCCCACACACCCTTACCATTCACCGAATTTGTCCTACGCACCCTTACCATTCACCGAATTTGCCCCACATACCCTTACCATTCACCGAATTTATCCCACACACTCTTACCATTCACCGAATTTGCCCCACACACCCTTACCTTTCACCGAATTTGTCCCACACACACCCTTACCATTCAACGATTTTGTCCCACAGACCCTTCCATTCACCGAATTTGTCCCACACACCCTTACCATTCGCCGATTTTGTCCCACACACACCCTTACCATTCACCGAGTTTTTCCCACACACTCTCCATTCACCGATTTTGCCACACACACCCTTACCATTCACCGATTTTGTCCCACACACACCCTTACCATTCACCGTTTTTGTCCCACACATACCTTACCATTCACCGATTTTGTCCCACACACCCTTACCATTCACCGATTTTGTCCCACACACCCCCTTCCATTTACCGATTTTGTCCCACACCCTTACCATTCACCGAATTTGTCCCACAGACCCTTCCATTCACCGAATTTGTCCCACAAACCCTCATCATTCACCAAATTTTTCCCACACACTCTTACCATTCACCAAATTTGTCCCACACACCTTTACCATTCACCGAATTTGTCCCACACACCCTTACCATTCACCGATTTTGTCCCACACACCCTTCCATTCACCGATTTTGTCCCACACACCCTTAGCATTCACCGATTTTGTCCCACGCACACCCTTCCATTTACCGATTTTGTCCCACACCCTTACCATTCACAGAATTTGTCCCACACACCCTTCCATTCACCGAATTTGTCCCACACACCCTCATCATTCACCAAATATTTCCCACACACTCTTACCATTCACCAAATTTGTCCCACACACCCTTCCATGAACCGATTTTGTCCCACACACCCTTAGCATTCACCGATTTTGTCCCACGCACCCTTACCATTCACCGAATTTGTCAAACACACTCTTACGATTCACCGATTTTGTCCCACACACCCTTACCATTCACCGAATTTGTCAAACACACCCTTAGCATTAATCGAATTTGTCCCACACACCCTTCCATTCACCGAATTTGTCCCACACACCCTTACCATTCACCGAATTTGTCCCACATACCCTTACCATTCACCGATTTTGTCCCACACTCACCCTTACCATTCACCGATTTTGTCCCACACACCCTTCCATTCGAATTTGTCCCACACACCCTTCCATTCACCGAATTTGTCCCACACACCCTTCCATTCACCGAATTTGTCCCACACACCCTTACCATTCACCGCATTTGTCCCACACACCCTTACCATTCATCGAATATGTCCACACACCCTTACCATTCACCGAATTTGTCCCACACACACCCTTCCATTTACCGATTTTGTCCCACACCCTTACCATTCACAGAATTTGTCCCACACACCCTTCCATTCACCGAATTTGTCCCACACACCCTCATCATTCACAAATTTTTCCCACACACTCTTACCATTCACCAAATTTGTCCCACACACCCTTCCATTCACCGATTTTGTCCCACACACCCTTAGCATTCACCGATTTTGTCCCACGCACCCTTACCATTCACCGAATTTGTCAAACACACTCTTACGATTCACCGATTTTGTCCCACACACCCTTACCATTCACCGAATTTGTCAAACACACCCTTAGCATTAATCGAATTTGTCCCACACACCCTTCCATTCACCGAATTTGTCCCACACACCCTTCCATTCACCGAATTTGTCCCACACACCCTTCCATTCACCGAATTTGTCCCACACACCCTTATCATTCACCAAATTTTTCCCACACACTCTTACCATTCACCAAATTTTTCCCACACACTCTTACCATTCACCAAATTTGTCCCACACACCTTTACCATTCACCGAATTTGTCCCACACACCCTTACCATTCACCGAAAATGTCCCACACACCCTTCCATTCACCGAATTTGTCCCATACACTCTTACCATTCACCGATTTTGTCCCACACACACCCTTCCATTCACCGAATTTGTCCCACACACCCTTAACCGTTCACCGAATTTGTCCCACACACCCTTACCATTCACCGAATTTGTCCCACATACCCTTACCATTCACCGATTTTGTCCCACACTCACCCTTACCATTCACCGATTTTGTCCCACACACCCTTCCATTCGAATTTGTCCCACACACCCTTCCATTCACCGAATTTGTCCCACACACCCTTACCATTCAACGAATTTGTCCCACACACCCTTCCATTCACCGCATTTATCCCACACACCCTTACCATTCACCGCATTTGTCCCACACACCCTTACCATTCATCGAATTTGTCCACACACCCTTACCATTCACCGAATTTGTCCCACACACCCTTACCATTCACCGAATTTGTCCCACACACCCTTAGCATTCATCGAATTTGTCCCACACACCCTTACCATTCACTGAATTTGTCCCACACACCCTTACCATTCACCGATTTTGTCCCACACACCCTTACCATTCACCGAATTAGCCCCACATACCCTTACCATTCATCGAATTTGTCTCACACACCCTTACCATTCATCGAATTTGTCCCACACACCCTTACCATTCAGCGTTTTTGTCTCACACACTTTTACCATTCACCGGATTCGTCCCACACACCCTTACTATTCACCGAATTTGTCCCACATTCTCTTACCATTAACGAAAGTAACTTGAATTAACAGAAGAATATTCTCGCGACCGAATGTATCAGTTCAAATTCGGTGAATGGTAAGGGTGTGTGGGACAAAATCGGTGAATGGTAAGGGTGTGTGGGACAAAATCGGTGAATGGTAAGGCCAGGCGAGCCGAATGTTCCGATGTCCTATTTGTTAAGCAAAGGTCGAGAATTTTGATGATGGAATTTTCTTGGAGTGAATCATACGACTGAAGTGGTCAGGAGAGACAAGGACGATTCACTAGCTGGTAGTTATTTTATTCTTGTGACAACATAGAATTATTTCAAAGACAATTCCTTAGAGTTTTGTGACCTTCTCAGCTTTTCCCGACTCCCTTAGGACCACAGCGCGGGACTAATTTCTAAAAAAAAAATCGTTGCCAGATATTTTTTCTGAATTTTGTAATCAACCATAGTGTTCGGATACTTTTTTGAGCGACTGTAGGTGGTCATATTATTTTGATACTAGATCGTGTGGGCTCACTCACGGAAATATTGAGCGTGTGCAGTTACCGTTCACAGCAAACTGGAGCGTGTGCAGTAACTGCACACGCTCCAGTTTGCTGTGAACGGTAACTGGAGCGTGTACAGTTGCTGTACACGCTCCAGATATTTTTCCTGAATTCTGTAATCAAACATAGTGTTCGGATACTTTTTTGAGCGACTGTACCCCTTCGTTCAGTATTTGTGACGTGACCCATTTAGAAACCATAGATCCTTGAGTAGCAGACGTGTACCCCTCCCTTTGGTATAAAACAACGCAACCAAAATATTCTCAACGTAAACATTTCGGGAAAACGCCTGGATTGAAGTCTATTTTTGTCACTTGGCGTAATATGGAAACGTGATGGGTCACGCTTACCCAAAATGCATTTCGTTCCGCCTCTCCTCCGCTGGTGGCGGCGATAACATCATGTGCTACCGTGGGAAAGAAACCGACTGAGGAGAGAGAGCATCTTCTCTCTCGGCTTCTGTCTGCACGCTCCTTATCAGCCTCTTCTTCCTCGTCCCCTGGCTCCCTCTCTTCTTCCGTTCGCTGATGGCTGGCTCACTTTACCTCGCTGCCGCCCCTGCGCTGGATCAGGAGTCTGCTGCATTGCCTTCGTCACACGAATCTCTCTCCGAAGGGGGGCACAGAGTGTTTTCTCACAGATTCTCTGCTTGTTCAGCAATGTTTGGAATCGGATGAAGAGGGAGGAAGACGCTTGGCAACTGAATGAAAGAAAAACGCATTTTCGACGATGGAGTCGTGATTATGGAGAAGGAATGCAATTGCGTTGTGGGCAATTAAGGAAGAAATGAAAGAAACGATGGAAAAGCACCGAGGAAAAAAGAAATGAATGGATCAAGGAATGGGATTTTTTTATGGGAAACTAATGAATTAATAGGATGCTTCTGTGGGAGTAAGATGAATGAATGGATTATTTCTGTGGGTAACAGATGAATGAATGAATGGATTATTTCTGTGGCCAACAAATGAATGAGTGGAATATTTCTGTGGGTAACAAGTGAATGAATGGATTATTTTTTTAAGCAACAGATGAATGAATGGAATATTTCTGTGGGCAACAAATGAATGAATGGAATATTTTTGTGTGTAACAGATGAATAAATGAATGAATGGATTATTTATATGGGCAACAAATGAATGAACGGAATATTTCTGTGGGTAACAAGTGGATGAATAGATTATTTTTGTAAGCAACAAATGAATGAAGGGATTATTTCTGTGAAAACAAATTAATGAATGGATTATTTCTGTGGGCAACAAATGAATGAATGGAATATATCTGTGGGTAACAAGTGAATGAATAGATTATTTTCGTAAGCAACAAATGAATGAAGGGATTTTTCTGTGGGCAACAGATGAGTGAATGGAATATTTCTGTGACAACAAATGAAAGAATGAATATTTTTCTGTGGCCAACAAATGAATGAATGGAATATTTCTGTGGGCAACAAATGAATGAATGGAATATTTCTGTGGTTAACAGATTTAATATTCCATTCACGTCATCATCTGTATCCTAACAGCAGTTCAATGGGTTCGTCTTACCCATCTTTCGTTGAGCCCTTGGAATCCTTGTGACCTGGCCATTTGACACATTGTATGCAAAAATAGTGTATGTCAGAGACAAAAGCGCCCAACCCACAGAAAATATTTGGAACAGAATAAAAAAATTGGCGCTCCTCTTTTGAAAGGTTGCCAACTCTTGATTTATGTGGTACTAAGACAACGACTCCTTTTTAATAAATCGATACATTTAAATGTTCTTAGAAGAAAAATCATATTAAGTAGGCATCAACGAACGATTTTCCTTCATTGTATTTACTCTCCTAGTAAGTTATTTGCGTTTCGGATGTTAATAAATACAGAGAAGCATCTCAAACAAATTTTTAACTGTAACCCATGGAAACGGGAACGTTGTAACTCGTTTCCATGGTTACAGCGTTCCACAGACAACGTTCCATGAAACGAGTTTCTTCAACCTGTGATTCGTTGATGCTTTCCTAATTTTATTATTTCCAGATTCGAAAAAAATTTCTTACGGAATTTGAAAAGAGATTTCGCTGCTGAAAACCCAAACGTAATTTTGTAGATGTACACATTTCCATTTCCCGTTACGATTCGTCGACAATGTTATCCATCAACAGAATTAATTTCAGTTCTGACCCTCGGGGCTGCTTTTAAAAACAAACCATTTGACGAATTATGAATTTTGCTTGAAGAAGGATTTCTTTTTTTTTCATGTTCATTCGTCTTCGTTCCATTTGCCCAGCCATTTCTGGGTGAAGTTATTTTCTTGGCAATGTTACAGAATGAAAAAGGCCAAAGAAGAACTTCAACATTCCATTGACCCTTACTAATCCAATTTTGTTACGAATCATCAAAAATTTATAAATGAACTATTACATCAAAGTTTCCGCAAAGTTCCCCACCCTGCCCACGGTCAGTAGGGGACACCGATGGGCTTGGAAAGGTCGCCGTCCGTCGGATGGGACGTTAAGCCGTGGCCCCGTGTGCGGGAGAGCAATACCCTGTGCACGTTAAAGAACACGTTGGATGGCCTTGACGGGAGCTACCATCTGTCTCCCAACAGCTGTTCCAGTGGGTCCCCTCCCCCAACCTTCTCTGAGCCTTCGGGGTCCATGTGACCTGGCCATTTAGCCATTGGTGTGCAAAAAAGTGCCACTCAGAAGTAAAACAACCCAACATCAAAGTTCACTATAAAGGTATAAATTTTTATTATTGTTGTCGTGGTTGTTCTTTATTTTATTGTTTATTTTATTTTTACAGCTATTACTGTCATTTTTATGTTAATTTTAATGTTATTGCTGTTACTGTCCTCATAGACAGTAACAGCAATAACATTAAAATTAACTAATGAAATAATTTAATTAAAAAAATTAATTAAATTATTTCATTGTTGTTGTTATTGTTATTGTCATTGTTTTTATTGTTCTTCTTGTATTTGTTGTTACTACTATTGTCATTGCTGTTATTATCATTGTTGCTAGTTTTATTGTCATTGATGTTACCGTTTCTCATTGTTGTTACTGTTTTACTCATTGTTGTTACTGTTTTTCCCTCTATTGCTGCCATACTGTAGTTGCTAATTTTTGTCATTGCTGTTACTGTTATTGTCACTGTCGCTATTCTTATTGTCATTAATGTTACCAATTTTCATTGTTGTTACTGTTTTTTTCATTGCTGTTATTGCTATTGTCATTGTTGTTACTGTTTTTTCTCATTGTTTATTTTTTGTTGCTACCGTTTTCCTATTGCTGTTATTGTTGTTACTGTTTTCCTCATTGTTGTTATAGCTATCGTTGCTAATTTGCCATCGTTGTTGTTAGTGTTATTGTCTTTGTCGCTATTCTTATTGTCATTAATGTTACCAATTTCATTGTTGTTACTGTTCTTTTCATTGCTGTTATTGCCATTGTCGTTGTTGTTACTGTTTTTTCTCATTGTTTATTTTTCGTTGCTACCGTTTTCCCATTGCTGTTATTGTTGTTACTGTTTTCCTCGTTGTTATAGCTATCGTTGCTAATTTTCTATCGTTGTTGTTACAGCTATTATCATTGTTGCTAAAAGTTATTGTTTTTACCCTTAACATATTTATTGTTACAGTTATTGATGTTACTGTTGATTATGATGATGGCGTCAAGCGAATGAAGATGCAATTTGAAAAGTACACTATGTTGAGAAAAGTGTCCGGAAACTTCCATGCTATGTGAATGGAAAGCCATTTTCAAAGCTGCCTAACTTTGAAAATAAACCTTTTACGCCAAAACTGTTATTGGCGATAAATTGTAGATGTCACTGAAATCTCTCTAAATATATTTCCTGCAATATTCGTTTATTATTTAAATAATGAATGGAAGCTGAAGAATTTATTTTCAACTTTTGACACTTGTGAAAAAATACTTCAATAGATTTGGGTTGGGTTGTTTTACCTCAGAGCGGTGCTTTTTTGCACACCATGGGCTAACTGGCCAGGCCACAAGGACCCCGAAGTCTCAGAGAAGGTTGGGGGAGGGGACCCACTGGAACAGCTGTTGGGAGACAGATGGTAGCCTACCATCAAGGCCATCCAGCGTGTTCTTTAACGTTGGGTTGTTTTACCTCTGAGCGGCACTTTTTTTGCACACCATGGGCTAAATGGCCAGGTCACATGGACCCCGAAGGCTCAGAGAAGGTTGGTGGATGGGACCCACTGGAACAGCTGTTGGGACAGATGGTAGCCTTCCGTCAAGGCCATCCAGCGTGTTCTTTAACGTGCACAGGGTATGGCTCTCCCGCACACGGGCCACGGCTTAACGTCCCATCCGACGGACGGCGGCCTTTCCAAACCCATCGGTGTCCCCTACTGACCGTGGGTAAGGCGAGGAATTTTGCGGAGATAAATCTCAACGCTGACCCAGCTGGGACTCGAACCTGGGAACTACAGATTACGAGCCTTTCGCGCTACCGACTGAGCCATCCCCGCCCCTCTCTAAGCTGAAAGAAAGATTGTTGTGCAACAGAAACATATTTCGGACCGTGTGGCCTTTAATGCCGAAGTGTCTAGGCCAGCAGATAAAAGGAGTTTCGGGCGCTATCTGACGTCCTGATGCACCGAGCAAAAGCGATTCGGAGATACTCTTAAGTAAACTTCGAAACACTTTGTTACCTCTTCACATCACTGGGTGAAAGAGAAGGGATGTTTCTGTTGCCATGGAAACCGTGGGAAAAAGGGGAGATTCCTGAAACAATCACCTTCGTTCAGCCACTGTGAATCACAAGCATGCAAAATACTGAAGTGGCATGCTTTGTAAGAACGAGTATTTTTTTGTAAAGATTAGTAGCATATTGAACCGCCATTTTTCGGATCCTTAATTCAGATTTAAAATGTCGGGGTTCGTCATTGACTTGGCTTTTATTAATTGTGCAATAAAAAGTTGGGTTGGGTTGTTTTACCTGTCAGTAGCACTTTTTGGCACACAATGAGCTAAATGGCCAGGTCACAAGGATCCCATCGGTATTCCCTACTGACCGAGCGCAGGATAGGGACGGGAGTCTTTCTGAGATAAATCTCAGCGATGGCCGAGCTGGGACTCGAACCTGGGAACTACAGATTACGTTAGGTTGGGTTGTTTCACTTCTCATTTTTTGGCATACAACGGGCTAAATGGTCAGGTCACAAGGACTCCAAATGCTCAGAGAAGGTTGGGGGAGGGGACTGACTGGAACAGCTGTTGGGAGACAGATGGTAGCCTCCCGTCAAGGCCATCCAGCGTGTTCTTTAACGTTGGGTTGTTTTACCTCTGAGCGGCACCTTTTTGCACACCAGGCTAAATGGCCAGGTCACAAGGACCCCAAAGGCTCAGAGAAGGTTGGGGGAGGGGACCCACTGGAACAGCTGTTGGGAGACAGATGGTAGTCTCCCGTCAAAGCCATTCAGCGTGTTCTTTAACGTTGGGTTGTTTTACCTGAGCGGCACCTTTTTGCACACCATGGGCTAAATGGGCAGGTCACATGGACCCCGAAGGCTCATAGAATGTTGGGGGAGGGGACCCACTGGAACAGCTGTTGGGAGATAGATGGTAGCCTCCCGTCAAGGCCATCCAGCATGTTCTTTAACGTTGGGTTGTTTTACCTCTGAGCGGCACTTTTTTGCACACCAGGCTAAATGGCCAGGTCACAAGGACCCCAAAGGCTCAGAGAAGGTTGGGGGAGGGGGACCCACTGGAACAGCTGTTGGGAGACAGATGGTAGTCTCCCGTCAAAGCCATTCAGCGTGTTCTTTAACGTTGGGTTGTTTTACCTGAGCGGCACTTTTTCGCACACCATGGGCTAAATGGCCAGGTCACATGGACCCCGAAGGCTCATAGAATGTTGGGGAGGGGACCCACTGGAACAGCTGTTGGGAGACAGATGGTAGCCTCCCGTCAAGGCCATCCAGTGTGTTCTTTAACGTTGGGTTGTTTTACCTCTGAGCGGCACTTTTTTGCACACCAGGCTAAATGGCCAGGTCACAAGGACCCCAAAGGCTCAGAGAAGGTTGGGGGAGGGGACCCACTGGAACAGCTGTTGGGAGACAGATGGTAGTCTCCCGTCAAAGCCATTCAGCGTGTTCTTTAACGTTGGGTTGTTTTACCTGAGCGGCACTTTTTCGCACACCATGGGCTAAATGGCCAGGTCACATGGACCCCGAAGGCTCATAGAATGTTGGGGAGGGGACCCACTGGAACAGCTGTTGGGAGACAGATGGTAGCCTCCCGTCAAGGCCATCCAGTGTGTTCTTTAACGTTGGGTTGTTTTACCTCTGAGCGGCACTTTTTTGCACACCATGGGCTAAATGGCCAGGTCACATGCACCCCGAAGGCTCAGAGAAGGTTGGGGGAGGGGACCCACTGGAACAGCTGTTGGGAGATAGATGGTAGCCTCCCGTCAAGGCCATCCAGCGTGTTCTTTAACGTTGGGTTGTTTTACCTCTGAGCGGCACTTTTTTGCACACCAGGCTAAATGGCCAGGTCACAAGGACCCCAAAGGCTCAGAGAAGGTTGGGGGAGGGGACCCACTGGAACAGCTGTTGGGAGACAGATGGTAGTCTCCCGTCAAAGCCATTCAGCGTGTTCTTTAACGTTGGGTTGTTTTACCTGAGCGGCACTTTTTCGCACACCATGGGCTAAATGGCCAGGTCACATGGACCCCGAAGGCTCATAGAATGTTGGGGAGGGGACCCACTGGAACAGCTGTTGGGAGACAGATGGTAGCCTCCCGTCAAGGCCATCCAGTGTGTTCTTTAACGTTGGGTTGTTTTACCTCTGAGCGGCACTTTTTTGCACACCATGGGCTAAATGGTCAGGTCACAAGGACCCCAAAGGCTCAGAGAAGGTTGGGGAAGGGGACCCACTGGAACAGCTGTTGGGAGACAGATGGTAGCCTTCCGTCAAGACCATCCATATTTCAGATTCTACCATTTGTTATAGATGAGACTTACCACATTTCAAGCTTTCATTTGCTATGGAACTTATGATTGATGATGGTAGAGTTTCAAAACACACAAATCTGAGATATCTAAGATATATCGACGATTGCGAATGATTGACTGATAGGGGATCACGCTAATTTTAACCATGATGCAGATTTGGTAGAGCTCGGAAAATTTGCACTTAGGGATAATCCAAGTCCTAGATCTCGGAGAAAATCCGAAATTTGACCTCCGACGTGACCTTTAAGGTCAAATGGTGGTCATGAAGAAGAAGTCAAACCATGATTTAGAAGTGCGAGAAACGTAAAAATTGGGATCTGGGGTGTTTCGGGTTGTAGATGTCGGAAACTTTACGAAATTTGGGGGTTTTCGAAGTCAAAGGTCAAATTTAAATCTAAAGGGGCTAGAGAGTTAAAAAACGTCTCTTGGGAACTACAGAATACGTTAAATTGAGTTGTTTTACTTCTCATTTTTTGGTACAAAATGGGATAAATAGCCAGGTCACAAGGACCCCATCGGCATCCTCTACTGACCAAGTGGAGGACGGCGAATCTTGCTGAGATAAATCTCAACGTTGGCGGAACTGGGCCAACGTTGGTTTTTTTATATTGTAGTTCTCAGAAACGTTGCGAAATTTTGGATGCGATGCTTCAAGGTTAAAGGTCAAATATAGATCGATTGGCGTTTAGAGAGCTAAAAATTGGAGCCTGGGGAGATTTAAAGTTTCATTATGCCAAAATTTGGATGAGATCAATGGATTCGATATACAGTGCTGGAGAGTTAAAAATTGAAAGAGAAAAGTGAAATGAGATGAATTTTTCAGATCCAGTGTTCAAGGTCAAATAGGGGATAAAACAGAAGGGATCAAAAGACTGGAAGGATACAGTCATGAGATTCAAGGTCAAATAGGGGATCGAACAGAAGGGATCTGAAGACTGGAATGATCCAGTCATGAGATTCAAGGTCAAATAGGGGATCGAACAGAAGGGATCTGAAGATTGGAAGGATCCAGTCATGAGATTCAAGGTCAAATAGGAGATCGAACAGAGAGGATCTGAAAGACTGGGAGGATCCAGTCATGAGATTCAAGGTCAAATAGGGGATCGAACAGAGGGGATCTGAAAGACTGCAAGGATACAGTCATGAAATTCAAGGTCAAATAGGGGATCGAACAGAAGTGATCTGAAGACTGGAAGGATACAGTCATGAGATTCAAGGTCAAATAGGGGATCGAACAGAGGGGATCTGAAAGACTGGAAGGATCCAGTCATGAGATTGAAGGTCAAATAGGGGATCTAACAGAGGGGATCTCAAAGACTAAAAGGATCCAGTCATGACATTCAATGTCAAATAGGGGATCGGACAGAGGGGATCTGAAAGACTGGAAGGATACAGTCATGGAAATTCAAGGTCAAATAGGGGATCGAACAGAAGTGATCTGAAGACTGGAAGGATCCAGTCATGAGATTGAAGGTCAAATAGGGGATCGAACAGAGGGGATCTCAAAGACTAAAAGGATCCAGTCATGACATTCAATGTCAAATAGGACATGTGATCGGACAGAGGGGATCTGAAAGACTGGAAGGATACAGTCATGAGATTCAAGGTCAAATAGGGGATCGAACAGAAGTGATCTGAAGACTGGAAGGATCCAGTCATGAGATTGAAGGTCAAATAGGGGATCTAACAGAGGGGATCTCAAAGACTAAAAGGATCCAGTCATGACATTCAATGTCAAATAGGGGATCGGACAGAGGGGATCTGAAAGACTGGAAGGATACAGTCATGGAGATTCAAGGTCAAATAGGGGATCGAACAGAAGTGATCTGAAGACTGGAAGGATCCAGTCATGAGATTGAAGGTCAAAAAGGGGATCGAACAGAGGGGATCTCAAAGACTAAAAGGATCCAGTCATGACATTCAATGTCAAATAGGGGATCGGACAGAGGGGATCTGAAAGACTGGAAAGATCCAATCATGAGATTCAAGGTCAAATAGGGGATCGAACAGAAGTGATGTGAAGACTGGAAGGATACAGTCATGAGATTCAAGGTCAAATAGGGGATCGAACAGAAGTGATCTGAAGACTGGAAGGATCCAGTCATGAGATTCAAGGTCAAATAAGGGATCGATAGAAGGGATCTGAAGACTGGAAGGATACACTCATCAGATTCAAGGTCAAATAGGGGATCGAACAGAAGTGATCTGAAGACTGGAAGGATCCAGTCATGAGATTCAAGTCGCTCAGTAGGTAGCGCGCCAGGCTCGTAATCTGTAGTTCCCAGGTTCGAGTCCCAGCTGGGTCAGCGTTGAGATTTATCTTCGCAAAATTCCACGCCCTGCCCACGGTCAGTAGGGGACACCGATGGGCTTGGAAAGGCCGCCGTCCGTCGGATGGGACGTTAAGCCGTGGTCCCGTGTGTGGGAGAGCCATACCCTGTGCACGTTAAAGAACACGCTGGATGGCCTTGACGGGAGGCTACCATCTGTCTCCCAACAGCTGTTCCAGTGGGTCCCCTCCCCCAACCTTCTCTGAGCCCTCGGGGTCCATGTGACCTGGCCATTTAGCCCATGGTGTGCAAAAAAGTGCTGCTCTCCATGAACAGTTTGATTTTATATCAGGTCGCTCCTATACAGTGCAATTACTTCACTGTATTAGCAATTGGGCTACATCATATGACACTGGGCACGGGTGGCTCAGTCGGTAACGCTTCAGGCTCGTAATCTGCAGTTCCTAGGTTCGAGTCCGAGCTGGGTCAGCGTTGAGACTTATCTCCGCAGAACTCCCCGTCCTATCCACGGTCAGCAGGGAACACCGATGGGCTTGGAAAGACCACCTCCGTCGGATGGGACGTTAAGCCGTAGCTCCGTGTGCGAGAGAGCCATACTCTGTCCACGTTAAAGAACACGCTGGATGGCCTTGACGGGAGGCTACCATCTGTCTCCCAACAGCTGTTCCAGTGAAAAATATCTGGCGATGATTTTTTTTTAGAAATTAGTGATCTGGCAACCTTTGTGTCACGTGACACGAAGGGTCATTTAACTACATACAGTCGCTCAAAAAAGCATTCGAACACTATGGGTGATTAGAGAATTCAGAAAAAATATCTGGCGATGATTTTTTTCAGAAATTACTGATCTGGCAACCTACGTGTCACGTGACACGAAGGGTCATTTAACTACATACAGTCGCTCGAAAAAGCGTTCGAACACTATGGTTGATTACAGAATTCAGAAAAAATATCTGGCAACGATTTTTTTTAGAAATTAGTGATCTGGTAACCTTCGTGTCACGTGACACGAAGGTTGCCAGATCACTAATTTCTAAAAAAAAATCGTCGTCAGATATTTTTTCTGAATTCTGTAATCAATCATAAATAAAAATAAATAAGTACCCCCTCAAGCAGCTGCTTGGCACAGAGGTCTGACAGGAGACTGTCAGTTTATATGCCATAGTAGAAGATCTAGTGTTGGAATACATTTTTGAGCGACTGTAGAATATCCTTTTAACCATTCCTTTTCGGTGGAATATTTAATAATTAAAGTGAGTTAATTTTTAACCTACTCAATTCTTATTCTCCACCCCGAATCTAAATTCTCGGAACCCCTAAAAAACAAAATTCTTGAAACCCCCCACCTCCTCCACAAAAAACTAAATCCCTGGTATGTGTCTGCTTCTTAATACCTTTTAAGTCATTCAATGCCCCGAGACCCCTTTACCTTCACGTGGCCTTACCCTCGCTTCGTCTTTTTAACGGTCTCTTAACGGTCATTCAATGCCCCGAGACCCCTTTACCTTCACGTGGCTTTACCCTCGCTTCGTCATTTTAACGGTCTCTTAACGGTCATTCAATGCCCCGAGACTCCTTTACCTTCACGTGGCTTTACCCTCGCTTCGTCTTTTTAACGGTCTCTTAACGGCCATTCAATGCCCCGAGACCCCTTTGCCTTCACGTGGCCTTACCCTCGCTTCGTCATTTTCACGGTCTCTTAACGGTCATTCAATGCCCCGAGACCACTTTGCCTTCACATGGCCTTACCCTCGCTTCGTCTTTTTAACGGTCTCTTAACGGTCAATGCAGACATGCTTTTAGAGCAGCTCCGTCTTTTTAACGGTCTCTTAACGGTCATTCAATGCCCCGAGACCCCTTTGCCTTTACATGGCCTTACCCTCGCTTCGTCTTTTTAACGGTCTCTTAACGGTCATTCAATGCCCCGAGACCCCTTTGCCTTCATATGGCCTTACCCTCGCTTCGTCTTTTTAACGGTCTCTTAACGGTCAATGCAGACATGCTTTCAAAGCAGCTCCGTTAAGCCCAAATGCTTCAACAGGAAAATGCAGCTTGCAATATCAGGACATACCGGACGTTGGCTTTTCCCACATGGTAGGTCTCCGTTCCAGTAGATGGTCCTGTCGCCCTTCTATGACGACGGTGACGGCGGCGACGCAGCTGGAACCAGCTCCTAGTCGGCCCACTGCCATCTGTCCGTCGATGGTTTGGGCGGTTCAGCCTGACCTTCGAAACCGGAGCCTCTACACTTCCAGGAAAATCACTCTCTAATCATCAAGTAAATGGGATCGACGGGCAACGGTGTCAAGCGATAGAGGTCACCGATCCATTCACTTCAGGTCACGACTGACCGAGGGGTAAATTATAATGAGAGGGGAGGGATATATATATATCAAGGGGGGTGTGGATGTAAAAAATGATAAATAAATATCCCCTCAAGCAGCTGCTTACCACAGAGGTCTGACAGGAGCTTGCTAGTTTATATGCCATAGTTGGGTTGTTGGGTTGTTTTACCTCTGAGCGGCACTTTTTTGCACACAATGGGCTAAATGGCCCGGTCACAAAAACCCCGAAGGCTCAGAGAAGGTTAGGAGAGGGGACCCACTGGAACAGCTGTTGGGAGACAGATGGTAGCCTCCCGTCAAGGCCATCCAGCGTGTTCTTTAACGTTGGGTTGTTTTACCTCTGAGCGGCACTTTTTCGCACACAATGGGCTAAATGGCCCGGTCACAAAAACCCCGAAGGCTCAGAGAAGGTTGGGAGAGGGGACCCACTGGAACAGCTGTTGGGAGACAGATGGTAGCCTCCCGTCAAGGCCATCCAGCGTGTTCTTCAACGTGCACAGGATATGGCTCTCCCGCACACCGGGTCACGGCTTAACGTCCCATCCGATGGACGGCGGCCTTTCCAAAGTCCATAGGTGTCCTCTACTGACCGTGGGCAGGGCGAAGAGTTTTGCGGAGATAAATCTCACTCGAACCTGGGAACTACAGATTACAAGCCTGGCGCGCTACCGACTGAGCCACCCCCTGTCCTGTCATGGCATATGTCATAGTATGGCATATGTCATAGTCATGGCATATGTCCTGTCATGGCATATGTCATAGTAGTAGAGGGTCTGTGAGGATGGCGGGGGACCTCAGCAGATAAACAACACAAACATCCATGCCTTATCCGGGGCTCGAACCCAGGTCCCTTAGATCATTAGCCAAGCGCGCTAGCCACTCGGCAAGAAATTAAAGATCATTTCCTTCTGAAATATAAAATTTAAAAGAACCAAATTAACTTGGTGGGAATTTTTTTGGAGGGTTATTTTATTTCTAACCGGTACTTTTGTGCCGACAATGGACTGAACAGAGAGATCACAAGGAGTTTTGCAAAAAAAAGGGCCAAATTGTCAGATCACAAGGATCAGAAAAGGTTAGGAGAAAGAATCCTCTGAACTGCAACGAAACTCTGGCCATTGTAAATTGCATTTCAGCTTGAACATAATATTGTGGATCAATGTTTACAGACAAGTTGTTTCTAATTTACGCGTGGGAAGAGAGTGCTTATGACGAATATAACCAAACTCAAAACAAAGGGACGGGGGTGGCTCAGTCGGTAGCGCGCCAGGCTCGTAATCTGTAGTTCCCAGGTTCGAGTCCCACTGGGTCAGCGTTGAGATTTATCTCCGCAAAATTCCTCGCCTTGTCCATGGTCAGTAGGGGACACCGATGGGTTTGGAAAGGCCACCGTCCGTCGGATGGGACGTTAAGCCGTGGCCCGTGTGCGGAAGAGCCATAACCTGTGCAGGTTAAAGACACGGTGGATGGCCTTGATGGGAGGCTACCATCTGTCTCCAAATAGCTCTTCCAGTTGGTCCCTTCTCCAAACCTTCTCTGAGACTTCGAGGTCCTTGTGACCTGGCCATTTAGCCCATGGTGTGCAAAATAAATAAATAAATATCCCCTCAAGCAGCTGCTTACCACAGAGGTCTGACAGGAGCTTGCTAGTTTATATGCCATAGTTGGGTTGTTGGGTTGTTTTACCTCTGAGCGGCACTTTTTTGCACACAATGGGCTAAATGGCCCGGTCACAAAAACCCCGAAGGCTCAGAGAAGGTTAGGAGAGGGGACCCACTGGAACAGCTGTTGGGAGACAGATGGTAGCCTCCCGTCAAGGCCATCCAGCGTGTTCTTTAACGTTGGGTTGTTTTACCTTTGAGCGGCACTTTTTTGCACACCATGGGCTAAATGGCCAGGTCACATGGACCCCGAAGGCTCAGAGAAGGTTGGGGGAGGGGACCCACTGGAACAGCTGTTGGGAGACAGATGGTAGCCTCTCTTCAAGGCCATCCAGCGTGTTCTTTAACGTTGGGTTGTTTTACCTCTGAGCGGCACTTTTTTGCACACCATGGGCTAAATGGCCAGGTCACATGGACCCCGAAGGCTCAGAGAAGGTTGGGGGAGGGGACCCACTGGAACAGCTGTTGGGAGACAGATGGTAGCCTCTCTTCAAGGCCATCCAGCGTGTTCTTTAACGTTGGGTTGTTTTACCTCTGAGCGGCACTTTTTTGCACACCATGGGCTAAATGGCCAGGTCACATGGACCCCGAAGGCTCAGAGAAGGTTGGGGGAGGGGACCCACTGGAACAGCTGTTGGGAGACAGATGGTAGCATCCCGTCAAGTCCATCCAGCGTTTCTTTCACGTGCACAGGTTATGTCTCTCCCGCACACGGGGCCACGGCTCAACGCCCCATCCGACGGACGGCGGTCTTTCCAAACCCATCGGTGTTCCCTACTGACCGTCGGCAGGGAATTTTTTCGGAGATAAATCTCAACCCTGACCCAGCTGGGACTCGAACCTAGGAACTGCAGATTACGAGCCTGGCGCCCTACCGACTGAGCCACCCCCACCCTTGATAGAAGAGTTCGGAATCAGATATTGCGAAAGGCCAAAAAAGTCAAAAATGACATGTTTCCATGACCAGCGATCACTCTTTGTCATAGGGTCCTTGAAGGTCATCTACTAATCCTTGTTCTGCAAAAAACTCGCAACCAGACATGGCAATGTGGCAACTTCGACCGATCTGCCAACTCCTTCGCGCTGATGGGATACTTACCACTTCGATAAGTAGCTGATGTCGAAAAGGGATTTATTTCTTTCGAAGAACAGAACTATGTTTTTGACTCATGCTTTTCTTTTTGCAAATGTACTTGTCGGCGTTGCTTGCTTGCTTCGGTGAACATTATGACATCATTTCGTCCACGGTGTTCATCATCGTGTTATATGACATCATCGCCCATAACGACGCATGCGTATCAAGATCCAGATTTAGCAGCACACTGCTATTGATCACAAGGTTTAGCAGTAAGGCTTTTTAGCGGATCACTAGGATACTTAATGTATGTAAGAATAGTTTTTAGCGGATCACTAGAATAGTTCCAGATTAGCGGACCACTGCTATTGATCACAAGGTTTAGCAGTATGGTTTTTAGCGGATCACTAGGATACTTAATGTATGAAAGAATAGTTTTTAGCGGATCACTAGAATAGATCCAGATTAGCGGACCACTGCTATTAATCACAAGGGTTAGCAGTAAGGTTTATTTTTAGCAGATAACTAGAATTTTTAGCGGATCACTAGAATACTTAATGTAGGTAAGAATAGTTTTTAGCGGATCACTAGAATAGATCCAGATTAGCGGACCATTGCTATTGGTCACAAAGTTTAGCAGTAGGTTTTTTTTAGCGAATCACTACATTTTTTAGCGGATCACTAGAATACTTAATGTATGTAAGAATGGTTTTTAGCGGATCGCTAGAATAGATCCAGATTAGCGCACTACTGCTATTGATAACAAGGTTTAGCAGTAGGTGTTTTTTTAGCGGATCACTAGAATAGATTCAGATTAGCGGAACACTGCTACTGATCACAAAGTTTAGCAGTAGGGTTTTTAGCCGATCACTACAATTTTTAACGGATCACTAGAATACCTAATGTATGTATGAAGAGTTTTTAGCGGATCACTAGAATAGATCCAGATTAGCGTACCACTGCTATTGATCACAAGGTTTAGAAGTAGGTTTTTTTTTAGCGGATCACTAGAATTTTTAATGGATCACTAGAATATTTAATGTATCTAAGAATAGTTTTTACCGGATCACTGGAATAGATTCAGATTAGCGGACCACTGCTATTGATCATAAGGTTTAGCAATAAAGTTGTTTAGCGCATCACTAGAATACTTAATGCATGCAAGAAGAGTTTTTAGGGGATCACTAGAATAGATGCAGATTAGCGGACCACTGTTATTGATCACAAGGTTTAGCAATAAGGTTTATTTACCGGATCACTACAATTTTTAGCGGATCACTAGGATATTTAATGCACGTAAGAATAGATTTTAGCGAATAATTAGAATAAATCCAGATTACCGAACCACTGCTATTGATCACAAGGTTTAGCAGTAAGGTTTTTTTAGCAGATCACTACAATTTTTAGTGGATCATTAGGATACTTAATGTATGTAAGAATGGTTTTTAGCGGATCACTAGAATAGATCCTGATTAGCGGACTACTGATATTGATCACAAAGTTTAGCAGTTGGATTTTTTAGCGGATCACTACAATTTTTAGTGGATTACTAGAATACTTAATGTATGTAAGAAGAGTTTTCAGTGGATCACTAGAATAGATCCTGATTAGCGGACCACTGCTATTTAACACAAGGTTTAGCAGTAAGATCTTTTTAGCGGATCACTAGAATAGATGTAGTTTAGCGGACCACTGCTATTGATCACAAGGTTTAGTAGTGAGCGGATCACTACAGTTTAGCGGATCGCTACAATTTTTTATCGTATCACTAGAATACTTAATGTATGTAAGAAGAGTTTTTAGTGGATCACTAGAATAGATCAAGATTAGCGGACCACTGCTATTGCTCACAAGGTTTAGTAGTAAGCGGATAACTACAACTTTTATCGGATCACTAGAATACTTAATGTATGTAAGAAGAGTTTTTAGTGGATCACTAGAATAGATCAAGATTAGCGGACCACTGCTATTGCTCACAAGGTTTAGTAGTGAGCGGATCACTACAGTTTAGCGGATCGCTACAATTTTTTATCGTATCACTAGAATACTTAATGTATGTAAGAAGAGTTTTTAGTGGATCACTAGAATAGATCAAGATTAGCGGACCACTGCTATTGCTCACAAGGTTTAGTAGTAAGCGGATAACTACAACTTTTATCGGATCACTAGAATACTTAATGTATGTAAGAAGAGTTTTTAGTGGATCACTAGAACAGATCAAGATTAGCGGACCACTGCTATTGATCACAAGGTTTAGTAGTGAGCGGATCACTACAGTTTAGCGGATCGCTACAATTTTTTATCGTATCACTAGAATACTTAATGTATGTAAGAAGAGTTTTTAGTGGATCACTAGAATAGATCAAGATTAGCGGACCACTGCTATTGCTCACAAGGTTTAGTAGTAAGCGGATAACTACAATTTTTATCGGATCACTAGAATACTTAATGTATGTAAGAAGAGTTTTTAGTGGATCACTAGAATAGATCAAGATTAGCGGACCACTGCTATTGCTCACAAGGTTTAGTAGTAAGCGGATAACTACAATCTTTTATCGGATCACTAGAATACTTAATGTATGTAAGAAGAGTTTTTAGTGGATCACTAGAATAGATCAAGATTAGCGGACCACTGCTATTGCTCACAAAGTTTAGTAGTAAGCGGATAACTACAATTTTTATCGGATCACTAGAATACTTAATGTATGTAAGAAGAGTTTTCAGTGGATCACTAGAATAGATCAAGATTAGCGGACCACTGCTATTGCTCACAAGGTTTAGTAGTAAGCGGATAACTACAATTTTTATCGGATCACTAGAATACTTAATGTATGTAAGAAGAGTTTTTAGTGGATCACTAGAATAGATCAAGATTTGCGGACCACTGCTATTGCTCACAAGGTTTAGTAGTAAGCGGATAACAACAATCTTTTATCGGATCACTAGAATACTTAATGTATGTAAGAAGAGTTTTTAGCAGATCACTAGGAAACTTAATGTATGTAAGAACAGTTTTTAGCGGATCACTAGAATAGATCAAGATTAGTGGACCACTGCTATTGCTCACAAGGTTTAGTAGTAAGCGGATAACTACAATTTTTATCGGATCACTAGAATATTTAATGTATGTAAGAAGAGTTTTTAGTGGATCACTAGACTTGATCAAGATTAGCGGACCACTGCTATTGCTCACAAGGTTTAGTAGTAAGCGGATAACTACAATTTTTATCGGATCACTAGAATACTTAATGTATGTAAGAAGAGTTTTTAGTGGATCACTAGAATAGATCAAGATTAGCGGACCACTGCTATTGCTCACAAGGTTTAGTAGTAAGCGGATAAGTACAATTTTTATCGGATCACTAGAATACTTAATGTATGTAAGAAGAGTTTTTAGTGGATCACTAGAATAGATCAAGATTAGCGGACCACTGCTATTGCTCACAAGGTTTAGTAGTAAGCGGATAACTACAATCTTTTATCGGATCACTAGAATACATAATGTATGTAAGAAGAGTTTTTAGTGGATCACTAGAATAGATCAAGATTAGCGGACCACTGCTATTGCTCACAAGGTTTAGTAGTAAGCGGATAACTACAATTTTTATCGGATCACTAGAATACTTAATGTATGTAAGAAGAGTTTTTAGTGGATCACTAGACTAGATCAAGATTAGCGGACCACTGCTATTGCTCACAAGGTTTAGTAGTAAGCGGATAACTACAATCTTTTATCGGATCACTAGAATACTTAATGTATGTAAGAAGAGTTTTTAGCAGTTCACTAGGAAACTTAATGTATGTAAGAACAGTTTTTAGCGGATCACTAGAATAGATCAAGATTAGCGGACCACTGCTATTGCTCACAAGGTTTAGTAGTAAGCGGATAACTACAATTTTTATCGTATCACTAGAATACTTAATGTATGTAAGAAGAGTTTTTAGTGGATCACTAGAATAGATCAAGATTAGCGGACCACTGCTATTGCTCACAAGGTTTAGTAGTAAGCGGATAACTACAAATTTTATCGGATCACTAGAATACTTAATATATGTAAGAAGAGCTTTTAGCAGATCACTAGGAAACTTAATGTATGTAAGAACAGTTTTTAGCGGATCACTAGAATAGATCAAGATTAGCGGACCACTGCTATTGATCACAAGGTTTAGTAGTAAGCGGATAACTACAATTTTTATCGTATCACTAGAATACTTAATGTATGTAAGAAGAGTTTTTAGTGGATCACTAGAATAGATCAAGATTAGCGGACCACTGCTATTGCTTACAAGGTTTAGTAGTAAGCGGATAACTACAACTTTTATCGGATCACTAGAATACTTAATGTATTTAAGAAGAGTTTTTAGCAGATCACTAGGAAACTTAATGTATGTAAGAAGAGTTTTTAGTGGATCACTAGAATAGATCAAGATTAGCGGACCATTGTTATTGCTCACAAGGTTTAGTAGTAAGCGGATAACTACAATGTTTTATCGGATCACTAGAATACTTAATGTATGTAAGAAGAGTTTTCAGCAGATCACTAGGAAACTTAATGTATGTAAGAACAGTTTTTAGTGGATCACTAGAATAGATCAAGATTAGCGGACCACTGCTATTGCTCACAAGGTTTAGTAGTAAGCGGATAACTACAATTTGTATCGTATCACTAGAATACTTAATGTATGTAAGAAGAGTTTTTAGTGGATCACTAGAATAGATCAAGATTAGCGGACCACTGCTATTGCTCACAAGGTTTAGTAGTAAGCGGATAACTACAACTTTTATCGGATCACTAGAATGCTTAATGTATGTAAGAAGAGTTTTTAGCAGATCACTAGGAAACTTAATGTATGTAAGAAGAGTTTTTAGTGGATCACTAGAATAGATCAAGATTAGCGGACCACTGCTATTGCTCACAAGGTTTAGTAGTAAGCGGATAACTACAATATTTTATCGGATCACTGCAATACTTAATGTATGTAAGAAGAGTTTTTAGCAGATCACTAGGAAATTTAATGTATGTAAGAACAGTTTTTAGCGGATCACTAGAATAGATCAAGATTAGCGGACCACTGCTATTGCTCACAAGGTTTAGTAGTAAGCGGATAACTACAATTTTTATCGGATCACTAGAATACTTAATTTATGTAAGAAGAGTTTTTAGTGGATCACTAGAATAGATCAAGATTAGCGGACCACTGCTATTGCTCACAAGGTTTAGTAGTAAGCGGATAACTACAATTTTTATCGGATCACTAGAATACTTAATGTATGTAAGAAGAGTTTTTAGTGGATCACTAGAATAGATCAAGATTAGCGGACCACTGCTATTGCTCACAAGGTTTAGTAGTAAGCGGATAACTACAATCTTTTATCGGATCACTAGAATACTTAATGTATGTAAAAAGAGTTTTTAGTGGATCACTAGAATAGATCAAGATTAGCGGACCACTGCTATTGCTCACAAGGTTTAGTAGTAAGCGGATAACTACAATCTTTTATCGGATCACTAGAATACTTAATGTATGTAAGAAGAGTTTTTAGCAGATCACTAGGAAACTTAATGTATGTAAGAACAGTTTTTAGCGGATCACTAGAATAGATCAAGATTAGCGGACCACTGCTATTGCTCACAAGGTTTAGTAGTAAGCGGATAACTACAATTTTTATCGAATCACTAGAATACTTAATGTATGTAAGAAGAGTTTTTAGTGGATCACTAGAATAGATCAAGATTAGCGGACCACTGCTATTGCTCACAAGGTTTAGTAGTAAGCGGATAACTACAATCTTTTATCGGATCACTAGAATACTTAATGTATGTAAGAAGAGTTTTTAGCAGTTCACTAGGAAACTTAATGTATGTAAGAACAGTTTTTAGCGGATCACTAGAATAGATCAAGATTAGCGGACCACTGCTATTGTTCACAAGGTTTAGTAGTAAGCGGATAACTACAATTTTTATCGTATCACTAGAATACTTAATGTATGTAAGAAGAGTTTTTAGTGGATCACTAGAATAGATCAAGATTAGCGGACCACTGCTATTGCTCACAAGGTTTAGTAGTAAGCGGATAACTACAAATTTTATCGGATCACTAGAATACTTAATATATGTAAGAAGAGTTTTTAGCAGATCACTAGGAAACTTAATGTATGTAAGAACAGTTTTTAGCGGATCACTAGAATAGATCAAGATTAGCGGACCACTGCTATTGATCACAAGGTTTAGTAGTAAGCGGATAACTACAATTTTTATCGTATCACTAGAATACTTAATGTATGTAAGAAGAGTTTTTAGTGGATCACTAGAATAGATCAAGATTAGCGGACCACTGCTATTGCTTACAAGGTTTAGTAGTAAGCGGATAACTACAACTTTTATCGGATCACTAGAATACTTAATGTATTTAAGAAGAGTTTTTAGCAGATCACTAGGAAACTTAATGTATGTAAGAAGAGTTTTTAGTGGATCACTAGAATAGATCAAGATTAGCGGACCATTGTTATTGCTCACAAGGTTTAGTAGTAAGCGGATAACTACAATCTTTTATCGGATCACTAGAATACTTAATGTATGTAAGAAGAGTTTTCAGCAGATCACTAGGAAACTTAATGTATGTAAGAACAGTTTTTAGTGGATCACTAGAATAGATCAAGATTAGCGGACCACTGCTATTGCTCACAAGGTTTAGTAGTAAGCGGATAACTACAATTTGTATCGTATCACTAGAATACTTAATGTATGTAAGAAGAGTTTTTAGTGGATCACTAGAATAGATCAAGATTAGCGGACCACTGCTATTGCTCACAAGGTTTAGTAGTAAGCGGATAACTACAACTTTTATCGGATCACTAGAATGCTTAATGTATGTAAGAAGAGTTTTTAGCAGATCACTAGGAAACTTAATGTATGTAAGAAGAGTTTTTAGTGGATCACTAGAATAGATCAAGATTAGCGGACCACTGCTATTGCTCACAAGGTTTAGTAGTAAGCGGATAACTACAATATTTTATCGGATCACTGCAATACTTAATGTATGTAAGAAGAGTTTTTAGCAGATCACTAGGAAATTTAATGTATGTAAGAACAGTTTTTAGCGGATCACTAGAATAGATCAAGATTAGCGGACCACTGCTATTGCTCACAAGGTTTAGTAGTAAGCGGATAACTACAATTATTATCGGATCACTAGAATACTTAATGTATGTAAGAAGAGTTTTTAGTGGATCACTAGAATAGATCAAGATTAGCGGACCACTGCTATTGCTCACAAGGTTTAGTAGTAAGCGGATAACTACAATTTTTATCGGATCACTAGAATACTTAATGTATGTAAGAAGAGTTTTTAGTGGATCACTAGAATAGATCAAGATTAGCGGACCACTGCTATTGCTCACAAGGTTTAGTAGTAAGCGGATAACTACAATTTTTATCGGATCACTAGAATATTTAATGTATGTAAGAAGAGTTTTTAGTGGATCACTAGACTAGATCAAGATTAGCGGACCACTGCTATTGCTCACAAGGTTTAGTAGTAAGCGGATAACTGCAATTTTTATCGGATCACTAGAATACTTAATGTATGTAAGAAGAGATTTTAGTGGATCACTAGAATAGATCAAGATTAGCGGACCACTGCTATTGCTCACAAGGTTTAGTAGTAAGCGGATAACTACAATTTTTATCGGATCACTAGAATACTTAATGTATGTAAGAAGAGTTTTTAGTGGATCACTAGAATAGATCAAGATTAGCGGACCACTGCTATTGCTCACAAGGTTTAGTAGTAAGCGGATAACTACAATTTTTATCGGATCACTAGAATACTTAATGTATGTAAGAAGAGTTTTTAGCGGATCACTAGAATAGATCAAGATTAGCGGACCACTGCTATTGCTCACAAAGTTTAGTAGTAAGCGGATAACTACAATTTTTATCGTATCACTAGAATACTTAATGTATGTAAGAAGAGTTTTTAGTGGATCACTAGAATAGATCAAGATTAGCGGACCACTGCTATTGCTCACAAGGTTTAGTAGTAAGCGGATAACTACAATTTTTATCGGATCACTAGAATATTTAATGTATGTAAGAAGAGTTTTTACTGGATCACTAGACTAGATCAAGATTAGCGGACCACTGCTATTGCTCACAAGGTTTAGTAGTAAGCGGATAACTACAATTTTTATCGGATCACTAGAACACTTAATGTATGTAAGAAGAGTTTTTAGTGGATCACTAGAATAGATCAAGATTAGCGGACCACTGCTATTGCTCACAAGGTTTAGTAGTAAGCGGATAACTACAATTTTTATCGTATCACTAGAATACTTAATGTATGTAAGAAGGGTTTTTAGTGGATCACTAGAATAGATCAAGATTAGCGGACCACTGCTATTGCTCACAAGGTTTAGTAGTAAGTGGATAACTACAATTTTTATCGTATCACTAGAATACTTAATGTATGTAAGAAGAGTTTTTAGTGGATCACTAGAATAGATCAAGATTAGCGGACCACTGCTATTGCTCACAAGGTTTAGTAGTAAGCGGATAACTACAATTTTTATCGGATCACTAGAATACTTAATGTATGTAAGAAGAGTTTTTAGTGGATCACTAGAATAGATCAAGATTAGCGGACCACTGCTATTGCTCACAAGATTTAGTAGTAAGCGGATAACTACAATCTTTTATCGGATCACTAGAATACTTAATGTATGTAAGAAGAGTTTTTAGTGGATCACTAGAATAGATCAAGATTAGCGGACCACTGCTATTGCTCACAAGGTTTAGTAGTAAGCGGATAACTACAATTTTTATCGGATCACTAGAATACTTAATGTATGTAAGAAGAGTTTTTAGTGGATCACTAGAATAGATCAAGATTAGTGGACCACTGCTGTTGCTCACAAGGTTTAGTAGTAAGCGGATAACTACAATTTTTATCGGATCACTAGAATACTTAATGTATGTAAGAAGAGTTTTTAGCGGATCACTAGAATAGATCAAGATTTGCGGACCACTGCTATTGCTCACAAGGTTTAGTAGTAAGCGGATAACTACAATCTTTTATCGGATCACTAGAATACTTAATGTATGTAAGAAGAGTTTTTAGCAGATCACTAGGAAACTTAATGTATGTAAGAACAGTTTTTAGCGGATCACTAGAATAGATCAAGATTAGCGGACCACTGCTATTGCTCACAAGGTTTAGTAGTAAGCGGAAAACTACAATTTTTATCGTATCACTAGAATACTTAATGTATGTAAGAAGAGTTTTTAGTGGATCACTAGAATAGATCAAGATTAGCGGACCACTGCTATTGCTCACAAGGTTTAGTAGTAAGCGGATAACTACAAATTTTATCGGATCAATAGAATACTTAATGTATGTAAGAAGAGTTTTTAGCAGATCACTAGGAAACTTAATGTATGTAAGAACAGTTTTTAGCGGATCACTAGAATAGAACAAGATTAGCGGACCACTGCTATTGATCACAAGGTTTAGTAGTAAGCGGATAACTACAATTTTTATCGTATCACTAGAATACTTAATGTATGTAAGAAGAGTTTTTAGTGGATCACTAGAATAGATCAAGATTAGCGGACCACTGCTATTGCTCACAAGGTTTAGTAGTAAGCGGATAACTACAACTTTTATCGGATCACTAGAATACTTAATGTATTTAAGAAGAGTTTTTAGCAGATCACAAGGAAACTTAATGTATGTAAGAAGAGTTTTTAGTGGATCACTAGAATAGATCAAGATTAGCGGACCATTGCTATTGCTCACAAGGTTTAGTAGTAAGCGGATAACTACAATCTTTTATCGGATCACTAGAATACTTAATGTATGTAAGAAGAGTTTTCAGCAGATCACTAGGAAACTTAATGTAGGTAAGAATAGATTTTAGCGATCACTAGAATAGATCAAGATTAGCGGACCACTGCTATTGCTCACAAGGTTTAGTAGTAAGCGGATAACTACAATCTGTTATCGGATCACTAGAATACTTAATGTATGTAAGAAGAGTTTTTAGTGGATCACTAGGAAACTTAATGTATGTAAGAACAGTTTTTAGCGATCACTAGAATACTTAATGTATGTAAGAAGAGTTTTTAGTGGATCACTAGGAAACTTAATGTATGTAAGAACAGTTTTTAGCGATCACTAGAATAGATCCAGATTAGCGGACCACTCCTATTGATCACAAGGTTTAGTAGTAAGTGGATAACTACAACTTTTATCGGATCACTAGAATACTTAATGTATGTAAGAAGAGTTTTTAGCAGATCACTAGGAAACTTAATGTATGTAAGAAGAGTTTTTAGTGGATCTCTAGAATAGATCAAGATTAGCGGACCACTGCTATTGCTCACAAGGTTTAGTAGTAAGCGGATAACTACAATCTTTTATCGGATCACTAGAATACTTAATGTATGTAAGAAGAGATTTTAGCAGATCACTAGGAAACTTAATGTAGGTAAGAATAGTTTTTAGCGATCACTAGAATAGATCAAGATTAGCGGACCACTGCTATTGCTCACAAGGTTTAGTAGTAAGCGGATAACTACAATCTTTTATCGGATCACTAGAATACTTAATGTATGTAAGAAGAGTTTTTAGTGGATCACTAGAATAGATCAAGATTAGCGGACCACTGCTATTGCTCACAAGGTTTAGTAGTAAGCGGATAACTACAATTTTTATCGTATCACTAGAATACTTAATGTATGTAAGAAGAGTTTTTAGCAGATCACTAGGAAACTTAATGTATGTAAGAACAGTTTTTAGCGGATCACTAGAATAGATCAAGATTAGCGGACCACTGCTATTGCTCACAAGGTTTAGTAGTAAGCGGATAACTACAATTTTTATCGTATCACTAGAATACTTAATGTATGTAAGAAGAGTTTTTAGTGGATCACTAGGAAACTTAATGTATGTAAGAACAGTTTTTAGCGATCACTAGAATAGATCCAGATTAGCGGACCACTGCTATTGCTCACAAGGTTTAGTAGTAAGCGGATAACTGCAATTTTTATCGTATCACTAGAATACTTAATGTATGTAAGAAGAGTTTTTAGTGGATCACTAGAATAGATCAAGATTAGCGGACCACTGCTATTGCTCACAAGGTTTAGTAGTAAGCGGATAACTACAAATTTTATCGGATCACTAGAATACTTAATGTATGTAAGAAGAGTTTTTAGCAGATCACTAGGAAACTTAATGTATGTAAGAACAGTTTTTAGCGGATCACTAGAATAGATCAAGATTAGCGGACCACTGCTATTGCTCACAAGGTTTAGTAGTAAGCGGATAACTACAATTTTTATCGGATCACTAGAATACTTAATGTATGTAAGAAGAGTTTTTAGTGGATCACTAGAATAGATCAAGATTAGCGGACCACTGCTATTGCTCACAAGGTTTAGTAGTAAGCGGATAACTACAATTTTTATCGTATCACTAGAATACTTAATGTATGTAAGAAGAGTTTTTAGCAGATCACTAGGAAACTTAATGTATGTAAGAACAGTTTTTAGCGGATAACTAGAATAGATCAAGATTAGCGGGCCACTGCTATTGCTCACATGGTTTAGTAGTAAGCGGATAACTACAATTTTTATCGTATCACTAGAATACTTAATGTATGTAAGAAGAGTTTTTAGTGGATCACTAGGAAACTTAATGTATGTAAGAACAGTTTTTAGCGATCACTAGAATAGATCCAGATTAGCGGACCACTGCTATTGCTCACAAGGTTTAGTAGTAAGCGGATAACAACAATCTTTTATCGGATCACTAGAATACTTAATGTATGTAAGAAGAGTTTTTAGCAGATCACTAGGAAACTTAATGTATGTAAGAACAGTTTTTAGCGGATCACTAGAATAGATCAAGATTAGCGGACCACTGCTATTGCTCACAAGGTTTAGTAGTAAGCGGATAACTACAATTTTTATCGTATCACTAGAATACTTAATGTATGTAAGAAGAGTTTTTAGTGGATCACTAGAATAGATCAAGATTAGCGGACCACTGCTATTGCTCACAAGGTTTAGTAGTAAGCGGATAACTACAAATTTTATCGGATCACTAGAATACTTAATGTATGTAAGAAGAGTTTTTAGCAGATCACTAGGAAACTTAATGTATGTAAGAACAGTTTTTAGCGGATCACTAGAATAGATCAAGATTAGCGGACCACTGCTATTGCTCACAAGGTTTAGTAGTAAGCGGATAACTACAATTTTTATCGGATCACTAGAATACTTAATGTATGTAAGAAGAGTTTTTAGTGGATCACTAGAATAGATCAAGATTAGCGGACCACTGCTATTGCTCACAAGGTTTAGTAGTAAGCGGATAACTACAAATTTTATCGGATCACTAGAATATTTAATGTATGTAAGAAGAGTTTTTAGCAGATCACTAGTAAACTTAATGTATGTAAGAACAGTTTTTAGCGGATCACTAGAATAGATCAAGATTAGCGGACCACTGCTATTGCTCACAAGGTTTAGTAGTAAGCGGATAACTACAATTTTTATCGGATCACTAGAATACTTAATGTATGTAAGAAGAGTTTTTAGTGGATCACTAGAATAGATCAAGATTAGCGGACCACTGCTATTGCTCACAAGGTTTAGTAGTAAGCGGATAAGTACAATTTTTATCGGATCACTAGAATACTTAATGTATGTAAGAAGAGTTTTTAGTGGATCACTAGAATAGATCAAGATTAGCGGACCACTGCTATTGCTCACAAGGTTTAGTAGTAAGCGGATAACTACAATCTTTTATCGGATCACTGGAATACATAATGTATGTAAGAAGAGTTTTTAGTGGATCACTAGAATTGATCAAGATTAGCGGACCACTGCTATTGCTCACAAGGTTTAGTAGTAAGCGGATAACTACAATTTTTATCGGATCACTAGAATACTTAATGTATGTAAGAAGAGTTTTTAGTGGATCACTAGACTAGATCAAGATTAGCGGACCACTGCTATTGCTCACAAGATTTAGTAGTAAGCGGATAACTACAATCTTTTATCGGATCACTAGAATACTTAATGTATGTAAGAAGAGTTTTTAGTGGATCACTAGAATAGATCAAGATTAGCGGACCACTGCTATTGCTCACAAGGTTTAGTAGTAAGCGGATAACTACAATTTTTATCGGATCACTAGAATACTTAATGTATGTAAGAAGAGTTTTTAGTGGATCACTAGAATAGATCAAGATTAGTGGACCACTGCTGTTGCTCACAAGGTTTAGTAGTAAGCGGATAACTACAATTTTTATCGGATCACTAGAATACTTAATGTATGTAAGAAGAGTTTTTAGCGGATCACTAGAATAGATCAAGATTAGCGGACCACTGCTATTGCTCACAAAGTTTAGTAGTAAGCGGATAACTACAATTTTTATCGTATCACTAGAATACTTAATGTATGTAAGAAGAGTTTTTAGTGGATCACTAGAATAGATCAAGATTAGCGGACCACTGCTATTGCTCACAAGGTTTAGTAGTAAGCGGATAACTACAATTTTTATCGGATCACTAGAATATTTAATGTATGTAAGAAGAGTTTTTAGTGGATCACTAGACTAGATCAAGATTAGCGGACCACTGCTATTGCTCACAAGGTTTAGTAGTAAGCGGATAACTACAATTTTTATCGGATCACTAGAATACTTAATATATGTAAGAAGAGTTTTTAGTGGATCACTAGAATAGATCAAGATTAGCGGACCACTGCTATTGCTCACAAGGTTTAGTAGTAAGCGGATAACTACAATTTTTATCGTATCACTAGAATACTTAATGTATGTAAGAAGGGATTTTAGTGGATCACTAGAATAGATCAAGATTAGCGGACCACTGCTATTGCTCACAAGGTTTAGTAGTAAGCGGAAAACTACAATTTTTATCGGATCACTAGAATACTTAATGTATGTAAGAAGAGTTTTTAGTGGATCACTAGAATAGATCAAGATTTGCGGACCACTGCTATTGCTCACAAGGTTTAGTAGTAAGCGGAAAACTACAATTTTTATCGTATCACTAGAATACTTAATGTATGTAAGAAGAGTTTTTAGTGGATCACTAGAATAGATCAAGATTAGCGGACCACTGCTATTGCTCACAAGGTTTAGTAGTAAGCGGATAACTACAAATTTTATCGGATCAATAGAATACTTAATGTATGTAAGAAGAGTTTTTAGCAGATCACTAGGAAACTTAATGTATGTAAGAACAGTTTTTAGCGGATCACTAGAATAGAACAAGATTAGCGGACCACTGCTATTGATCACAAGGTTTAGTAGTAAGCGGATAACTACAATTTTTATCGTATCACTAGAATACTTAATGTATGTAAGAAGAGTTTTTAGTGGATCACTAGAATAGATCAAGATTAGCGGACCACTGCTATTGCTCACAAGGTTTAGTAGTAAGCGGATAACTACAATCTTTTATCGGATCACTAGAATACTTAATGTATGTAAGAAGAGTTTTCAGCAGATCACTAGGAAACTTAATGTAGGTAAGAATAGTTTTTAGCGATCACTAGAATAGATCAAGATTAGCGGACCACTGCTATTGCTCACAAGGTTTAGTAGTAAGCGGATAACTACAATCTGTTATCGGATCACTAGAATACTTAATGTATGTAAGAAGAGTTTTTAGTGGATCACTAGGAAACTTAATGTATGTAAGAACAGTTTTTAGCGATCACTAGAATACTTAATGTATGTAAGAAGAGTTTTTAGTGGATCACTAGGAAACTTAATGTATGTAAGAACAGTTTTTAGCGATCGCTAGAATAGATCCAGATTAGCGGACCACTCCTATTGATCACAAGGTTTAGTAGTAAGTGGATAACTACAACTTTTATCGGATCACTAGAATACTTAATGTATGTAAGAAGAGTTTTTAGCAGATCACTAGGAAACTTAATGTATGTAAGAAGAGTTTTTAGTGGATCTCTAGAATAGATCAAGATTAGCGGACCACTGCTATTGCTCACAAGGTTTAGTAGTAAGCGGATAACTACAATCTTTTATCGGATCACTAGAATACTTAATGTATGTAAGAAGAGATTTTAGCAGATCACTAGGAAACTTAATGTAGGTAAGAATAGTTTTTAGCGATCACTAGAATAGATCAAGATTAGCGGACCACTGCTATTGCTCACAAGGTTTAGTAGTAAGCGGATAACTACAATCTTTTATCGGATCACTAGAATACTTAATGTATGTAAGAAGAGTTTTTAGTGGATCACTAGAATAGATCAAGATTAGCGGACCACTGCTATTGCTCACAAGGTTTAGTAGTAAGCGGATAACTACAATTTTTATCGTATCACTAGAATACTTAATGTATGTAAGAAGAGTTTTTAGCAGATCACTAGGAAACTTAATGTATGTAAGAACAGTTTTTAGCGGATCACTAGAATAGATCAAGATTAGCGGACCACTGCTATTGCTCACAAGGTTTAGTAGTAAGCGGATAACTACAATTTTTATCGTATCACTAGAATACTTAATGTATGTAAGAAGAGTTTTTAGTGGATCACTAGAATAGATCAAGATTAGCGGACCACTGCTATTGCTCACAAGGTTTAGTAGTAAGCGGATAACTACAAATTTTATCGGATCAATAGAATACTTAATGTATGTAAGAAGAGTTTTTAGCAGATCACTAGGAAATTTAATGTATGTAAGAACAGTTTTTAGCGGATCACTAGAATAGAACAAGATTAGCGGACCACTGCTATTGATCACAAGGTTTAGTAGTAAGCGGATAACTACAATTTTTATCGTATCACTAGAATACTTAATGTATGTAAGAAGAGTTTTTAGTGGATCACTAGAATAGATCAAGATTAGCGGACCACTGCTATTGCTCACAAGGTTTAGTAGTAAGCGGATAACTACAATCTTTTATCGGATCACTAGAATACTTAATGTATGTAAGAAGAGTTTTCAGCAGATCACTAGGAAACTTAATGTAGGTAAGAATAGTTTTTAGCGATCACTAGAATAGATCAAGATTAGCGGACCACTGCTATTGCTCACAAGGTTTAGTAGTAAGCGGATAACTACAATCTGTTATCGGATCACTAGAATACTTAATGTATGTAAGAAGAGTTTTTAGTGGATCACTAGGAAACTTAATGTATGTAAGAACAGTTTTTAGCGATCACTAGAATAGATCCAGATTAGCGGACCACTGCTATTGCTCACAAGGTTTAGTAGTAAGCGGATAACAACAATCTTTTATCGGATCACTAGAATACTTAATGTATGTAAGAAGAGTTTTTAGCAGATCACTAGGAAACTTAATGTATGTAAGAACAGTTTTTAGCGGATCACTAGAATAGATCAAGATTAGCGGACCACTGCTATTGCTCACAAGGTTTAGTAGTAAGCGGATAACTACAATTTTTATCGTATCACTAGAATACTTAATGTATGTAAGAAGAGTTTTTAGTGGATCACTAGAATAGATCAAGATTAGCGGACCACTGCTATTGCTCACAAGGTTTAGTAGTAAGCGGATAACTACAAATTTTATCGGATCACTAGAATACTTAATGTATGTAAGAAGAGTTTTTAGCAGATCACTAGGAAACTTAATGTATGTAAGAACAGTTTTTAGCGGATCACTAGAATAGATCAAGATTAGCGGACCACTGCTATTGCTCACAAGGTTTAGTAGTAAGCGGATAACTACAATTTTTATCGGATCACTAGAATACTTAATGTATGTAAGAAGAGTTTTTAGTGGATCACTAGAATAGATCAAGATTAGCGGACCACTGCTATTGCTCACAAGGTTTAGTAGTAAGCGGATAACTACAAATTTTATCGGATCACTAGAATACTTAATGTATGTAAGAAGAGTTTTTAGCAGATCACTAGTAAACTTAATGTATGTAAGAACAGTTTTTAGCGGATCACTAGAATAGATCAAGATTAGCGGACCACTGCTATTGCTCACAAGGTTTAGTAGTAAGCGGATAACTACAATTTTTATCGGATCACTAGAATACTTAATGTATGTAAGAAGAGTTTTTAGTGGATCACTAGAATAGATCAAGATTAGCGGACCACTGCTATTGCTCACAAGGTTTAGTAGTAAGCGGATAAGTACAATTTTTATCGGATCACTAGAATACTTAATGAATGTAAGAAGAGTTTTTAGTGGATCACTAGAATAGATCAAGATTAGCGGACCACTGCTATTGCTCACAAGGTTTAGTAGTAAGCGGATAACTACAATCTTTTATCGGATCACTGGAATACATAATGTATGTAAGAAGAGTTTTTAGTGGATCACTAGAATTGATCAAAATTAGCGGACCACTGCTATTGCTCACAAGGTTTAGTAGTAAGCGGATAACTACAATTTTTATCGGATCACTAGAATACTTAATGTATGTAAGAAGAGTTTTTAGTGGATCACTAGACTAGATCAAGATTAGCGGACCACTGCTATTGCTCACAAGGTTTAGTAGTAAGTGGATAACTACAATCTTTTATCGGATCACTAGAATACTTAATGTATGTAAGAACAGTTTTTAGTGGATCACTAGAATAGATCAAGATTAGCGGACCACTGCTATTGCTCACAAGGTTTAGTAGTAAGCGGATAACTACAATTTTTATCGAATCACTAGAATACTTAATGTATGTAAGAAGAGTTTTTAGTGGATCACTAGAATAGATCAAGATTAGCGGACCACTGCTATTGCTCACAAGGTTTAGTAGTAAGCGGATAACTACAATCTTTTATCGGATCACTAGAATACTTAATGTATGTAAGAAGAGTTTTTAGCAGATCACTAGGAAACTTAATGTATGTAAGAACAGTTTTTAGCGGATCACTAGAATAGATCAAGATTAGCGGACCACTGCTATTGATCACAAGGTTTAGTAGTAAGCGGATAACTACAATTTTTATCGTATCACTAGAATACTTAATGTATGTAAGAAGAGTTTTTAGTGGATCACTAGAATAGATCAAGATTAGCGGACCACTGCTATTGCTCACAAGGTTTAGTAGTAAGCGGATAACTACAAATTTTATCGGATCACTAGAATACTTAATGTATGTAAGAAGAGTTTTTAGCAGATCACTAGGAAACTTAATGTATCTAAGAACAGTTTTTAGCGGATCACTAGAATAGATCAAGATTAGCGGACCACTGCTATTGATCACAAGGTTTAGTAGTAAGCGGATAACTACAATTTTTATCGTATCACTAGAATACTTAATGTATGTAAGAAGAGTTTTTAGTGGATCACTAGAATAGATCAAGATTAGCGGACCACTGCTATTGCTTACAAGGTTTAGTAGTAAGCGGATAACTACAACTTTTATCGGATCACTAGAATACTTAATGTATTTAAGAAGAGTTTTTAGCAGATCACTAGGAAACTTAATGTATGTAAGAAGAGTTTTTAGTGGATCACTAGAATAGATCAAGATTAGCGGACCATTGCTATTGCTCACAAGGTTTAGTAGAAAGCGGATAACTACAATCTTTTATGGGATCACTAGAATACTTAATGTATGTAAGAAGAGTTTTCAGCAGATCACTAGGAAACTTAATGAATGTAAGAACAGTTTTTAGTGGATCACTAGAATAGATCAAGATTAGCGGACCACTGCTATTGCTCACAAGGTTTAGTAGTAAGCGGATAACTACAATTTTTATCGTATCACTAGAATACTTAATGTATGTAAGAAGAGTTTTTAGTGGATCACTAGAATAGATCAAGATTAGCGGACCACTGCTATTGCTCACAAGGTTTAGTAGTAAGCGGATAACTACAACTTTTATCGGATCACTAGAATGCTTAATGTATGTAAGAAGAGTTTTTAGCAGATCACTAGGAAACTTAATGTATGTAAGAAGAGTTTTTAGTGGATCACTAGAATAGATCAGGATTAGCGGACCACTGCTATTGCTCACAAGGTTTAGTAGTAAGCGGATAACTACAATATTTTATCGGATCACTGCAATACTTAATGTATGTAAGAAGAGTTTTTAGCAGATCACTAGGAAATTTAATGTATGTAAGAACAGTTTTTAGCGGATCACTAGAATAGATCAAGATTAGCGGACCACTGCTATTGCTCACAAGGTTTAGTAGTAAGCGGATAACTACAATTTTTATCGGATCACTAGAATACTTAATGTATGTAAGAAGAGTTTTTAGTGGATCACTAGAATAGATCAAGATTAGCGGACCACTGCTATTGCTCACAAGGTTTAGTAGTAAGCGGATAACTACAATTTTTATCGGATCACTAGAATACTTAATGTATGTAAGAAGAGTTTTTAGTGGATCACTAGAATAGATCAAGATTAGCGGACCACTGCCATTGCTCACAAGGTTTAGTGGTAAGCGGATAACTACAATTTTTATCGGATCACTAGAATATTTAATGTATGTAAGAAGAGTTTTTAGTGGATCACTAGACTAGATCAAGATTAGCGGACCACTGCTATTGCTCACAAGGTTTAGTAGTAAGCGGATAACTACAATTTTTATCGGATCACTAGAATACTTAATGTATGTAAGAAGAGTTTTTAGTGGATCACTAGAATAGATCAAGATTAGCGGACCACTGCTATTGCTCACAAGGTTTAGTAGTAAGCGGATAACTACAATTTTTATCGGATCACTAGAATACTTATTGTATGTAAGAAGAGTTTTTAGTGGATCACTAGAATAGATCAAGATTAGCGGACCACTGCTATTGCTCACAAGGTTTAGTAGTAAGCGGATAACTACAATTTTTATCGGATCACTAGAATACTTAATGTATGTAAGAAGAGTTTTTAGTGGATCACTAGAATACATCAAGATTAGCAGACCACTGCTATTGCTCACAAGGTTTAGTAGTAAGCGGATAACTACAATTTTTATCGGATCACTAGAATACTTAATGTATGTAAGAAGAGTTTTTAGCGGATCACTAGAATAGATCAAGATTAGCGGACCACTGCTATTGCTCACAAGGTTTAGAATTAAGCGGATAACTACAATTTTTATCGGATCACTAGAATATTTAATGTATGTAAGAAGAGTTTTTAGTGGATCACTAGACTAGATCAAGATTAGCGGACCACTGCTATTGCTCACAAGGTTTAGTAGTAAGCGGATAACTACAATTTTTATCGGATCACTAGAATACTTAATGTATGTAAGAAGAGTTTTTAGTGGATCACTAGAATAGATCAAGATTAGCGGACCACTGCTATTGCTCACAAGGTTTAGTAGTAAGCGGATAACTACAATTTTTATCGTATCACTAGAATACTTAATGTATGTAAGAAGGGTTTTTAGTGGATCACTAGAATAGATCAAGATTAGCGGACCACTGCTATTGCTCACAAGGTTTAGTAGTAAGCGGATAACTACAATTTTTATCGGATCACTAGAATACTTAATGTATGTAAGAAGAGTTTTTAGTGGATCACTAGAATAGATCAAGATTAGCGGACCACTGCTATTGCTCACAAAGTTTAGTAGTAAGCGGATAACTACAATTTTTATCATATCACTAGAATACTTAATGTATGTAAGAAGAGTTTTTAGTGGATCACTAGAATAGATCAAGATTAGCGGACCACTGCTATTGCTCACAAGGTTTAGTAGTAAGCGGATAACTACAATTTTTATCGGATCACTAGAATATTTAATGTATGTAAGAAGAGTTTTTAGTGGATCACTAGACTAGATCAAGATTAGCGGACCACTGCTATTGCTCACAAGGTTTAGTAGTAAGCGGATAACTACAATTTTTATCGGATCACTAGAATACTTAATGTATGTAAGAAGAGTTTTTAGTGGATCACTAGAATAGATCAAGATTAGCGGACCACTGCTATTGCTCACAAGGTTTAGTAGTAAGCGGATAACTACAATTTTTATCGGATCACTAGAATACTTAATGTATGTAAGAAGAGTTTTTAGTGGATCACTAGAATAGATCAAGATTAGCGGACCACTGCTATTGCTCACAAGATTTAGTAGTAAGCGGATAACTACAATCTTTTATCGGATCACTAGAATACTTAATGTATGTAAGAAGAGTTTTTAGTGGATCACTAGAATAGATCAAGATTAGCGGACCACTGCTATTGCTCACAAGGTTTAGTAGTAAGCGGATAACTACAATTTTTATCGTATCACTAGAATACTTAATGTATGTAAGAAGGGTTTTTAGTGGATCACTAGAATAGATCAAGATTAGCGGACCACTGCTATTGCTCACAAGGTTTAGTAGTAAGCGGATAACTACAATTTTTATCGGATCACTAGAATACTTAATGTATGTAAGAAGAGTTTTTAGTGGATCACTAGAATAGATCAAGATTTGCGGACCACTGCTATTGCACACAAGGTTTAGTAGTAAGCGGATAACTACAATCTTTTATCGGATCACTAGAATACTTAATGTATGTAAGAAGAGTTTTTAGCAGATCACTAGGAAACTTAATGTATGTAAGAACAGTTTTTAGCGGATCACTAGAATAGATCAAGATTAGCGGACCACTGCTATTGCTCACAAGGTTTAGTAGTAAGCGGATAACTACAATTTTTATCGTATCACTAGAATACATAATGTATGTAAGAAGAGTTTTTAGTGGATCACTAGAATAGATCAAGATTAGCGGACCACTGCTATTGCTCACAAGGTTTAATAGTAAGCGGATAACTACAAATTTTATCGGATCAATAGAATACTTAATGTATGTAAGAAGAGTTTTTAGCAGATCACTAGGAAACTTAATGTATGTAAGAACAGTTTTTAGCGGATCACTAGAATAGAACAAGATTAGCGGACCACTGCTATTGATCACAAGGTTTAGTAGTAAGCGGATAACTACAATTTTTATCGTATCACTAGAATACTTAATGTATGTAAGAAGAGTTTTTAGTGGATCACTAGAATAGATCAAGATTAGCGGACCACTGCTATTGCTCACAAGGTTTAGTAGTAAGCGGATAACTACAACTTTTATCGGATCACTAGAATGCTTAATGTATGTAAGAAGAGTTTTTAGCAGATCACTAGGAAACTTAATGTATGTAAGAAGAGTTTTTAGTGGATCACTAGAATAGATCAAGATTAGCGGACCACTGCTATTGCTCACAAGGTTTAGTAGCAAGCGGATAACTACAATTTTTGTCGTATCACTAGAATACTTAATGTATGTAAGAAGAGTTTTTAGTGGATCACTAGGAAACTTAATGTATGTAAGAACAGTTTTTAGCGATCACTAGAATACTTAATGTATGTAAGAAGAGTTTTTAGTGGATCACTAGGAAACTTAATGTATGTAAGAACAGTTTTTAGCGATCACTAGAATAGATCCAGATTAGCGGACCACTCCTATTGATCACAAGGTTTAGTAGTAAGTGGATAACTACAACTTTTATCGGATCACTAGAATACTTAATGTATGTAAGAAGAGTTTTTAGCAGATCACTAGGAAACTTAATGTATGTAAGAAGAGTTTTTAGTGGATCTCTAGAATAGATCAAGATTAGCGGACCACTGCTATTGCTCACAAGGTTTAGTAGTAAGCGGATAACTACAATCTTTTATCGGATCACTAGAATACTTAATGTATGTAAGAAGAGTTTTTAGTGGATCACTAGAATAGATCAAGATTAGCGGACCACTGCTATTGCTCACAAGGTTTAGTAGTAAGCGGATAACTACAATTTTTATTGTATCACTAGAATACTTAATGTATGTAAGAAGAGTTTTTAGTGGATCACTAGAATAGATCAAGATTAGCGGACCACTGCTATTGCTCACAAGGTTTAGTAGTAAGCGGATAACTACAACTTTTATCGGATCACTAGAATGCTTAATGTATGTAAGAAGAGTTTTTAGCAGATCACTAGGAAACTTAATGTATGTAAGAAGAGTTTTTAGTGGATCACTAGAATAGATCAAGATTAGCGGACCACTGCTATTGCTCACAAGGTTTAGTAGTAAGCGGATAACTACAATCTTTTATCGGATCACTAGAATACTTAATGTATGTAAGAAGAGTTTTTAGCAGATCACTAGGAAACTTAATGTATGTAAGAACAGTTTTTAGCGGATCACTAGAATAGATCAAGATTAGCGGACCACTGCTATTGCTCACAAGGTTTAGTAGTAAGCGGATAACTACAATTTTTATCGTATCACTAGAATACTTAATGTATGTAAGAAGAGTTTTTAGTGGATCACTAGGAAACTTAATGTATGTAAGAACAGTTTTTAGCGATCACTAGAATAGATCCAGATTAGCGGACCACTGCTATTGATCACAAGGTTTAGTAGTAAGCGGATAACTACAACTTTTATCGGATCACTAGAATACTTAATGTATGTAAGAAGAGTTTTTAGCAGATCACTAGGAAACTTAATGTATGTAAGAACAGTTTTTAGCGGATCACTAGAATAGATCAAGATTAGCGGACCACTGCTATTGCTCACAAGGTTTAGTAGTAAGCGGATAACTACAATTTTTATCGTATCACTAGAATACTTAATGTATGTAAGAAGAGTTTTTAGTGGATCACTAGAATAGATCAAGATTAGCGGACCACTGCTATTGCTCACAAGGTTTAGTAGTAAGCGGATAACTACAATTTTTATCGTATCACTAGAATACTTAATGTATGTAAGAAGAGTTTTTAGTGGATCACTAGAATAGATCAAAATTAGCGGACCACTGCTATTGCTTACAAGGTTTAGTAGTAAGCGGATAACTACAACTTTTATCGGATCACTAGAATACTTTATGTATTTAAGAAGAGTTTTTAGCAGATCACTAGGAAACTTAATGTATGTAAGAAGAGTTTTTAGTGGATCACTAGAATAGATCAAGATTAGCGGACTACTGCTATTGCTCGCAAGGTTTAGTAGTAAGCGGATAACTACAATCTTTTATCGGATCACTAGAATACTTAATGTATGTAAGAAGAGTTTTCAGCAGATCACTAGGAAACTTAATGTATGTAAGAACAGTTTTTAGTGGATCACTAGAATAGATCAAGATTAGCGGACCACTGCTATTGCTCACAAGGTTTAGTAGTAAGCGGATAACTACAATTTTTATCGTATCACTAGAATACTTAATGTATGTAAGAAGAGTTTTTAGTGGATCACTAGAATAGATCAAGATTAGCGGACCACTGCTATTGCTCACAAGGTTTAGTAGTAAGCGGATAACTACAACTTTTATCGGATCACTAGAATACTTATTGTATGTAAGAAGAGTTTTTAGTGGATCACTAGAATAGATCAAGATTAGCGGACCACTGCTATTGCTCACAAGGTTTAGTAGTAAGCGGATAACTACAATATTTTATCGGATCACTGCAATACTTAATGTATGTAAGAAGAGTTTTTAGCAGATCACTAGGAAATTTAATGTATGTAAGAACAGTTTTTAGCGGATCACTAGAATAGATCAAGATTAGCGGACCACTGCTATTGCTCACAAGGTTTAGTAGTAAGCGGATAACTACAATTTTTATCGGATCACTAGAATACTTAATGTATGTAAGAAGAGTTTTTAGTGGATCACTAGAATAGATCAAGATTAGCGGACCACTGCTATTGCTCACAAGGTTTAGTAGTAAGCGGATAACTACAATTTTTATCGTATCACTAGAATACTTAATGTATGTAAGAAGAGTTTTTAGTGGATCACTAGAATAGATCAAGATTAGCGGACCACTGCTATTGCTCACAAGGTTTAGTAGTAAGCGGATAACTACAATTTTTATCGGATCACTAGAATACTTAATGTATGTAAGAAGAGTTTTTAGTGGATCACTAGAATAGATCAAGATTAGCGGACCACTGCTATTGCTCACAAGGTTTAGTAGTAAGCGGATAACTACAATTTTTATCGGATCACTAGAATACTTAATGTATGTAAGAAGAGTTTTTAGTGGATCACTAGAATAGATCAAGATTAGCGGACCACTGCTATTGCTCACAAGGTTTAGTAGTAAGCGGATAACTACAATTTTTATCGGATCACTAGAATACTTATTGTATGTAAGAAGAGTTTTTAGTGGATCACTAGAATAGATCAAGATTAGCGGACCACTGCTATTGCTCACAAAATTTAGTAGTAAGCGGATAACTACAATCTTTTATCGGATCACTAGAATACTTAATGTATGTAAGAAGAGTTTTTAGTGGATCACTAGAATAGATCAAGATTAGCGGACCACTGCTATTGCTCACAAGGTTTAGTAGTAAGCGGATAACTACAATTTTTATCGTATCACTAGAATACTTAATGTATGTAAGAAGAGTTTTTAGTGGATCACTAGAATAGATCAAGATTAGCGGACCACTGCTATTGCTCACAAGGTTTAGTAGTAAGCGGATAACTACAATTTTTATCGTATCACTAGAATACTTAATGTATGTAAGAAGAGTTTTTAGTGGATCACTAGAATAGATCAAGATTAGCGGACCACTGCTATTGCTCACAAGGTTTAGTAGTAAGCGGATAACTACAATTTTTATCGGATCACTAGAATACTTAATGTATGTAAGAAGAGTTTTTAGTGGATCACTAGAATAGATCAAGATTAGCGGACCACTGCTATTGCTCACAAGATTTAGTAGTAAGCGGATAACTACAATTGTTATCGGATCACTAGAATACTTAATGCATGTAAGAAGAGTTTTTAGCGGATCACTAGAATAGATCAAGATTAGCGGACCACTGCTATTGCTCACAAAGTTTAGTAGTAAGCGGATAACTACAATTTTTATCGTATCACTAGAATACTTAATGTATGTAAGAAGAGTTTTTAGTGGATCACTAGAATAGATCAAGATTAGCGGACCACTGCTATTGCTCACAAGGTTTAGTAGTAAGCGGATAACTACAATTTTTATCGGATCACTAGAATATTTAATGTATGTAAGAAGAGTTTTTAGTGGATCAATAGACTAGATCAAGATTAGCGGACCACTGCTATTGCTCACAAGGTTTAGTAGTAAGCGGATAACTACAATTTTTATCGGATCACTAGAATACTTAATGTACGTAAGAAGAGTTTTTAGTGGATCACTAGAATAGATCAAGAGTAGCGGACCACTGCTATTGCTCACAAGGTTTAGTAGTAAGCGGATAACTACAATTTTTATCAGATCACTACAATACTTAATGTATGTAAGAAGAGTTTTTAGTGGATCACTAGAATAGATCAAGATTAGCGGACCACTGCTATTGCTCACAAGATTTAGTAGTAAGCGGATAACTACAATCTTTTATCGGATCACTAGAATACTTAATGTATGTAAGAAGAGTTTTTAGTGGATCACTAGAATAGATCAAGATTAGCGGACCACTGCTATTGCTCACAAGGTTTAGTAGTAAGCGGATAACTACAATTTTTATCGTATCACTAGAATACTTAATGTATGTAAGAAGGGTTTTTAGTGGATCACTAGAATAGATCAAGATTAGCGGACCACTGCTATTGCTCACAAGGTTTAGTAGTAAGCGGATAACTACAATTTTTATCGGATCACTAGAATACTTAATGTATGTAAGAAGAGTTTTTAGTGGATCACTAGAATAGATCAAGATTTGCGGACCACTGCTATTGCTCACAAGGTTTAGTAGTAAGCGGATAACTACAATCTTTTATCGGATCACTAGAATACTTAATGTATGTAAGAAGAGTTTTTAGCAGATCACTAGGAAACTTAATGTATGTAAGAACAGTTTTTAGCGGATCACTAGAATAGATCAAGATTAGCGGACCACTGCTATTGCTCACAAGGTTTAGTAGTAAGCGGATAACTACAATTTTTATCGTATCACTAGAATACTTAATGTATGTAAGAAGAGTTTTTAGTGGATCATTAGAATAGATCAAGATTAGCGGACCACTGCTATTGCTCACAATGTTTAGTAGTAAGCGGATAACTACAACTTTTATCGGATCACTAGAATACTTAATGTATTTAAGAAGAGTTTTTAGCAGATCACTAGGAAACTTAATGTATGTAAGAAGAGTTTTTAGTGGATCACTAGAATAGATCAAGATTAGCGGACCATTGCTATTGCTCACAAGGTTTAGTAGTAAGCGGATAACTACAATCTTTTATCGGATCACTAGAATACTTAATGTATGTAAGAAGAGTTTTCAGCAGATCACTAGGAAACTTAATATATGTAAGAACAGTTTTTAGCGGATCACTAGAATAGAACAAGATTAGCGGACCACTGCTATTGATCACAAGGTTTAGTAGTAAGTGGATAACTACAATTTTTATCGTATCACTAGAATACTTAATGTATGTAAGAAGAGTTTTTAGTGGATCACTAGAATAGATCAAGATTAGCGGACCACTGCTATTGCTCACAAGGTTTAGTAGTAAGCGGATAACTACAATCTGTTATCGGATCACTAGAATACTTAATGTATGTAAGAAGAGTTTTTAGTGGATCACTAGGAAACTTAATGTATGTAAGAACAGTTTTTAGCGATCACTAGAATACTTAATGTATGTAACAAGAGTTTTTAGTGGATCACTAGGAAACTTAATGTATGTAAGAACAGTTTTTAGCGATCACTAGAATAGATCCAGATTAGCGGACCACTGCTATTGATCACAAGGTTTAGTAGTAAGTGGATAACTACAGCTTTTATCGGATCACTAGAATACTTAATGTATGTAAGAAGAGTTTTTAGCAGATCACTAGGAAACTTAATGTATGTAAGAAGAGTTTTTAGTGGATCTCTAGAATAGATCAAGATTAGCGGACCACTGCTATTGCTCACAAGGTTTAGTAGTAAGCGGATAACTACAATCTTTTATCGGATCACTAGAATACTTAATGTATGTAAGAAGAGATTTTAGCAGATCACTAGGAAACTTAATGTAGGTAAGAATAGTTTTTAGCGATCACTAGAATAGATCAAGATTAGCGGACCACTGCTATTGCTCACAAGGTTTAGTAGTAAGCGGATAACTACAATCTTTTATCGGATCACTAGAATACTTAATGTATGTAAGAAGAGTTTTTAGTGGATCACTAGAATAGATCAAGATTAGCGGACCACTGCTATTGCTCACAAGGTTTAGTAGTAAGCAGATAACTACAATTTTTATCGTATCACTAGAATACTTAATGTATGTAAGAAGAGTTTTTAGTGGATCACTAGAATAGATCAAGATTAGCGGACCACTGCTATTGCTCACAAGGTTTAGTAGTAAGCGAATAACTACAACTTTTATCGGATCACTAGAATGCTTAATGTATGTAAGAAGAGTTTTTAGCAGATCACTAGGAAACTTAATGTATGTAAGAAGAGTTTTTAGTGGATCACTAGAATAGATCAAGATTAGCTGACCACTGCTATTGCTCACAAGGTTTAGTAGTAAGCGGATAACTACAATCTTTTATCGGATCACTAGAATACTTAATGTATGTAAGAAGAGTTTTTAGCAGATCACTAGGAAACTTAATGTATGTAAGAACAGTTTTTAGCGGATCACTAGAATAGATCAAGATTAGCGGACCACTGCTATTGCTCACAAGGTTTAGTAGTAAGCGGATAACTACAATTTTTATCGTATCACTAGAATACTTAATGTATGTAAGAAGAGTTTTTAGTGGATCACTAGGAAACTTAATGTATGTAAGAACAGTTTTTAGCGATCACTAGAATAGATCCAGATTAGCGGACCACTGCTATTGATCACAAGGTTTAGTAGTAAGCGGATAACTACAACTTTTATCGGATCACTAGAATACTTAATGTATGTAAGAAGAGTTTTTAGCAGATCACTAGGAAACTTAATGTATGTAAGAACAGTTTTTAGCGGATCACTAGAATAGATCAAGATTAGCGGACCACTGCTATTGCTCACAAGGTTTAGTACTAAGCGGATAACTACAATTTTTATCGTATCACTAGAATACTTAATGTATGTAAGAAGAGTTTTTAGTGGATCACTAGAATAGATCAAGATTAGCGGACCACTGCTATTGCTCACAAGGTTTAGTAGTAAGCGGATAACTACAATTTTTATCGTATCACTAGAATACTTAATGTATGTAAGAAGAGTTTTTAGTGGATCACTAGGAAACTTAATGTATGTAAGAACAGTTTTTAGCGATCACTAGAATAGATCCAGATTAGCGGACCACTGCTATTGATCACAAGGTTTAGTAGTAAGCGGATAACTACAACTTTTATCGGATCACTAGAATACTTAATGTATGTAAGAAGACTTTTTAGCAGATCACTAAGAAACTTAATGTATGTAAGAAGAGTTTTTAGTGGATCACTAGAATAGATCAAGATTAGCGGTCCACTGCTATTGCTCACAAGGTTTAGTAGTAAGCGGATAACTACAATCTTTTATCGGATCACTAGAATACTTAATGTATGTAAGAAGAGTTTTTAGCAGATCACTAGGAAACTTAATGTATGTAAGAACAGTTTTTATCGGATCACTAGAATAGATCAAGATTAGCGGACCACTGCTATTGCTCACAAGGTTTAGTAGTAAGCGGATAACTACAACTTTTATCGGATCACTAGAATACTTAATGTATGTAAGAAGAGTTTTTAGCAGATCACTAGGAAACTTAATGTATGTAAGAAGAGTTTTTAGTGGATCACTAGAATAGATCAAGATTAGCGGACCACTGCTATTGCTCACAAGGTTTAGTAGTAAGCGGATAACTACAATCTTTTATCGGATCACTAGAATACTTAATGTATGTAAGAAGAGTTTTTAGCAGATCACTAGGAAACTTAATGTATGTAAGAACAGTTTTTAGCGGATCACTAGAATAGATCAAGGTTAGCGGACCACTGCTATTGCTCACAAGGTTTAGTAGTAAGCGGATAACTACAATTTTTATCGTATCACTAGAATACTTAATGTATGTAAGAAGAGTTTTTAGTGGATCACTAGAATCGATCAAGATTAGCGGACCACTGCTATTGCTCACAAGGTTTAGTAGTAAGCGGATAACTACAATTTTTATCGGATCACTAGAATATTTAATGTATGTAAGAAGAGTTTTTAGTGGATCACTAGACTAGATCAAGATTATCGGACCACTGCTATTGCTCACAAGGTTTAGTAGTAAGCAGATAACTAAAATTTTTATCGGATCGCTAGAATACTTATTGTATGTAAGAAGAATTTTTAGTGGATCACTAGAATAGATCAAGATTAGCGGACCACTGCTATTGCTCACAATGTTTAGTAGTAAGCGGATAACTACAATTTTTATCGGATCACTAGAATACTTAATGTATGTAAGAAGAGTTTTTAGTGGATCACTAGAATAGATCAAGATTAGCGGACCACTGCTATTGCTCACAAGGTTTAGTAGTAAGCGGATAACTACAATCTTTTATCCGATCACTAGAATACTTAATGTATGTAAGAAGAGTTTTTAGTGGATCACTAGAATAGATCAAGATTAGCGGACCACTGCTATTGCTCACAAGGTTTAGTACTAAGCGGATAACTACAATTTTTATCGGATCACTAGAATACTTAATGTATGTAAGAAGAGTTTTTAGTGGATCACTAGACTAGATCAAGATTAGCGGACCACTGCTATTGCTCACAAGGTTTAGTAGTAAGCGGATAACTACAATCTTTTATCGGATCACTAGAATACTTAATGTATGTAAGAAGAGTTTTTAGCAGATCACTAGGAAACTTAATGTATGTAAGAAGAGTTTTTAGTGGATCTCTAGAATAGATCAAGATTAGCGGACCACTGCTATTGCTCACAAGGTTTAGTAGTAAGCGGATAACTACAATCTTTTATCGGATCACTAGAATACTTAATGTATGTAAGAAGAGATTTTAGCAGATCACTAGGAAACTTAATGTAGGTAAGAATAGTTTTTAGCGATCACTAGAATAGATCAAGATTAGCGGACCACTGCTATTGCTCACAAGGTTTAGTAGTAAGCGGATAACTACAATCTTTTATCGGATCACTAGAATACTTAATGTATGTAAGAAGAGTTTTTAGTGGATCACTAGAATAGATCAAGATTAGCGGACCACTGCTATTGCTCACAAGGTTTAGTAGTAAGCAGATAACTACAATTTTTATCGTATCACTAGAATACTTAATGTATGTAAGAAGAGTTTTTAGTGGATCACTAGAATAGATCAAGATTAGCGGACCACTGCTATTGCTCACAAGGTTTAGTAGTAAGCGGATAACTACAACTTTTATCGGATCACTAGAATGCTTAATGTATGTAAGAAGAGTTTTTAGCAGATCACTAGGAAACTTAATGTATGTAAGAAGAGTTTTTAGTGGATCACTAGAATAGATCAAGATTAGCGGACCACTGCTATTGCTCACAAGGTTTAGTAGTAAGTGGATAACTACAATCTTTTATCGGATCACTAGAATACTTAATGTATGTAAGAAGAGTTTTTAGCAGATCACTAGGAAACTTAATGGATGTAAGAACAGTTTTTAGCGGATCACTAGAATAGATCAAGATTAGCGGACCACTGCTATTGCTCACAAGGTTTAGTAGTAAGCGGATAACTACAATTTTTATCGTATCACTAGAATACTTAATGTATGTAAGAAGAGTTTTTAGTGGATCACTAGGAAACTTAATGTATGTAAGAACAGTTTTTAGCGATCACTAGAATAGATCCAGATTAGCGGACCACTGCTATTGATCACAAGGTTTAGTAGTAAGCGGATAACTACAACTTTTATCGGATCACTAGAATACTTAATGTATGTAAGAAGAGTTTTTAGCAGATCACTAGGAAACTTAATGTATGTAAGAACAGTTTTTAGCGGATCACTAGAATAGATCAAGATTAGCGGACCACTGCTATTGCTCACAAGGTTTAGTAGTAAGCGGATAACTACAATTTTTATCGTATCACTAGAATACTTAATGTATGTAAGAAGAGTTTTTAGTGGATCACTAGAATAGATCAAGATTAGCGGACCACTGCTATTGCTCACAAGGTTTAGTAGTAAGCGGATAACTACAATTTTTATCGTATCACTAGAATACTTAATGTATGTAAGAAGAGTTTTTAGTGGATCACTAGGAAACTTAATGTATGTAAGAACAGTTTTTAGCGATCACTAGAATAGATCCAGATTAGCGGACCACTGCTATTGATCACAAGGTTTAGTAGTAAGCGGATAACTACAACTTTTATCGGATCACTAGAATACTTAATGTATGTAAGAAGAGTTTTTAGCAGATCACTAGGAAACTTAATGGATGTAAGAACAGTTTTTAGCGGATCACTAGAATAGATCAAGATTAGCGGTCCACTGCTATTGCTCACAAGGTTTAGTAGTAAGCGGATAACTACAATCTTTTATCGGATCACTAGAATACTTAATGTATGTAAGAAGAGTTTTTAGCAGATCACTAGGAAACTTAATGTATGTAAGAACAGTTTTTATCGGATCACTAGAATAGATCAAGATTAGCGGACCACTGCTATTGCTCACAAGGTTTAGTAGTAAGCGGATAACTACAACTTTTATCGGATCACTAGAATACTTCATGTATGTAAGAAGAGTTTTTAGCAGATCACTAGGAAACTTAATGTATGTAAGAACAGTTTTTAGCGGATCACTAGAATAGATCAAGGTTAGCGGACCACTGCTATTGCTCACAAGGTTTAGTAGTAAGCGGATAACTACAATTTTTATCGTATCACTAGAATACTTAATGTATGTAAGAAGAGTTTTTAGTGGATCACTAGAATAGATCAAGATTAGCGGACCACTGCTATTGCTCACAAGGTTTAGTAGTAAGCGGATAACTACAATTTTTATCGGATCACTAGAATATTTAATGTATGTAAGAAGAGTTTTTAGTGGATCACTAGACTAGATCAAGATTATCGGACCACTGCTATTGCTCAAAAGGTTTAGTAGTAAGCGGATAACTAAAATTTTTATCGGATCGCTAGAATACTTATTGTATGTAAGAAGAGTTTTTAGTGGATCACTAGAATAGATCAAGATTAGCGGACCACTGCTATTGCTCACAATGTTTAGTAGTAAGCGGATAACTACAATTTTTATCGGATCACTAGAATACTTAATGTATGTAAGAAGAGTTTTTAGTGGATCACTAGAATAGATCAAGATTAGCGGACCACTGCTATTGCTCACAAGGTTTAGTAGTAAGCGGATAACTACAATCTTTTATCCGATCACTAGAATACTTAATGTATGTAAGAAGAGTTTTTAGTGGATCACTAGAATAGATCAAGATTAGCGGACCACTGCTATTGCTCACAAGGTTTAGTACTAAGCGGATAACTACAATTTTTATCGGATCACTAGAATACTTAATGTATGTAAGAAGAGTTTTTAGTGGATCACTAGACTAGATCAAGATTAGCGGACCACTGCTATTGCTCACAAGGTTTAGTAGTAAGCGGATAACTACAATCTTTTATCGGATCACTAGAATATTTAATGTATGTAAGAAGAGTTTTTAGTGGATCACTAGAATAGATCAAGATTAGCGGACCACTGCTATTGCTCACAAGGTTTAGTAGTAAGCGGATAACTACAATTTTTATCGGATCACTAGAATACTTAATGTATGTAAGAACAGTTTTTAGTGGATCACTAGAATAGATCAAGATTAGCGGACCACTGCTATTGCTCACAAGGTTTAGTAGTAAGCGGACAACTACAATTTTTATCGGATCACTAGAATACTTAATGTATGTAAGAAGAGTTTTTAGTGGATCACTAGAATAGATCAAGATTTGCGGACCAGTGCTATTGCTCACAAGGTTTAGTAGTAAGCTGATAACTACAATCTTTTATCGGATCACTAGAATACTTAATATATGTAAGAAGAGTTTTTAGCAGATCACTAGGAAACTTAATGTATGTAAGAACAGTTTTTAGCGGATCACTAGAATAGATCAAGATTAGCGGACCACTGCTATTGCTCACAAGGTTTAGTAGTAAGCGGATAACTACAATTTTTATCGTATCACTAGAATACTTAATGTATGTAAGAAGAGTTTTTAGTGGATCAGTAGAATAGATCAAGATTAGCGGACCACTGCTATTGGTCACAAGGTTTAGTAGTAAGCGGATAACTAGAACTTTTATCGGATCACTAGAATACTTAATGTATGTAAGAAGAGTTTTTAGCAGATCACTAGGAAACTTAATGTATGTAAGAAGAGTTTTTAGTGGATCACTAGAATAGAACAAGATTAGCGGACCACTGCTATTGATCACAAGGTTTAGTAGTAAGCGGATAACTACAATCTTTTATCGGATCACTAGAATACTTAATGTATGTAAGAAGAGTTTTCAGCAGATCACTAGGAAACTTAATGTATGTAAGAACAGTTTTTAGCGGATCACTAGAATAGAACAAGATTAGCGGACCACAGCTATTGATCACAAGGTTTAGTAGTAAGCGGATAACTACAATTTTTATCGTATCACTAGAATACTTAATGTATGTAAGAAGAGTTTTTAGTGGATCACTAGAATAGATCAAGATTAGCGGACCACTGCTATTGCTCACAAGGTTTAGTAGTAAGCGGATAACTACAACTTTTATCGGATCACTAGAATGCTTAATGTATGTAAGAAGAGTTTTTAGCAGATCACTAGGAAACTTAATGTATGTAAGAAGAGTTTTTAGTGGATCACTAGAATAGATCAAGATTAGCGGACCACTGCTATTGCTCACAAGGTTTAGTAGTAAGCGGATAACTACAATCTGTTATCGGATCACTAGAATACTTAATGTATGTAAGAAGAGTTTTTAGCAGATCACTAGGAAACTTAATGTATGTAAGAACAGTTTTTAGCGGATCACTAGAATAGATCAAGATTAGCGGACCACTGCTATTGCTCACAAGGTTTAGTAGCAAGCGGATAACTACAATTTTTATCGTATCACTAGAATACTTAATGTATGTAAGAAGAGTTTTTAGTGGATCACTAGGAAACTTAATGTATGTAAGAACAGTTTTTAGCGATCACTAGAATACTTAATGTATGTAAGAAGAGTTTTTAGTGGATCACTAGGAAACTTAATGTATGTAAGAACAGTTTTTAGCGATCACTAGAATAGATCCAGATTAGCGGACCACTGCTATTGATCACAAGGTTTAGTAGTAAGTGGATAACTACAACTTTTATCGGATCACTAGAATACTTAATGTATGTAAGAAGAGTTTTTAGCAGATCACTAGGAAACTTAATGTATGTAAGAAGAGTTTTTAGTGGATCTCTAGAATAGATCAAGATTAGCGGACCACTGCTATTGCTCACAAGGTTTAGTAGTAAGCGGATAACTACAATCTTTTATCGGATCACTAGAATACTTAATGTATGTAAGAAGAGATTTTAGCAGATCACTAGGAAACTTAATGTAGGTAAGAATAGTTTTTAGCGATCACTAGAATAGATCAAGATTAGCGGACCACTGCTATTGCTCACAAGGTTTAGTAGTAAGCGGATAACTACAATCTTTTATCGGATCACTAGAATACTTAATGTATGTAAGAAGAGTTTTTAGTGGATCACTAGAATAGATCAAGATTAGCGGACCACTGCTATTGCTCACAAGGTTTAGTAGTAAGCGGATAACTACAATTTTTATCGTATCACTAGAATACTTAATGTATGTAAGAAGAGTTTTTAGTGGATCACTAGAATAGATCAAGATTAGCGGACCACTGCTATTGCTCACAAGGTTTAGTAGTAAGCGGATAACTACAACTTTTATCGGATCACTAGAATGCTTAATGTATGTAAGAAGAGTTTTTAGCAGATCACTAGGAAACTTAATGTATGTAAGAAGAGTTTTTAGTGGATCACTAGAATAGATCAAGATTAGCGGACCACTGTTATTGCTCACAAGGTTTAGTAGTAAGCGGATAACTACAATCTTTTATCGGATCACTAGAATACTTAATGTATGTAAGAAGAGTTTTTAGCAGATCACTAGGAAACTTAATGTATGTAAGAACAGTTTTTAGCGGATCACTAGAATAGATCAAGATTAGCGGACCACTGCTATTGCTCACAAGGTTTAGTAGTAAGCGGATAACTACAATTTTTATCGTATCACTAGAATACTTAATGTATGTAAGAAGAGTTTTTAGTGGATCACTAGGAAACTTAATGTATGTAAGAACAGTTTTTAGCGATCACTAGAATAGATCCAGATTAGCGGACCACTGCTATTGATCACAAGGTTTAGTAGTAAGCGGATAACTACAACTTTTATCGGATCACTAGAATACTTAATGTATGTAAGAAGAGTTTTTAGCAGATCACTAGGAAACTTAATGTATGTAAGAACAGTTTTTAGCGGATCACTAGAATAGATCAAGATTAGCGGACCACTGCTATTGCTCACAAGGTTTAGTAGTAAGCGGATAACTACAATTTTTATCGTATCACTAGAATACTTAATGTATGTAAGAAGAGTTTTTAGTGGATCACTAGAATAGATCAAGATTAGCGGACCACTGCTATTGTTCACAAGGTTTAGTAGTAAGCGGATAACTACAATCTTTTATCCGATCACTAGAATACTTAATGTATGTAAGAACAGTTTTTAGCGATCACTAGAATAGATCCAGATTAGCGGACCACTGCTATTGATCACAAGGTTTAGTAGTAAGCGGATAACTACAACTTTTATCGGATCACTAGAATACTTAATGTATGTAAGAAGAGTTTTTAGCAGATCACTAAGAAACTTAATGTATGTAAGAAGAGTTTTTAGTGGATCACTAGAATAGATCAAGATTAGCGGTCCACTGCTATTGCTCACAAGGTTTAGTAGTAAGCGGATAACTACAATCTTTTATCGGATCACTAGAATACTTAATGTATGTAAGAAGAGTTTTTAGCAGATCACTAGGAAACTTAATGTATGTAAGAACAGTTTTTATCGGATCACTAGAATAGATCAAGATTAGCGGACCACTGCTATTGCTCACAAGGTTTAGTAGTAAGCGGATAACTACAACTTTTATCGGATCACTAGAATACTTAATGTATGTAAGAAGAGTTTTTAGCAGATCACTAGGAAACTTAATGTATGTAAGAAGAGTTTTTAGTGGATCACTAGAATAGATCAAGATTAGCGGACCACTGCTATTGCTCACAAGGTTTAGTAGTAAGCGGATAACTACAATTTTTATCGGATCACTAGAATATTTAATGTATGTAAGAAGAGTTTTTAGTGGATCACTAGACTAGATCAAGATTATCGGACCACTGCTATTGCTCACAAGGTTTAGTAGTAAGCGGATAACTAAAATGTTTATCGGATCGCTAGAATACTTATTGTATGTAAGAAGAGTTTTTAGTGGATCACTAGAATAGATCAAGATTAGCGGACCACTGCTATTGCTCACAAGGTTTAGTAGTAAGCGGATAACTACAATCTTTTATCCGATCACTAGAATACTTAATGTATGTAAGAAGAGTTTTTAGTGGATCACTAGAATATATCAAGATTAGCGGACCACTGCTATTGCTCACAAGGTTTAGTAGTAAGCGGATAACTACAATCTTTTATCCAATCACTAGAATACTTAATGTATGTAAGAAGAGTTTTTAGTGGATCACTAGAATAGATCAAGATTAGCGGACAACTGCTATTACTCACAAGGTTTAGTACTAAGCGGATAACTACAATTTTTATCGGATCACTAGAATACTTAATGTATGTAAGAAGAGTTTTTAGTGGATCACTAGACTAGATCAAGATTAGCGGACCACTGCTATTGCTCACAAGGTTTAGTAGTAAGCGGATAACTACAATCTTTTATCGGATCACTAGAATACTTAATGTATGTAAGAAGAGTTTTTAGTGGATCACTAGAATAGATCAAGATTAGCGGACCACTGCTATTGCTCACAAGGTTTAGTAGTAAGCGGATAACTACAATTTTTATCGGATCACTAGAATACTTAATGTATGTAAGAACAGTTTTTAGTGGATCACTAGAATAGATCAAGATTAGCGGACCACTGCTATTGCTCACAAGGTTTAGTAGTAAGCGGATAACTACAATTTTTATCGGATCACTAGAATACTTAATGTATGTAAGAAGAGTTTTTAGTGGATCACTAGAATAGATCAAGATTTGCGGACCAGTGCTATTGCTCACAAGGTTTAGTAGTAAGCGGATAACTACAATCTTTTATCGGATCACTAGAATACTTAATATATGTAAGAAGAGTTTTTAGCAGATCACTAGGAAACTTAATGTATGTAAGAACAGTTTTTAGCGGATCACTAGAATTGATCAAGATTAGCGGACCACTGCTATTGCTCACAAGGTTTAGTAGTAAGCGGATAACTACAATTTTTATCGTATCACTAGAATACTTAATGTATGTAAGAAGAGTTTTTAGTGGATCAGTAGAATAGATCAAGATTAGCCGACCACTGCTATTGGTCACAAGGTTTAGTAGTAAGCGGATAACTAGAACTTTTATCGGATCACTAGAATACTTAATGTATGTAAGAAGAGTTTTTAGCAGATCACTAAGAAACTTAATGTATGTAAGAAGAGTTTTTAGTGGATCACTAGAATAGAACAAGATTAGCGGACCACTGCTATTGATCACAAGGTTTAGTAGTAAGCGGATAACTACAATTTTTATCGTATCACTAGAATACTTAATGTATGTAAGAAGAGTTTTTAGTGGATCACTAGAATAGATCAAGATTAGCGGACCACTGCTATTGCTCACAAGGTTTAGTAGTAAGCGGATAACTACAACTTTTATCGGATCACTAGAATACTTAATGTATTTAAGAAGAGTTTTTAGCAGATCACTAGGAAACTTAATGTATGTAAGAAGAGTTTTTAGTGGATCACTAGAATAGATCAAGATTAGCGGACCATTGCTATTGCTCACAAGGTTTAGTAGTAAGCGGATAACTACAATTTTTATCGTATCACAAAATACTTAATGTGTGTAAGAAGAGTTTTTAGCAGATCACTAGGAAACTTAATGTATGTAAGAAGAGTTTTTAGTGGATCACTAGAATAGAACAAGATTAGCGGACCACTGCTATTGATCACAAGGTTTAGTAGTAAGCGGATAACTACAATTTTTATCGTATCACTAGAATACTTAATGTATGTAAGAAGAGTTTTTAGTGGATCACTAGAATAGATCAAGATTAGCGGACCACTGCTATTGCTCACAAGGTTTAGTAGTAAGCGGATAACTACAACTTTTATCGGATCACTAGAATACTTAATGTATTTAAGAAGAGTTTTTAGCAGATCACTAGGAAACTTAATGTATGTAAGAAGAGTTTTTAGTGGATCACTAGAATAGATCAAGATTAGCGGACCATTGCTATTGCTCACAAGGTTTAGTAGTAAGCGGACAACTACAATCTTTTATCGGATCACTAGAATACTTAATGTATGTAAGAAGAGTTTTTAGCAGATCACTAGGAAACTTAATGTATGTAAGAACAGTTTTTCGGGGATCACTAGAATAGATCAAGATTAGCGGACCACTGCTATTGCTCACAAGGTTTAGTAGTAAGCGGATAACTACAATTTTTATCGTATCACTAGAATACTTAATGTATGTAAGAAGAGTTTTTAGTGGATCACTAGAATAGATCAAGATTAGCGGACCACTGCTATTGCTCACAAGGTTTAGTAGTAAGCGGATAACTACAATTTTTATCGTATCACTAGAATACTTAATGTATGTAAGAAGAGTTTTTAGTGGATCACTAGGAAACTTAATGTATGTAAGAACAGTTTTTAGCGATCACTAGAATAGATCCAGATTAGCGGACCACTGCTATTGATCACAAGGTTTAGTAGTAAGCGGATAACTACAACTTTTATCGGATCACTAGAATACTTAATGTATGTAAGAAGAGTTTTTAGCAGATCACTAAGAAACTTAATGTATGTAAGAAGAGTTTTTAGTGGATCACTAGAATAGATCAAGATTAGCGGTCCACTGCTATTGCTCACAAGGTTTAGTAGTAAGCGGATAACTACAATCTTTTATCGGATCACTAGAATACTTAATGTATGTAAGAAGAGTTTTTAGCAGATCACTAGGAAACTTAATGTATGTAAGAACAGTTTTTATCGGATCACTAGAATAGATCAAGATTAGCGGACCACTGCTATTGCTCACAAGGTTTAGTAGTAAGCGGATAACTACAACTTTTATCGGATCACTAGAATACTTAATGTATGTAAGAAGAGTTTTTAGCAGATCACTAGGAAACTTAATGTATGTAAGAAGAGTTTTTAGTGGATCACTAGAATAGATCAAGATTAGCGGACCACTGCTATTGCTCACAAGGTTTAGTAGTAAGCGGATAACTACAATTTTTATCGGATCACTAGAATATTTAATGTATGTAAGAAGAGTTTTTAGTGGATCACTAGACTAGATCAAGATTATCGGACCACTGCTATTGCTCACAAGGTTTAGTAGTAAGCGGATAACTAAAATTTTTATCGGATCGCTAGAATACTTATTGTATGTAAGAAGAGTTTTTAGTGGATCACTAGAATAGATCAAGATTAGCGGACCACTGCTATTGTTCACAAGGTTTAGTAGTAAGCGGATAACTACAATCTTTTATCCGATCACTAGAATACTTAATGTATGTAAGAAGAGTTTTTAGTGGATCACTAGAATAGATCAAGATTAGCGGACCACTGCTATTGCTCACAAGGTTTAGTAGTAAGCGGATAACTACAATCTTTTATCCAATCACTAGAATACTTAATGTATGTAAGAAGAGTTTTTAGTGGATCACTAGAATAGATCAAGATTAGCGGACAACTGCTATTACTCACAAGGTTTAGTACTAAGCGGATAACTACAATTTTTATAGGATCACTAGAATACTTAATGTATGTAAGAAGAGTTTTTAGTGGATCACTAGACTAGATCAAGATTAGCGGACCACTGCTATTGCTCACAAGGTTTAGTAGTAAGCGGATAACTACAATCTTTTATCGGATCACTAGAATACTTAATGTATGTAAGAAGAGTTTTTAGTGGATCACTAGAATAGATCAAGATTAGCGGACCACTGCTATTGCTCACAAGGTTTAGTAGTAAGCGGATAACTACAATTTTTATCGGATCACTAGAATACTTAATGTATGTAAGAACAGTTTTTAGTGGATCACTAGAATAGATCAAGATTAGCGGACCACTGCTATTGCTCACAAGGTTTAGTAGTAAGCGGATAACTACAATTTTTATCGGATCACTAGAATACTTAATGTATGTAAGAAGAGTTTTTAGTGGATCACTAGAATAGATCAAGATTTGCGGACCAGTGCTATTGCTCACAAGGTTTAGTAGTAAGCGGATAACTACAATCTTTTATCGGATCACTAGAATACTTAATATATGTAAGAAGAGTTTTTAGCAGATCACTAGGAAACTTAATGTATGTAAGAACAGTTTTTAGCGGATCACTAGAATTGATCAAGATTAGCGGACCACTGCTATTGCTCACAAGGTTTAGTAGTAAGCGGATAACTACAATTTTTATCGTATCACTAGAATACTTAATGTATGTAAGAAGAGTTTTTAGTGGATCAGTAGAATAGATCAAGATTAGCCGACCACTGCTATTGGTCACAAGGTTTAGTAGTAAGCGGATAACTAGAACTTTTATCGGATCACTAGAATACTTAATGTATGTAAGAAGAGTTTTTAGCAGATCACTAAGAAACTTAATGTATGTAAGAAGAGTTTTTAGTGGATCACTAGAATAGAACAAGATTAGCGGACCACTGCTATTGATCACAAGGTTTAGTAGTAAGCGGATAACTACAATTTTTATCGTATCACTAGAATACTTAATGTATGTAAGAAGAGTTTTTAGTGGATCACTAGAATAGATCAAGATTAGCGGACCACTGCTATTGCTCACAAGGTTTAGTAGTAAGCGGATAACTACAACTTTTATCGGATCACTAGAATACTTAATGTATTTAAGAAGAGTTTTTAGCAGATCACTAGGAAACTTAATGTATGTAAGAAGAGTTTTTAGTGGATCACTAGAATAGATCAAGATTAGCGGACCATTGCTATTGCTCACAAGGTTTAGTAGTAAGCGGATAACTACAATTTTTATCGTATCACAAAATACTTAATGTGTGTAAGAAGAGTTTTTAGCAGATCACTAGGAAACTTAATGTATGTAAGAAGAGTTTTTAGTGGATCACTAGAATAGAACAAGATTAGCGGACCACTGCTATTGATCACAAGGTTTAGTAGTAAGCGGATAACTACAATTTTTATCGTATCACTAGAATACTTAATGTATGTAAGAAGAGTTTTTAGTGGATCACTAGAATAGATCAAGATTAGCGGACCACTGCTATTGCTCACAAGGTTTAGTAGTAAGCGGATAACTACAACTTTTATCGGATCACTAGAATACTTAATGTATTTAAGAAGAGTTTTTAGCAGATCACTAGGAAACTTAATGTATGTAAGAAGAGTTTTTAGTGGATCACTAGAATAGATCAAGATTAGCGGACCATTGCTATTGCTCACAAGGTTTAGTAGTAAGCGGACAACTACAATCTTTTATCGGATCACTAGAATACTTAATGTATGTAAGAAGAGTTTTTAGCAGATCACTAGGAAACTTAATGTATGTAAGAACAGTTTTTCGGGGATCACTAGAATAGATCAAGATTAGCGGACCACTGCTATTGCTCACAAGGTTTAGTAGTAAGCGGATAACTACAATTTTTATCGTATCACTAGAATACTTAATGTATGTAAGAAGAGTTTTTAGTGGATCACTAGAATAGATCAAGATTAGCGGACCACTGCTATTGCTCACAAGGTTTAGTAGTAAGCGGATAACTACAATTTTTATCGTATCACTAGAATACTTAATGTATGTAAGAAGAGTTTTTAGTGGATCACTAGGAAACTTAATGTATGTAAGAACAGTTTTTAGCGATCACTAGAATAGATCCAGATTAGCGGACCACTGCTATTGATCACAAGGTTTAGTAGTAAGCGGATAACTACAACTTTTATCGGATCACTAGAATACTTAATGTATGTAAGAAGAGTTTTTAGCAGATCACTAAGAAACTTAATGTATGTAAGAAGAGTTTTTAGTGGATCACTAGAATAGATCAAGATTAGCGGTCCACTGCTATTGCTCACAAGGTTTAGTAGTAAGCGGATAACTACAATCTTTTATCGGATCACTAGAATACTTAATGTATGTAAGAAGAGTTTTTAGCAGATCACTAGGAAACTTAATGTATGTAAGAACAGTTTTTATCGGATCACTAGAATAGATCAAGATTAGCGGACCACTGCTATTGCTCACAAGGTTTAGTAGTAAGCGGATAACTACAACTTTTATCGGATCACTAGAATACTTAATGTATGTAAGAAGAGTTTTTAGCAGATCACTAGGAAACTTAATGTATGTAAGAAGAGTTTTTAGTGGATCACTAGAATAGATCAAGATTAGCGGACCACTGCTATTGCTCACAAGGTTTAGTAGTAAGCGGATAACTACAATTTTTATCGGATCACTAGAATATTTAATGTATGTAAGAAGAGTTTTTAGTGGATCACTAGACTAGATCAAGATTATCGGACCACTGCTATTGCTCACAAGGTTTAGTAGTAAGCGGATAACTAAAATTTTTATCGGATCGCTAGAATACTTATTGTATGTAAGAAGAGTTTTTAGTGGATCACTAGAATAGATCAAGATTAGCGGACCACTGCTATTGTTCACAAGGTTTAGTAGTAAGCGGATAACTACAATCTTTTATCCGATCACTAGAATACTTAATGTATGTAAGAAGAGTTTTTAGTGGATCACTAGAATAGATCAAGATTAGCGGACCACTGCTATTGCTCACAAGGTTTAGTAGTAAGCGGATAACTACAATCTTTTATCCAATCACTAGAATACTTAATGTATGTAAGAAGAGTTTTTAGTGGATCACTAGAATAGATCAAGATTAGCGGACAACTGCTATTACTCACAAGGTTTAGTACTAAGCGGATAACTACAATTTTTATAGGATCACTAGAATACTTAATGTATGTAAGAAGAGTTTTTAGTGGATCACTAGACTAGATCAAGATTAGCGGACCACTGCTATTGCTCACAAGGTTTAGTAGTAAGCGGATAACTACAATCTTTTATCGGATCACTAGAATACTTAATGTATGTAAGAAGAGTTTTTAGTGGATCACTAGAATAGATCAAGATTAGCGGACCACTGCTATTGCTCACAAGGTTTAGTAGTAAGCGGATAACTACAATTTTTATCGGATCACTAGAATACTTAATGTATGTAAGAACAGTTTTTAGTGGATCACTAGAATAGATCAAGATTAGCGGACCACTGCTATTGCTCACAAGGTTTAGTAGTAAGCGGATAACTACAATTTTTATCGGATCACTAGAATACTTAATGTATGTAAGAAGAGTTTTTAGTGGATCACTAGAATAGATCAAGATTTGCGGACCAGTGCTATTGCTCACAAGGTTTAGTAGTAAGCGGATAACTACAATCTTTTATCGGATCACTAGAATACTTAATATATGTAAGAAGAGTTTTTAGCAGATCACTAGGAAACTTAATGTATGTAAGAACAGTTTTTAGCGGATCACTAGAATTGATCAAGATTAGCGGACCACTGCTATTGCTCACAAGGTTTAGTAGTAAGCGGATAACTACAATTTTTATCGTATCACTAGAATACTTAATGTATGTAAGAAGAGTTTTTAGTGGATCAGTAGAATAGATCAAGATTAGCCGACCACTGCTATTGGTCACAAGGTTTAGTAGTAAGCGGATAACTAGAACTTTTATCGGATCACTAGAATACTTAATGTATGTAAGAAGAGTTTTTAGCAGATCACTAGGAAACTTAATGTATGTAAGAAGAGTTTTTAGTGGATCACTAGAATAGAACAAGATTAGCGGACCACTGCTATTGATCACAAGGTTTAGTAGTAAGCGGATAACTACAATTTTTATCGTATCACTAGAATACTTAATGTATGTAAGAAGAGTTTTTAGTGGATCACTAGAATAGATCAAGATTAGCGGACCACTGCTATTGCTCACAAGGTTTAGTAGTAAGCGGATAACTACAACTTTTATGGGATCACTAGAATACTTAATGTATTTAAGAAGAGTTTTTAGCAGATCACTAGGAAACTTAATGTATGTAAGAAGAGTTTTTAGTGGATCACTAGAATAGATCAAGATTAGCGGACCATTGCTATTGCTCACAAGGTTTAGTAGTAAGCGGATAACTACAATTTTTATCGTATCACTAGAATACTTAATGTGTGTAAGAAGAGTTTTTAGCAGATCACTAGGAAACTTAATGTATGTAAGAAGAGTTTTTAGTGGATCACTAGAATAGAACAAGATTAGCGGACCACTGCTATTGATCACAAGGTTTAGTAGTAAGCGGATAACTACAATTTTTATCGTATCACTAGAATACTTAATGTATGTAAGAAGAGTTTTTAGTGGATCACTAGAATAGATCAAGATTAGCGGACCACTGCTATTGCTCACAAGGTTTAGTAGTAAGCGGATAACTACAACTTTTATCGGATCACTAGAATACTTAATGTATTTAAGAAGAGTTTTTAGCAGATCACTAGGAAACTTAATGTATGTAAGAAGAGTTTTTAGTGGATCACTAGAATAGATCAAGATTAGCGGACCATTGCTATTGCTCACAAGGTTTAGTAGTAAGCGGACAACTACAATCTTTTATCGGATCACTAGAATACTTAATGTATGTAAGAAGAGTTTTTAGCAGATCACTAGGAAACTTAATGTATGTAAGAACAGTTTTTCGGGGATCACTAGAATAGATCAAGATTAGCGGACCACTGCTATTGCTCACAAGGTTTAGTAGTAAGCGGATAACTACAATTTTTATCGTATCACTAGAATACTTAATGTATGTAAGAAGAGTTTTTAGTGGATCACTAGAATAGATCAAGATTAGCGGACCACTGCTATTGCTCACAAGGTTTAGTAGTAAGCGGATAACTACAATCTTTTATCGGATCACTAGAATACTTAATGTATGTAAGAAGAGTTTTTAGCAGATCACTAGGAAACTTGATGTATGTAAGAACAGTTTTTAGCGGATCACTAGAATAGATCAAGATTAGCGGACTACTGCTATTGCTCGCAAGGTTTAGTAGTAAGCGGATAACTACAATCTTTTATCGGATCACTAGAATACTTAATGTATGTAAGAAGAGTTTTTAGCAGATCACTAGGAAACTTAATGTATGTAAGAACAGTTTTTGGCGGATCACTAGAATAGATCAAGATTAGCGGACCACTGCTATTGCTCACAAGGTTTAGTAGTAAGCAGATAACTACAATTTTTATCGTATCACTAGAATACTTAATGTATGTAAGAAGAGTTTTCAGTGGATCACTAGAATAGATCAAGATTAGCGGACCACTGCTATTGCTCACAAGGTTTAGTAGTAAGCGGATAACTACAACTTTTATCGGATCACTAGAATACTTAATGTATGTAAGAAGAGTTTTTAGCAGATCACTAGGAAACTTAATGTATGTAAGAACAGTTTTTAGCGGATCACTAGAATAGATCAAGATTAGCGGACCACTGCTATTGATCACAAGGTTTAGTAGTAAGCGGATAACTACAATTTTTATCGGATCACTAGAATACTTAATGTATGTAAGAAGAGTTTTTAGTGGATCACTAGAATAGATCAAGATTAGCGGACCACTGCTATTGCTCACAAGGTTTAGTAGTAAGCGGATAACTACAACTTTTATCGGATCACTAGAATGCTTAATGTATGTAAGAAGAGTTTTTAGCACATCACTAGGAAACTTAATGTATGTAAGAAGAGTTTTTAGTGGATCACTAGAATAGATCAAGATTAGCGGACCACTGCTATTGCTCACAAGGTTTAGTAGTAAGCGGATAACTACAATCTTTTATCCAATCACTAGAATACTTAATGTATGTAAGAAGAGTTTTTAGTGGATCACTAGAATAGATCAAGATTAGCGGACAACTGCTATTACTCACAAGGTTTAGTACTAAGCGGATAACTACAATTTTTATCGGATCACTAGAATACTTAATGTATGTAAGAAGAGTTTTTAGTGGATCACTAGACTAGATCAAGATTAGCGGACCACTGCTATTGCTCACAAGGTTTAGTAGTAAGCGGATAACTACAATCTTTTATCGGATCACTAGAATACTTAATGTATGTAAGAAGAGTTTTTAGTGGATCACTAGAATAGATCAAGATTAGCGGACCACTGCTATTGCTCACAAGGTTTAGTAGTAAGCGGATAACTACAATTTTTATCGGATCACTAGAATACTTAATGTATGTAAGAACAGTTTTTAGTGGATCACTAGAATAGATCAAGATTAGCGGACCACTGCTATTGCTCACAAGGTTTAGTAGTAAGCGGATAACTACAATTTTTATCGGATCACTAGAATACTTAATGTATGTAAGAAGAGTTTTTAGTGGATCACTAGAATAGATCAAGATTTGCGGACCAGTGCTATTGCTCACAAGGTTTAGTAGTAAGCGGATAACTACAATCTTTTATCGGATCACTAGAATACTTAATATATGTAAGAAGAGTTTTTAGCAGATCACTAGGAAACTTAATGTATGTAAGAACAGTTTTTAGCGGATCACTAGAATTGATCAAGATTAGCGGACCACTGCTATTGCTCACAAGGTTTAGTAGTAAGCGGATAACTACAATTTTTATCGTATCACTAGAATACTTAATGTATGTAAGAAGAGTTTTTAGTGGATCAGTAGAATAGATCAAGATTAGCCGACCACTGCTATTGGTCACAAGGTTTAGTAGTAAGCGGATAACTAGAACTTTTATCGGATCACTAGAATACTTAATGTATGTAAGAAGAGTTTTTAGCAGATCACTAAGAAACTTAATGTATGTAAGAAGAGTTTTTAGTGGATCACTAGAATAGAACAAGATTAGCGGACCACTGCTATTGATCACAAGGTTTAGTAGTAAGCGGATAACTACAATTTTTATCGTATCACTAGAATACTTAATGTATGTAAGAAGAGTTTTTAGTGGATCACTAGAATAGATCAAGATTAGCGGACCACTGCTATTGCTCACAAGGTTTAGTAGTAAGCGGATAACTACAACTTTTATCGGATCACTAGAATACTTAATGTATTTAAGAAGAGTTTTTAGCAGATCACTAGGAAACTTAATGTATGTAAGAAGAGTTTTTAGTGGATCACTAGAATAGATCAAGATTAGCGGACCATTGCTATTGCTCACAAGGTTTAGTAGTAAGCGGATAACTACAATTTTTATCGTATCACAAAATACTTAATGTGTGTAAGAAGAGTTTTTAGCAGATCACTAGGAAACTTAATGTATGTAAGAAGAGTTTTTAGTGGATCACTAGAATAGAACAAGATTAGCGGACCACTGCTATTGATCACAAGGTTTAGTAGTAAGCGGATAACTACAATTTTTATCGTATCACTAGAATACTTAATGTATGTAAGAAGAGTTTTTAGTGGATCACTAGAATAGATCAAGATTAGCGGACCACTGCTATTGCTCACAAGGTTTAGTAGTAAGCGGATAACTACAACTTTTATCGGATCACTAGAATACTTAATGTATTTAAGAAGAGTTTTTAGCAGATCACTAGGAAACTTAATGTATGTAAGAAGAGTTTTTAGTGGATCACTAGAATAGATCAAGATTAGCGGACCATTGCTATTGCTCACAAGGTTTAGTAGTAAGCGGACAACTACAATCTTTTATCGGATCACTAGAATACTTAATGTATGTAAGAAGAGTTTTTAGCAGATCACTAGGAAACTTAATGTATGTAAGAACAGTTTTTCGGGGATCACTAGAATAGATCAAGATTAGCGGACCACTGCTATTGCTCACAAGGTTTAGTAGTAAGCGGATAACTACAATTTTTATCGTATCACTAGAATACTTAATGTATGTAAGAAGAGTTTTTAGTGGATCACTAGAATAGATCAAGATTAGCGGACCACTGCTATTGCTCACAAGGTTTAGTAGTAAGCGGATAACTACAATTTTTATCGTATCACTAGAATACTTAATGTATGTAAGAAGAGTTTTTAGTGGATCACTAGGAAACTTAATGTATGTAAGAACAGTTTTTAGCGATCACTAGAATAGATCCAGATTAGCGGACCACTGCTATTGATCACAAGGTTTAGTAGTAAGCGGATAACTACAACTTTTATCGGATCACTAGAATACTTAATGTATGTAAGAAGAGTTTTTAGCAGATCACTAAGAAACTTAATGTATGTAAGAAGAGTTTTTAGTGGATCACTAGAATAGATCAAGATTAGCGGTCCACTGCTATTGCTCACAAGGTTTAGTAGTAAGCGGATAACTACAATCTTTTATCGGATCACTAGAATACTTAATGTATGTAAGAAGAGTTTTTAGCAGATCACTAGGAAACTTAATGTATGTAAGAACAGTTTTTATCGGATCACTAGAATAGATCAAGATTAGCGGACCACTGCTATTGCTCACAAGGTTTAGTAGTAAGCGGATAACTACAACTTTTATCGGATCACTAGAATACTTAATGTATGTAAGAAGAGTTTTTAGCAGATCACTAGGAAACTTAATGTATGTAAGAAGAGTTTTTAGTGGATCACTAGAATAGATCAAGATTAGCGGACCACTGCTATTGCTCACAAGGTTTAGTAGTAAGCGGATAACTACAATTTTTATCGGATCACTAGAATATTTAATGTATGTAAGAAGAGTTTTTAGTGGATCACTAGACTAGATCAAGATTATCGGACCACTGCTATTGCTCACAAGGTTTAGTAGTAAGCGGATAACTAAAATTTTTATCGGATCGCTAGAATACTTATTGTATGTAAGAAGAGTTTTTAGTGGATCACTAGAATAGATCAAGATTAGCGGACCACTGCTATTGTTCACAAGGTTTAGTAGTAAGCGGATAACTACAATCTTTTATCCGATCACTAGAATACTTAATGTATGTAAGAAGAGTTTTTAGTGGATCACTAGAATAGATCAAGATTAGCGGACCACTGCTATTGCTCACAAGGTTTAGTAGTAAGCGGATAACTACAATCTTTTATCCAATCACTAGAATACTTAATGTATGTAAGAAGAGTTTTTAGTGGATCACTAGAATAGATCAAGATTAGCGGACAACTGCTATTACTCACAAGGTTTAGTACTAAGCGGATAACTACAATTTTTATCGGATCACTAGAATACTTAATGTATGTAAGAAGAGTTTTTAGTGGATCACTAGACTAGATCAAGATTAGCGGACCACTGCTATTGCTCACAAGGTTTAGTAGTAAGCGGATAACTACAATCTTTTATCGGATCACTAGAATACTTAATGTATGTAAGAAGAGTTTTTAGTGGATCACTAGAATAGAACAAGATTAGCGGACCACTGCTATTGCTCACAAGGTTTAGTAGTAAGCGGATAACTACAATTTTTATCGGATCACTAGAATACTTAATGTATGTAAGAACAGTTTTTAGTGGATCACTAGAATAGATCAAGATTAGCGGACCACTGCTATTGCTCACAAGGTTTAGTAGTAAGCGGATAACTACAATCTTTTATCGGATCACTAGAATACTTAATGTATGTAAGAAGAGTTTTTAGTGGATCACTAGAATAGAACAAGATTAGCGGACCACTGCTATTGCTCACAAGGTTTAGTAGTAAGCGGATAACTACAATTTTTATCGGATCACTAGAATACTTAATGTATGTAAGAACAGTTTTTAGTGGATCACTAGAATAGATCAAGATTAGCGGACCACTGCTATTGCTCACAAGGTTTAGTAGTAAGCGGATAACTACAATTTTTATCGGATCACTAGAATGCTTATTGTATGTAAGAAGAGTTTTTAGTGGATCACTAGAATAGATCAAGATTTGCGGACCAGTGCTATTGCTCACAAGGTTTAGTAGTAAGCGGATAACTACAATCTTTTATCGGATCACTAGAATACTTAATATATGTAAGAAGAGTTTTTAGCAGATCACTAGGAAACTTAATGTATGTAAGAACAGTTTTTAGCGGATCACTAGAATTGATCAAGATTAGCGGACCACTGCTATTGCTCACAAGGTTTAGTAGTAAGCGGATAACTACAATTTTTATCGTATCACTAGAATACTTAATGTATGTAAGAAGAGTTTTTAGTGGATCAGTAGAATAGATCAAGATTAGCCGACCACTGCTATTGGTCACAAGGTTTAGTAGTAAGCGGATAACTAGAACTTTTATCGGATCACTAGAATACTTAATGTATGTAAGAAGAGTTTTTAGCAGATCACTAGGAAACTTAATGTATGTAAGAAGAGTTTTTAGTGGATCACTAGAATAGAACAAGATTAGCGGACCACTGCTATTGATCACAAGGTTTAGTAGTAAGCGGATAACTACAATTTTTATCGTATCACTAGAATACTTAATGTATGTAAGAAGAGTTTTTAGTGGATCACTAGAATAGATCAAGATTAGCGGACCACTGCTATTGCTCACAAGGTTTAGTAGTAAGCGGATAACTACAACTTTTATCGGATCACTAGAATACTTAATGTATTTAAGAAGAGTTTTTAGCAGATCACTAGGAAACTTAATGTATGTAAGAAGAGTTTTTAGTGGATCACTAGAATAGATCAAGATTAGCGGACCATTGCTATTGCTCACAAGGTTTAGTAGTAAGCGGATAACTACAATTTTTATCGTATCACTAGAATACTTAATGTGTGTAAGAAGAGTTTTTAGCAGATCACTAGGAAACTTAATGTATGTAAGAAGAGTTTTTAGTGGATCACTAGAATAGAACAAGATTAGCGGACCACTGCTATTGATCACAAGGTTTAGTAGTAAGCGGATAACTACAATTTTTATCGTATCACTAGAATACTTAATGTATGTAAGAAGAGTTTTTAGTGGATCACTAGAATAGATCAAGATTAGCGGACCACTGCTATTGCTCACAAGGTTTAGTAGTAAGCGGATAACTACAACTTTTATCGGATCACTAGAATACTTAATGTATTTAAGAAGAGTTTTTAGCAGATCACTAGGAAACTTAATGTATGTAAGAAGAGTTTTTAGTGGATCACTAGAATAGATCAAGATTAGCGGACCATTGCTATTGCTCACAAGGTTTAGTAGTAAGCGGACAACTACAATCTTTTATCGGATCACTAGAATACTTAATGTACGTAAGAAGAGTTTTTAGCAGATCACTAGGAAACTTAATGTATGTAAGAACAGTTTTTCGGGGATCACTAGAATAGATCAAGATTAGCGGACCACTGCTATTGCTCACAAGGTTTAGTAGTAAGCGGATAACTACAATTTTTATCGTATCACTAGAATACTTAATGTATGTAAGAAGAGTTTTTAGTGGATCACTAGAATAGATCAAGATTAGCGGACCACTGCTATTGCTCACAAGGTTTAGTAGTAAGCGGATAACTACAATCTTTTATCGGATCACTAGAATACTTAATGTATGTAAGAAGAGTTTTTAGCAGATCACTAGGAAACTTGATGTATGTAAGAACAGTTTTTAGCGGATCACTAGAATAGATCAAGATTAGCGGACTACTGCTATTGCTCGCAAGGTTTAGTAGTAAGCGGATAACTACAATCTTTTATCGGATCACTAGAATATTTAATGTATGTAAGAAGAGTTTTTAGCAGATCACTAGGAAACTTAATGTATGTAAGAACAGTTTTTAGCGGATCACTAGAATAGATCAAGATTAGCGGACCACTGCTATTGCTCACAAGGTTTAGTAGTAAGCAGATAACTACAATTTTTATCGTATCACTAGAATACTTAATGTATGTAAGAAGAGTTTTCAGTGGATCACTAGAATAGATCAAGATTAGCGGACCACTGCTATTGCTCACAAGGTTTAGTAGTAAGCGGATAACTACAACTTTTATCGGATCACTAGAATACTTAATGTATGTAAGAAGAGTTTTTAGCAGATCACTAGGAAACTTAATGTATGTAAGAACAGTTTTTAGCGGATCACTAGAATAGATCAAGATTAGCGGACCACTGCTATTGATCACAAGGTTTAGTAGTAAGCGGATAACTGCAATTTTTATCGGATCACTAGAATACTTAATGTATGTAAGAAGAGTTTTTAGTGGATCACTAGAATAGATCAAGATTAGCGGACCACTGCTATTGCTCACAAGGTTTAGTAGTAAGCGGATAACTACAACTTTTATCGGATCACTAGAATGCTTAATGTATGTAAGAAGAGTTTTTAGCACATCACTAGGAAACTTAATGTATGTAAGAAGAGTTTTTAGTGGATCACTAGAATAGATCAAGATTAGCGGACCACTGCTATTGCTCACAAGGTTTAGTAGTAAGCGGATAACTACAATCTTTTATCGGATCACTAGAATACTTAATGTATGTAAGAAGAATTTTTAGCAGATCACTAGGAAACTTAATGTATGTAAGAACAGTTTTCAGCGGATCACTGGAATAGATCAAGATTAGCGGACCACTGCTATTGCTCACAAGGTTTAGTAGTAAGCGGATAACTACAATTTTTATCGTATCACTAGAATACTTAATGTATGTAAGAAGAGTTTTTAGTGGATCACTAGGAAACTTAATGTATGTAAGAACAGTTTTTAGCGATCACTAGAATAGATCCAGATTAGTGGACCACTGCTATTGATCACAAGGTTTAGTAGTAAGCGGGTAACTACAACTTTTATCGGATCACTAGAATACTTAATGTATGTAAGAAGAGTTTTTAGCAGATCACTAGGAAACTTAATGTGTGTAAGAAGAGTTTTTAGTGGATCACTAGAATAGATCAAGATTAGCGGACCACTGCTATTGCTCACAAGATTTAGTAGTAAGGGGATAACTACAACTTTTATCGGATCACTAGAATACTTAATGTATGTAAGAAGAGTTTTTAGCAGATCACTAGGAATCTTAATGTATGTAAGAAGAGTTTTTAGTGGATCACTAGAATAGATCAAGATTAGCGGACCACTGCTATTGCTCACAAGGTTTAGTAGTAAGCGGATAACTACAATCTTTTATCGGATCACTAGAATAATTAATGTATGTAAGAAGAGTTTTTAGCAGATCACTAGGAAACTTAATGTATGTAAGAACAGTTTTTAGCGATCACTAGAATAGATCAAGATTAGCGGACCACTGCTATTTCTCACAAGGTTTAGTAGTAAGCGGATAACTACAATCTTTTATCGGATCACTAGAATACTTAATGTATGTAAGAAGAGTTTTTAGTGGATCACTAGAATAGATCAAGGTTAGCGGACCACTGCTATTGCTCACAAGGTTTAGTAGTAAGCGGATAACTACAATTTTTATCGGATCACTAGAATACTTAATGTATGTAAGAAGAGTTTTTAGTGGATCACTAGAATAGATCAAGATTAGCGGACCACTGCTATTGCTCACAAGGTTTAGTAGTAAGCGGATAACTACAATCTTTTATCGGATCACTAGAATAATTAATGTATGTAAGAAGAGTTTTTAGCAGATCACTAGGAAACTTAATGTATGTAAGAACAGTTTTTAGCGATCACTAGAATAGATCAAGATTAGCGGACCACTGCTATTTCTCACAAGGTTTAGTAGTAAGCGGATAACTACAATCTTTTATCGGATCACTAGAATACTTAATGTATGTAAGAAGAGTTTTTAGTGGATCACTAGAATAGATCAAGGTTAGCGGACCACTGCTATTGCTCACAAGGTTTAGTAGTAAGCGGATAACTACAATTTTTATCGGATCACTAGAATACTTAATGTATGTAAGAAGAGTTTTTAGTGGATCACTAGAATAGATCAAGATTAGCGGACCACTGCTATTGCTCACAAGGTTTAGTAGTAAGCGGATAACTACAATCTTTTATCGGATCACTAGAATACTTAATGTATGTAAGAAGAGTTTTTAGCAGATCACTAGGAAACTTAATGTATGTAAGAACAGTTTTTAGCGATCACTAGAATAGATCAAGATTAGCGGACCACTGCTATTGCTCACAAGGTTTAGTAGTAAGCGGATAACTACAACTTTTATCGGATCACTAGAATACTTAATGTATGTAAGAAGAGTTTTTAGCAGATCACTAGGAATCTTAATGTATGTAAGAACAGTTTTTAGCGGATCACTAGAATAGATCAAGATTAGCGGACCACTGCTATTGCTCACAAGGTTTAGTAGTAAGCGGATAACTACAATTTTTATCGTATCACTAGAATACTTAATGTATGTAAGAAGAGTTTTTAGTGGATCACTAGAATAGATCAAGATTAGCGGATCACTGCTATTGCTCACAAGGTTTAGTAGTAAGCGGATAACTACAATCTTTTATCGGATCACTAGAATACTTAATGTATGTAAGAAGAGTTTTTAGCAGATCACTAGGAAACTTAATGTATGTAAGAACAGTTTTTAGCGATCACTAGAATAGATCAGATTAGCGGACCACTGCTATTGATCACAAGGTCTTCTCCTCGGACCTTGCCTCCTTCTTCGTCTCTACGTAATAACTGTCTCGCTTATTGTTATTATGTTGGAGCATCATAGAAAAAAACAACTTTCTTCCTGTGCAGATGTGATTGGCTGTGCATTTTCACGTGAAATCATTATATCATCATACCCAACACATAAGGATGCCTTCACTCGTTCTCTAAATGGCATAAACTGCATCTGATCTATTCCCGAATGTTATAAACTGCATTCGATCGCTTTCTGAATGGCATAAACTGCATCAAGTCCGGGGGGCGGGGGTGGCTCAGTCGTTAGCGCGCCAGACTCGTAATCTGTAGTTCCCAGGTTCGAGTCCCAGCTGGATCAGCGTTGAGATTTATCTCCGCAAAATTCCCCGCCCTGCCCACGGTCAGTAGGGGACACCGATGGGCTTGGAAAGGCCGCCGTCCGTCGGATGGGACGTTAAGCCGTGGCCCCGTGTGCGGGAGAGCCATACCCTGTGCACGTTAAAGAACACGCTGGATGGCCTTGACGCTAGGCTACCATCTGTCTCCCAACAGCTGTTCCAGTGGATCCCCTCCCCCAACCTTCTCTGAGCCTTCGGGGTCCATGTGACCTGGCCATTTAGCCCATGGTGTGCAAAAAAGTGCCGCTCAGAGGTAAAACAACCGAACCCAACGCATCAAGTCCGATGGTTGAAAGTTTTGAAGTGAACTGAAATATACTGCTCACAAAAATTAGGGGATATTTCATCGCTTCATATTCATTTTGAAATATCCCCTAATTTTTGTGAGCAGTATATTTCAAAATAAACGACTACCAAGACAAGTTCATGAAACTATATAAAACTTAAAAGTGAATAATTATAATAGTGACACTGAAAAATTCATATTTTTATGTTGTTTCAATTTTTATTTCCGTCGAAAATGGAAGACTAATGACGAACAATCATTCATCTTAATTCACTCTATTACTATGATGGATTTCCCCCCTTTTAAAATCACTCGATCCCTGTGACAGATATCCCCCCTTTAAAATCACTCGATCCTTGTGACAGATATCCCCCCTTTAAAATCCCTCGATCCCTGTGACATATATCCCCCTTTTAAAATCACTCAATCCCTGTGACAGATATCCCTCTTTAAAATCACTCGATCCCTGTGACAGATATCCCCCTTTAAAATCACCCGATCCTTGTGACAGATATCCCCCCTTTTAAAATCAGTCGATTCCTGTGACAAATATCCCCCTTTAAAATCACTCGATCCCTGTGACAAATATCCCCCTTTAAAATCACTCGATCCCTGTGACAGATATCCCCCCTTTAAAATCACTCGATCCCTGTGACAGATATCCCCCCTTTAAAATCACTCGATCCCTGTGACAGATATCCTACCTTTAAAATCACTCGATACCTGTGACAGATATCCCCCCTTTAAAATCACTCAACCACTAGGACAGATATCCTCCCTTTAAAATCACTCGACTACTCGGACAGATATCCCCCTTTTAAAAACACTCTATCCCTATGACAGATATCCTCCCTTTAAAATCGCTCGATTACTCAGATAGATCTCTCCCTTTTAAAATCACTCGATCCCTGTGACAGATATCCCCCCTTTAAAATCACTCGATCCTTGTGACAGATATCCCCCCTTTAAAATCCCTCGATCCCTGTGACATATATCCCCCCTTTTAAAATCACTCGATCCCTGTGACAGATATCCCCCCTTTAAAATCACTCGATCCTTGTGACAGATATCCCCCCTTTAAAATCCCTCGATCCCTGTGACATATATCCCCCCTTTTAAAATCACTCGATCCCTTTGACAGATATCTCCCCTTTTAAAATCAGTCGATTCCTGTGACAGATATCCCCCTTCAAAATCACCCGATCCTTGTGACAGATATCCCCCCTTTTAAAATCAGTCGATTCCTGTGACAGATATCCCCCTTTAAAATCTCCCGATCCTTGTGACAGATATCCCTCCTTTTAAAATCAGTCGATTCCTGTGACAGATATCCCCCTTTAAAATCACCCGATCCTTGTAACAGATATCCCTCCTTTTAAAATCAGTCGATTCCTGTGACAGATATCCCCCTTTAAAATCACCCGATCCTTGTGACAGATATCCTCCCTTCAAAATCACTGGATTATTCAGAGAGATCGCTCTCCCCCCATCCCTAACCTTCCTTAAAACTCTCGATTACTGGGAGAGATCCCTTCCTCCCCTTAAATAATTCGATCTCTCAAATAGATTCTCTCCTTTAAAATCGCTGAAATTCCTGGACAGATTCTCTCTCTTAAAATCAGTTGGACAAATCCTCCCTTTTAAAATGTCTCGATTATTGGGACAGATCCTCTCCCTTCTCCCTACTTAAAGAATAATTCTACTCTCAAACAGATCTCGCCTCTAAATAATAAAATTTTTTGCACACAACCCCCCTTAAAAATCACTCGGCTACACGGAGAGATCCCCTCTTTTAAAATCTTTCGATTATTCTCACAGATCCTTTCTCTTACAATCACGCGATTACACGGACGGATCTGAAGTCCCCTTAAAGAATCATTCGACTCTCATACAGATATTCCCCTTAAATAATTTAACCTCTTGTACAGTCGCTCAAAAAAATATCCGAACACTACGGTTGATTACAGAATTCAGAAAAAATATTTGGTAACGATTTTTTTAGAAATTAGTGATCTGGCAACCTTCGTGTCACGTGATTACAGAATTCAGGAAAAATATCTGGAGCGTGTACAGCAACTGTACACGCTCAAGTTACCGTTCACAGCAAACTGGAGCGTGTGCAGTTACTGCACACGCTCCAGTTTGCTGTGAACGGTAACTGCACACGCTCAATATTTCCGTGAGTGAGCCCACACGATCCAGGTCTTTGTGAGCTCACTCGATCCAATGTGCTGTGAACACTAACCGCAACCACTCCAGTTTGCTGTGAACGGTAACTGCACACGCTCAATATTTCCGTGAGTGAGCCCACACGATCCAATGTGCTGTGAACATTAACCGCAACCGCTCCAGTTTGCTGTGAACGGTAACTGCACACGCTCCATATTCATTGCATTATATATTCATACGCATTATATATATTAAAAAATATCCGAACACTACGGTTCATTACAGAATTCAGAAAAAATATCTGGCAACGATTTTTTTTAGAAATTAGTGACCTGGCAACCTTCGTGTCACGTGACACGAAGGTTGCCAGATCACTATTTTCTAAAAAAAACGTTGCAAGATGTTTTTTCTGAATTCTGTAATCAACCGTAGTGTTCGGATATTTTTTTGAGCGACTGTACATACTTTTTGTTGAGCCCACCAGCTTAAAGAGAGCAAGGCAGTAACTTGTTAAGGCAATAATAGCACTCCATAAGACCTCGGAACGCGAGTATTCAGATAAATAAATAATTTCCCACGAGAAGTGGCAGCTATCCACCACTAGCACATAATAGATATCTCGCCAATAGACGATAGAAAGATATCGGTGGAAGGTTGTGATTGTTAATACACTTGGAAGGATAAATCCGCATCTTTACATCATACCCTCGGGAATGCAGAACCAGTCACATCTCCACAAGAAGAAATTATTTTTCTCTGTGCTGCTCCAACATATTGACAATAAGCGAGACCGTTATTACTACGTAGAGACGAAGGGAAAATTCGTCTCTACGTAGGCTCAGTCGGTGGCTCAGTCGGTAGCGCGCCAGGATCGTAATCTGTAGTTCCCAGGTTCGAGACCCAGCTGGGTCAGCGTTGAGATTTATCTCCGCAAAGTTCTGTGCCGTGTCAACGGTCAGTAGGGGACACCGATGGGCTTGGAAAGGCCGCCGTCCGTCGGATGGGACGTTAAGCCGTGGCCCCGTGTGCGGGAGAGCCATACCTTGTGCACGTTAAAGAACACGCTGGATGGCCTTGACGGGAGGCTACCATCTGTCTCCCAACAGCTGTTCCAGTGGGTTCCCTCCCCCAACCTTCTCTGAGCCTTTGGGGTCCTTGTGACCTGACCATTTAGCCCATGGTGTGCAAAAATGTGCCGCTCAGAGGTAAAACAACCCAACGTTAAAGAACACGCTGGATGGCCTTGACGGGAGGCTACCATCTGTCTCCCAACAGCTGTTCCAGTGGGTCCCCTCCCCCAACCTTCTCTGAGCCTTCGGGGTCCATGTGACCTGGCCATTTAGCCCATGGTGTGCAAAAAAGTGCCGCTCAGAGGTAAAACAACCCAATGTTAAAGAACACGCTGGATGGCCTTGACGGGAGGCTACCATCTGTCTCCCAAGAGCTGTTCCAGTGGGTCCCCTCCCCCAACCTTCTCTGAAACTTCGGGGTCCATGTGACCTGGCCATTTAGCCCATGGTGTGCAAAAAGTGCCGCTCAGAGGTAAAACAACCCAACCCAACGTAGAGACGAAGAAGACCTTGTGATCAATAGCGGTGGTCTGCCTCTGATAGCTGCAGGATGCTCTTGGTCAAACGGCGGCCGTGACTCAGACTTGGCGAGCAGGCGTCTCTGACAACCTCTAAAACACCGGTAGCCAACCGTGGTCGACGGATGAAAACCACTTTCAAGGTTATGACATTGAGTAGGAACGACAGCTGCTCAAGTGAAAGGGTAACGGATGGAATTGTACTAGTTGGAACGGTTGTTACTTCTAGTGGAATAGCGGATGCTGTTGTAAAAGATGCCGAGGAGCAATTGTTGGATTCTTAAATAAGATTAACATCAGATCTGTGTAGGGTTGGGTTATTTTACCTCTGAGCGGCACTTTTTTGCACACCATGGGCTAAATGGCCAGGTCACATGGACCCCGAAGGCTCAGAGAAGGTTGGGGGAGGGGACCCACTGGAAGAGCTGTTGGGAGACAGATAATAGCCTCCCGTCAAGGCCATGCAGCGTGTTCTTTAACGTGCAGAGGGTATGGCTCTCGCGCACACGGGGCCACGGCTTAACGTCCCATCCGACGGACGGCGGTCTTTCCAAGCTCATCGGTGTCCCCTACTGACCGTGGGAAGGGCGGGGAAATTTTGCGGAGATAAATCTCAACGCTGACCCAGCTGGGACTCGAACCTGGGAACTACAGATTACGAGCCTGGCGCGCTACCGACTGAGCCACCCCCGCCCCACAGATCTGTGTAGAGATGTGGGCACACACGTAATCAGTCGTCACTTCCAACCATTCACAGCCAGTAGGGCATCTTCCAATCTTCTATTTAGGATTATTAAGGGATTTATTAGGTGTTAAGGGTGCGTAGATCTTGTGTCTCGCGCAAAATTATGTTTCAGTTTTAGGGACAAGCTGTTTTGTTGAAAGAGGGTGGGTAGCAAAATCGAGCCATGACGCTCTCCCAGAACAAAAATTTTAAATCCGTTTTAGTGGTTTTTGAAATATTTTTGAAAAAATACTTGCAATATGTATATTTCTACTATTTCCTCCCTTTATTCCGAAGCGTTCATCCACCTTAAATAAGGTTCTGCTTGTCTTAATCAGTAGACTAGATTAGGGGTTCTCAACGTGGGGTACGCCGTGAGAGCTAAAAAGTCGCAAAGTTGATATTATTATACTACAACTATAGTTTCATCTAACTATACAAGGGGTACGCCAGTTACATACACATATTCAGTGGGTACGTGAAGCATAAAAGGTTGGGAACCACTGATATATATGTTTTATTTTATTCCCATTGTTATACTATAACTATAGTTTTATCTATCTATACAAGGGGTACGCCAGTTACATACACATTTCCAGGGGGTACGTGAAGCATAAAAGGTTGAGAACCACTGATATATAGGTTTTATTTTATTCCCATTGTTATACTATAACTATAGTTTTATTTATCTATACAAGGGGTATGCCAGTTACATAAACATTTCCAGGGGGTACGTGAAGCATAAAAGGTTGAGAACCACTGATATATATGTTTTATTTTATTCCCATTGTTATACTATAACTATAGTTTTATCTATCTATACAAGGGGTACGCCAGTTACATACACATTTCCAGGGGGTACGTGAAGCATAAAAGGTTGAGAACCACTGATATATATGTTTTATTTTATTCCCATTGTTATACTATAACTATAGTTTTATCTATCTATACAAAGGGTACGCCAGTTACATACACATTTCCAGTGGATACGTGAAGCATAAAAGGTTGAGAACCACTGATATATATGTTTTATTTTATTCCCATTGTTATACTATAACTATAGATTTATCTATTTATACAAGGGGTACGCCAGTTACATACACATTTCCAGGGGGTACGTGAAGCATAAAAGGTTGAGAACCACTGATATATATGTTTTATTTTATTCCCATTGTTATACTATAACTATAGATTTATCTATTTATACAAGGGGTACGCCAGTTACATACACATTTCCAGGGGGTACGTGAAGCATAAAAGGTTGAGAACCACTGATATATATGTTTTATTTTATTCCCATTGTTATACTATAACTATAGATTTATCTATTTATACAAGGGGTACGCAAGTTACATACACATTTCCAGGGGGTACGTGAAGCATAAAAGGTTGAGAACCACTGATATATATGTTTTATTTTATTCCCATTGTTATACTATAACTATAGATTTATCTATTTATACAAGGGGTACGCCAGTTACATACACATTTCCTGGGGGTACGTGAAGCATAAAAGGTTGAGAACCACTGATATACATGTTTTATTTTATTCCCATTGTTATACTATAACTATAGATTTATCTATTTATACAAGGGGTACGCCAGTTACATACACATTTCCTGGGGGTACGTGAAGCATAAAAGGTTGAGAACCACTGATATATATGTTTTATTTTATTCCCATTGTTATACTATAACTATAGATTTATCTATTTATACAAGGGGTACACCAGTTACATACACATTTCCAGGGGGTACGTGAAGCATAAAAGGTTGAGAACCACTGATATATATGTTTTATTTTATTCCCATTGTTATACTATAACTATAGATTTATCTATTTATACAAGGGGTACGCCAGTTACATACACATTTCCAGGGGGTACGTGAAGCATAAAAGGTTGAGAACCACTGATATATATGTTTTATTTTATTCCCATTGTTATACTATAACTATAGATTTATCTATTTATACAAGGGGTACACCAGTTACATACACATTTCCTGGGGGTACGTGAAGCATAAAAGGTTGAGAACCACTGATATATATGTTTTATTTTATTCCCATTGTTATACTATAACTATAGATTTATCTATTTATACAAGGGGTACGCCAGTTACATACACATTTCCTGGGGGTACGTGAAGCATAAAAGGTTGAGAACCACTGATATATATGTTTTATTTTATTCCCATTGTTATACTATAACTATAGATTTATCTATTTATACAAGGGGTACACCAGTTACATACACATTTCCAGGGGGTACGTGAAGCATAAAAGGTTGAGAACCACTGATATATATGTTTTATTTTATTCCCATTGTTATACTATAACTATAGATTTATCTATTTATACAAGGGGTACGCCAGTTACATACACATTTCCAGGGGGTACGTGAAGCATAAAAGGTTGAGAACCACTGATATATATGTTTTATTTTATTCCCATTGTTATACTATAACTATAGATTTATCTATTTATACAAGGGGTACGCCAGTTACATACACATTTCCTGGGGGTACGTGAAGCATAAAAGGTTGAGAACCACTGATATATATGTTTTATTTTATTCCCATTGTTATACTATAACTATAGATTTATCTATTTATACAAGGGGTACACCAGTTACATACACATTTCCAGGGGGTACGTGAAGCATAAAAGGTTGAGAACCACTGATATATATGTTTTATTTTATTCCCATTGTTATACTATAACTATAGATTTATCTATTTATACAAGGGGTACGCCAGTTACATACACATTTCCAGGGGGTACGTGAAGCATAAAAGGTTGAGAACCACTGATATATATGTTTTATTTTATTCCCATTGTTATACTATAACTATAGATTTATCTATTTATACAAGGGGTACGCCAGTTACATACACATTTCCTGGGGGTACGTGAAGCATAAAAGGTTGAGAACCACTGATATATATGTTTTATTTTATTCCCATTGTTATACTATAACTATAGATTTGTCTATTTATACAAGGGGTACGCCAGTTACATACACATTTCCTGGGGGTACGTGAAGCATAAAAGGTTGAGAACCACTGATATATATGTTTTATTTTATTCCCATTGTTATACTATAACTATAGTTTTATCTATCTATACAAGGGGTACGCCAGTTATATACACATTTCCTGGGGGTAAGTGAAGCCAAAAAGGTTGAGAACTACTGATATACATGTTCTATTTTATTCCCATTGTTATACTATAACTATAGTTTTATCTATCTATACAAGGGGTACGCCAGTTACATACACATTTCCAGGGGGTACGTGAAGCATAAAAGGTTGAGAACCACTGATATATATGTTTTATTTTATTCCCATTGTTATACTATAACTATAGATTTATCTATTTATACAAGGGGTACGCCAGTTACATACACATTTCCTGGGGGTAAGTGAAGCCAAAAAGGTTGAGAACTACTGATATACATGTTCTATTTTATTCCCATTGTTATACTATAACTATAGTTTTATCTATCTATACAAGAGGTACGCCAATTACATACAGATTTCCAGGGGGTACGTGAAGCATAAAAGGTTGAGAACCACTGATATATATGTTTTATTTTATTCCCATTGTTATACTATAACTATAGATTTATCTATTTATACAAGGGGTACGCCAGTTACATACACATTTTCTGGGGGTACGTGAAGCATAAAAGGTTGAGAACCACTGATATATATGTTTTATTTTATTCTCATTGTTATACTATAACTGTAGTTTTATCTATCTGTAGAAGGGGTACGCCAGTTACATACACATTTCCTGGGGGTAAGTGAAGCCAAAAAGGTTGAGAACTACTGATATACATGTTCTATTTTATTCCCATTGTTATACTATAACTATAGTTTTATCTATCTATACAAGAGGTACGCCAATTACATACACATTTCCAGGGGGTACGTGAAGCATAAAAGGTTGAGAACCACTGATATATATGTTTTATTTTATTCCCATTGTTATACTATAACTATAGATTTATCTATTTATACAAGGGGTACGCCAGTTACATACACATTTCCTGGGGGTACGTGAAGCATAAAAGGTTGAGAACCACTGATATATATGTTTTATTTTATTCTCATTGTTATACTATAACTGTAGTTTTATCTATCTGTAGAAGGAGTACGCCAGTTACATACACATTTCCTGGGGGTAAGTGAAGCCAAAAAGGTTGAGAACTACTGATATACATGTTTTATTTTATTCCCATTGTTATACTATAACTATAGTTTTATCTATCTATACAAGAGGTACGCCAATTACATACACATTTCCAGGGGGTACGTGAAGCATAAAAGGTTGAGAACCACTGATATATATGTTTTATTTTATTCCCATTGTTATACTATAACTATAGATTTATCTATTTATACAAGGGGTACGCCAGTTACATACACATTTCCTGGGGGTACGTGAAGCATAAAAGGTTGAGAACCACTGATATATATGTTTTATTTTATTCTCATTGTTATACTATAACTGTAGTTTTATCTATCTGTAGAAGGGGTACGCCAGTTACATACACATTTCCTGGGGGTAAGTGAAGCCAAAAAGGTTGAGAACTACTGATATACATGTTTTATTTTATTCCCATTGTTATACTATAACTATAGTTTTATCTATCTATACAAGAGGTACGCCAATTGCATACAGATTTCCAGGGGGTACGTGAAGCATAAAAGGTTGAGAACCACTGATATATATGTTTTATTTTATTCCCATTGTTATATTTTAACTATAGTTTATCTATCTATACAAGGGGTACACCAGTTACATACACATTTCCAGGGGGTACGTGAAGCATAAAAGGTTGACAACCACTGATATATATGTTTTATTTTATTCCCATTGTTACACTATAACTATAGTTTTATCTATCTATACAAGGGGTACACCAGTTACATACACATTTCCAGGGGGTACGTGAAGCATAAAAGTTTGAGAACCACTGATATATATGTTTTATTTTATTCCCATTGTTATACTATAACTATAGATTTATCTATTTATACAAGGGGTACGCCAGTTACATACACATTTCCAGGGGGTACGTGAAGCATAAAAGGTTGAGAACCACTGATATATATGTTTTATTTTATTCCCATTGTTATACTATAACTATAGATTTATCTATTTATACAAGGGGTACGCCAGTTACATACACATTTCCTGGGGGTACGTGAAGCATAAAAGGTTGAGAACCACTGATATATATGTTTTATTTTATTCCCATTGTTATACTATAACTATAGATTTATCTATTTATACAAGGGGTACGCCAGTTACATACACATTTCCTGGGGGTACGTGAAGCATAAAAGGTTGAGAACCACTGATATATATGTTTTATTTTATTCTCATTGTTATACTATAACTGTAGTTTTATCTATCTGTAGAAGGGGTACGCCAGTTACATACACATTTCCAGGGGGTACGTGAAGCATAAGTGGTTGAGAATCACAGATCTAGATATTTTGTCTTAGTCAGTAGACTAGATATTTTGTCTCAGTCATTAGACTACATCTGTTTGTCTTATTCACTAAATTAGACCTAGATTTACTTGTCTTAGTTACTAGACTACATCTGGATCTGCTTAACTTAGTCGCTAAACTAGATCTTTTGTTTTAGTCACTAGACTAGATATTTTGTCTTAGTCACTAGACTAGATCTGTTTGTGTTAGTCACTAAACTAGATCTGTTTGTTTTAGTCACTAAACTAGACCTGTTTGTCTTAATCACTAAATTAGATCTGGCTCTACTTGTCTTAGTCACTTGACTAGATCTTTTGTCTTAGTCACTAGGCTAGATATTTTGTCTTAGTCACTAGGCTAGATATTTTGTCTTAGTCAGTAGACTAGATCTGTTTGTGTTAGTCACTAAAGTAGATCTGTTTGTTTTAGTCACCAAACTAGACCTGTTTGTCTTAATCATTAAATTAGATCTGGCTCTACTTGTCTTAGTCACTAGACTAGATCTTTTGTCTTTGTCACTAGGCTAGATATTTTGTCTTAGTCACTAGACTAGATCTGTTTGTCTTAGTCAGTAAATTAGATCTGTTTGTTTTAGTCACTAAACTAGACCTGTTTGTCTTAATCACTAAATTAGATCTGGCTCTACTTGTCTTAGTCACTAGACTAGGTCTTTTGTCTTTGTCACTAGGCTAGATATTTTGTCTTAGTCACTAGACTAGATCTGTTTGTCTTAGTCAGTAAATTAGATCTGTTTGTTTTAGTCACTAAACTAGACCTGTTTGTCTTAATCACTAAATTAGATCTGGCTCTACTTGTCTTAGTCACTAGACTAGATCTTTTGTCTTAGTCAGTAGACTAGCTATTTTGTCTTAGTCACTAGACTAGATCTGTTTGTCTTAGTCACTAAACTAGATCTGTTTGTTTTAGTCACTAAACTAGACCTGTTTGTCTTAATCACTAAATTAGATCTGGCTCTACTTGTCTTAGTCAGTAGACTAGGTCTTTTGTCTTAGTCAGTAGACTAGCTATTTTGTCTTAGTCACTAGACTAGATCTGTTTGTCTTAGTCACTAAGCTAGATCTGTTTGTTTTAGTCACTAAACTAGACCTGTTTGTCTTAATCACTAAATTAGATCTGGCTCAACTTGTCTTAGTCACTAGACTAGATCTGTTTGTCTTAGTCACTAGACTAGATCTGTTTGTCTTAGTCACTAAACTAGATCTGTTTGTTTTAGTCAATAAACTAGACCTGTTTGTTTGTCTTAATCACTAAATTAGATCTGGCTCTACTTGTCTTAGTCACTAGGCTAGATATTTTGTCTTAGTCAGTAGACTAGCTATTTTGTCTTAGTCACCAGACTAGATCTGTTTGTCTTAGTCACTAAACTAGATCTGTTTGTTTTAGTCACTAAACTAGACCTGTTTGTCTTTATCAGTAAATTAGATTTGGCTCTACTTGTCTTAGTCACTAGACTAGATCTTTTGTCTTACTCAGTAGACTAGCTATTTTGTCTTAGTCAGTAGACTAGCTATTTTGTCTTAGTCACTAGACTAGATCTGTTTGTCTTAGTCACTAAACTAGATCTGTTTGTTTTAGTCACTAAACTAGACCTGTTTGTCTTAATCACTAAATTAGATCTGGCTCTACTTGTCTTAGTCAGTAGACTAGGTCTTTTGTCTTAGTCACTAGGCTAGATATTTTGTCTTAGTCACTAGACTAGATCTGTTTGTCTTAGTCAGTAAACTACATCTGTTTGTTTTAGTCACTAAACTAGACCTGTTTGTCTTAATCACTAAATTAGATTTGGCTCTACTTGTCTTAGTCACTAGACTAGATCTTTTGTCTTAGTCAGTAGACTAGCTATTTTGTCTTAGTCACTAGACTAGATCTGTTTGTCTTAGTCACTAAACTAGATCTGTTTGTTTTAGTCACTAAACTAGACCTGTTTGTCTTAATCACTAAATTAGATCTGGCTCTACTTGTCTTAGTCAGTAGACTAGGTCTTTTGTCTTAGTCACTAGGCTAGATATTTTGTCTTAGTCACTAGACTAGATTTGTTTGTCTTAGTCAGTATACTAGATCTGTTTGTTTTGGTCACTAAACTAGACCTGTTTGTCTTAATCACTAAATTAGATTTGGCTCTACTTGTCTTAGTCACTAGACTAGATCTTTTGTCTTAGTCAGTAGACTAGCTATTTTGTCTTAGTCACTAGACTAGATCTGTTTGTCTTAGTCACTAAACTAGATCTGTTTGTTTTAGTCACTAAACTAGACCTGTTTGTCTTAATCACTAAATTAGATCTGGCTCTACTTGTCTTAGTCAGTAGACTAGGTCTTTTGTCTTAGTCACTAGGCTAGATATTTTGTCTTAGTCACTAGACTAGATTTGTTTGTCTTAGTCAGTAAACTAGATCTGTTTGTTTTAGTCACTAAACTAGACCTGTTTGTCTTAATCACTAAATTAGATCTGGCTCAACTTGTCTTAGTCACTAGAGTAGATCTTTTGTCTTAGTCACTAGGCTAGATATTTTGTCTTAGTCAGTAGACTAGATCTGTTTGTCTTAGTCACTAGACTAGATCTGTTTGTCTTAGTCACTAAACTAGATCTGTTTGTTTTAGTCACTAAACTAGACCTGTTTGTCTTAATCACTAAATTAGATCTGGCTCTACTTGTCTTAGTCACTAGACTAGATATTTTGTCTTAGTCACTAGACTAGATCTGTTTGTCTTACTCACTAAACTAGATCTGTTTGTTTTAGTCACTAAACTAGACCTGTTTGTCTTAATCACTAAATTAGATCTGGCTCTACTTGTCTTAGTCACTAGACTAGATCTTTTTTCTTAGTCACTAGGCTAGATATTTTGTCTTAGTCACTAGACTAGATCTGTTTGTCTTAGTCACTAGACTAGATCTGTTTGTTTTAGTCACTAAACTAGACCTGTTTATCTTAATCACTAAATTAGATCTGGCTCTACTTGTCTTAGTCACTAGACTAGATCTTTTGTCTTAGTCACTAGGCTAGATATTTTGTCTTAGTCACTAGACTAGATCTGTTTGTCTTAGTCACTAGACTAGATCTGTTTGTTTTAGTCACTAAACTAGACCTGTTTGTCTTAATCACTAAATTAGATTTGGCTCTACTTGTCTTAGTCACTAGACTAGATCTTTTGTCTTAGTCAGTAGACTAGCTATTTTGTCTTAGTCACTAGACTAGATCTGTTTGTCTTACTCACTAAACTAGATCTGTTTGTTTTAGTCACTAAACTAGACCTGTTTGTCTTAATCACTAAATTAGATCTGGCTCTACTTGTCTTAGTCACTAGACTAGATCTTTTTTCTTAGTCACTAGGCTAGATATTTTGTCTTAGTCAGAAGACTAGCTATTCGTCTTAGTCACTAGACTAGATCTGTTTGTTTTAGTCACTAAACTAGACCTGTTTGTCTTAATCACTAAATTAGATCTGGCTCAACTTGTCTTAGTCACTAGACTAGATCTTTTGTCTTAGTCACTAGGCTAGATATTTTGTCTTAGTCACTAGACTAGATCTGTTTGTCTTAGTCACTAGACTAGATCTGTTTGTCTTAGTCACTAAACTAGATCTGTTTGTTTTAGTCACTAAACTAGACCTGTTTGTCTTAATCACTAAATTAGATCTGGCTCTACTTGTCTTAGTCACTAGACTAGATATTTTGTCTTAGTCACTAGACTAGATCTGTTTGTCTTACTCACTAAACTAGATCTGTTTGTTTTAGTCACTAAACTAGACCTGTTTGTCTTAATCACTAAATTAGATCTGGCTCTACTTGTCTTAGTCACTAGACTAGATCTTTTTTCTTAGTCACTAGGCTAGATATTTTGTCTTAGTCAGAAGACTAGCTATTCGTCTTAGTCACTAGACTAGATCTGTTTGTTTTAGTCACTAAACTAGACCTGTTTGTCTTAATCACTAAATTAGATCTGGCTCAACTTGTCTTAGTCACTAGACTAGATCTTTTGTCTTAGTCACTAGGCTAGATATTTTGTCTTAGTCACTAGACTAGATCTGTTTGTCTTAGTCACTAGACTAGATCTGTTTGTCTTAGTCACTAAACTAGATCTGTTTGTTTTAGTCACTAAACTAGACCTGTTTGTCTTAATCACTAAATTAGATCTGGCTCTACTTGTCTTAGTCACTAGACTAGCTATTTTGTCTTAGTCACTAGACTAGATCTGTTTGTTTTAGTCACTAAACTAGACCTGTTTGTCTTAATCACTAAATTAGATCTGGCTCTACTTGTCTTAGTCACTAAACTAGATCTGTTTGTTTTAGTCACTAAACTAGACCTGTTTGTCTTAATCACTAAATTAGATCTGGCTCTACTTGTCTTAGTCACTAGACTAGATCTGTTTGTCTTAGTCACTAGACTAGATCTGTTTGTCTTAGTCACTAGACTAGATCTGTTTGTCTTAGTCACTAAACTAGATCTGTTTGTTTTAGTCACTAAACTAGACCTGTTTGTCTTAATCACTAAATTAGATCTGGCTCTACTTGTCTTAGTCACTAGACTAGCTATTTTGTCTTAGTCACTAGACTAGATCTGTTTGTCTTACTCACTAAACTAGATCTGTTTGTTTTAGTCACTAAACTAGACCTCTTTGTCTTAATCACTAAATTAGATCTGGCTCTACTTGTCTTAGTCACTAGACTAAATTTTTTTTCTTAGTCACTAGGCTAGATATTTTGTCTTAGTCAGAAGACTAGCTATTCGTCTTAGTCACTAGACTAGATCTGTTTGTTTTAGTCACTAAACTAGACCTGTTTATCTTAATCACTAAATTAGATCTGGCTCTACTTGTCTTAGTCACTAGACTAGATCACTAGACTAGACTAGTCACTAGACTATACTATATTTTTTGAGCGACTGTGCGCAAACAAATACATTGAAAACCTGAAAAGAAAAAAATCTCGTAGATTCATCATCTTTAGGCAACTTCAATATCATCCTGCCTTCATCATGAAAAGCAATAGGGCTTCATTTTTTTCTTTTCGTCCCTGCTGTCATCATCATCATTATCAATAACAATAATAATCCTACTTGGTCATCATGTCCGTCGGATGGGATCTTAAGCCATGGCCCATGTGCATGAGAGCCATACCCTGTTCAGTTTAATGAACACGCTAGATGGCCTTGACGGGAGACTACCATCTGTTTGCTTCCAGCTGTCCCTTCTCACAATCTTCCCTACGCCCTTGGGGTCCTTGTGACCTAATTATTTAGCACATTTTGTGCAAAAAATGCGGTTCAGAGGTTAAAAGTAATCTGTGATCATCATCACCTTTCGTTGTCGTTATTTGTGAACAACAACAATAAACATCATGATCATCATCGTGTCTGTCCTACCTCTGTTGCAACATCATCGTCTTCATCATTTACAATAAACTGTTGTGACAAAAACAGTCTTAATTTATGTCATCTTATTTTCATTGCAGCTACTGTCATCATCACCATGAATTGTCTTCACGGACAACAAGAGCAATGATGACAATCGTTATCACCCCCAGTCTTTATCATCATCATCGTCGTCGTCGTCGTCTGATGAGTCACCACTGATGTCAGCATCTTCACCGTCACTGTTTTCATTTGTTTCATCATTATATGTACATCTTTTTTCAGGATCATCACTTCTGTTGTAATCGTCCCTGTCGTCGGGGAGGGGGTGGCTCAGTTGGTAGCGTGCGAGGCTCGTAATCTATAGTTCCCAGGTTCGAGTCCCAGCTGGGTCAGCGTTGAGATTTATCTCCGCAAAATTCCCTGCCCTGCCCACGGTCAGTAGGGGACACCGATGGGCTTGGAAAGGCCGCCGTCCGTCGGATGGGACGTTAAGCCGTGGCCCCGTGTGCGGGAGAGCCATACCCTGTGCACGTTAAAGAACACGCTGGATGGCCTTGACGGGAGGCTACCATCTGTCTCCCAACAGCTGTTCGAGTGGGTCCCCTCCCACAACCTTCTCTGAGCCTTCGGGGTCCATGTGACCTGGCCATTTAGCCCATGGTGTGCAAAAAAGTGCCGCTCAGAGGTAAAAGAACCCAACCCAACGTCCCTGTCGTCATTGCTTTAATTTTTCTCGATTATCGCATTCGTCATCACCTTCATCTGTTCATCATTGCAGCTGTTGTATTAATCCTCGCTTTTAAATATTTCATGATAATTACCTTCACTATCACCTCATTTATTTCTTCATCACTTCTTTTTGTTATATTCTTCTGTTCCTTCATTATTGCCATTGTTGTAATCATCACTATCATCATCGCTTTCATGCTTCTTCAATACCGCCTTCGTCATCCCTTCGTTTGTTTTTCATTACTTTCATCTCTTTCTTCTTCATGATCATCACTTCTGTTCCTTAATCATCGATGTTGTAATTATCACCATCGTTATCGCTTTCATGTATCTTCATCATCGCATCCATCCGTTTCTGTCATCATTTTAATTTTAATCTTCAAATCTTTTTTCATTATCGCTACTGTCACTATCATTATCCCTTTCACGTCGCTCCATCATCACCATCATCCATTTCTCATCATCGTCTTCTTCATAGTCGTCATTTGTTTCCCCATCATCGCCTTCATCATCACCACCTTCATTATCGACTTCTTCTGTTTCTTCATCATCACCGTCATTCTCGCTTTCACGTTTCTTCATCATCGTCTTCGTCATCACCTCATCTCTTTCTTCATCACCTTCACCTCCAAATCGTCATGCCACTATCCCCACCCCATCGCCTTCATCATCACCACCTTCATTATCGACTTCTGTTTCTTCATCATCACCGTCATTCTCGCTTTCACGTTTCTTCATCATCGTCTCGTCATCACCTCATCTCTTTCTTCATCACCTTCACCTCCAAATCGTCATGCCACTATCCCCACCCCATCGCCTTCATCATCACCACCTTCATTATCGACTTCTGTTTCTTCATCATCACCGTCATTCTCGCTTTCACGTTTCTTCATCATCGTCTTCGTCATCACCTCATCTATTTCTTCATCACCTTCACCTCCAAATCGTCATGGCACTATCCCCATCCCCATCGTCTTCATCTTTCTCCATCGCCGGAGTTGATATCAACATCTCACAATCCTTCAAGATCTAACCGGATGAAGAAAAGAAAATGATGCTCCTGCTGAAACAGCTGATCGATGTTCTTCAGACAATCCCAAGAGAACGGAGTCATCGTTTTGGCCCCCAAACAACGCCATCAAATCTAGCCGCTCTAATTCGCACGTGTTCATTTCCGCTTTGACGAAAGTGGAGATCTAACGCACTACCGGTTGTCATAGCAACGTTATCAGGTAATGGAGTTGCAGAACGTTTGTTACCTGTGTAGCAAACGAACTGTGTTTTTTTGTCCTCTTTCTAACAGTTTCTATTTTCGGACTTTCTCTCTATCTGGAGTTATTCATTTTGGCAAGGGAACGAAAATTGCGGATATTCTGCGTTGGGTTGGGTTGTTTTACCTCTGAGCGGCACTTTTTTGCACACCATGGGCTAAATGGCCAGGTCACAAGGACCCCGAAGGCTCAGAGAAGGTTGGGGGAGAGGACCCACTGGAACAGCTGTTGGGAGACAGATGGTAGCCTCCCGTCAAGGCCATCCAGCGTGTTCTTTAACTTTGGGTTGTTTTACTTCTGAGCGGCACTTTTTTGCACACCATGGGCTAAATGGCCAGGTCACAAGGACTCCGAAGGCTTAGAGAAGGTTGGGGGAGGGGACCCACTGGAACAACTGTTGGGAGACAGATGGTAGCCTCCCGTCTGGGCCATCCAGCGTGTTCTTTAACGTTGGGTTGTTTTACCTCTGAGCGGCACTTTTTTGCACACCATGGGCTAAATGGCCAGGTCACAAGGATCCCGAAGGCTCAGAGAAAGTTGAGGGAGGGGATCCACTGGAACAGCTGTTGAGAGACAGATGGTAGCCTCCCGTCAAGGCCATCCAGCGTGTTCTTTAACGTGCACAGGGTATGGCTCTCCCGCACACGGAGCCACGGCTTAACGTCCCATCCGACGGACGGCGGCCTTTCCAAGCCCATCGGTGTCCCCTACTGACCGTGGGCAGGGCGGGGAAAACGGATATTCTGCAGATGATCTAAAGAGAACGATGATTTTTGAAGTGTGAATTATGTTCCCTGGGGAAAAGCTGTTACAAATTCCTCTGTTTTTTTGCCCGATCCAAGCAGATGGATTCAAAATGGAGGCTTGTATTGCTGTCCAAGGTGGAGTTTGTATTGCTTTTCATTAAGGCCACATTTCTTATTAATGTATACCGTATTTTCATAAATAATACTGCTGATACGCAAACTTACACATTTCTTGTTTACACTGCTATTTATCCCTCCACTTCTCTTTTTCTTTATCTCAAAGTGAGAACTCTTTCTAGGTTGGATTGTTTTACCTCTGAGCGGCACTTTTTTGCACACAATGGGCTAAATGGCGAGGTCACATGGACCCCGAAAGCTCAGAGAAGGTTGGGAGACGGGATCCACTGGAACAACTGTTGAGAGACAGATGGTATCCTCCCGTCAAGGGCATCCAGCGTGTTCCTCAACGTGCACAGGGTATGGCTCTCCCGCACATGGGGCTATAGTGACCCAAAGAGAAAGATTCTGTCAGACTGTGACAGATGTCGTGACCTATTGTTCGGATCCTGTCAGACTGTGACAGATGTCGTGACCTGTTGTTCGGATCCTGTCAGACTGTGACAGATGTCGTGCCCCCGTTGTTCGGATCCTGTCAGACTGTGACAGTTGTCGTGACTCGTTGTTCGGATCCTGTCAGACTGTGACAGATGTCGTGCCCCCCGTTGTTCGGATCCTGTCAGACTGTAACAGATGTGACTTGTTGTTCGGATCCTGTCAGACTGTGACAGATGTCGTGACTCGTTGTTCGGATCCTGTCAGACTGTGACAGATGTTGTGACTCATTGTTTGGATCCTGTCAGACTGTGACAGATGTCGTGACCTGTTGTTCGGATCCTGTCAGACTGTGACAGATGTCGTGACCCGTTGTTCGGATCCTGTCAGACTGTTACAGATGTCGTGCCCCCGTTGTTCGGATCCTGTCAGACTGTGACAGCTGTCGTGACTCGTTGTTCGGATCCTGTCAGACTGTGACAGTTGTCGTGACTCGTTGTTCGGATCCTGCCAGACTTTGACAGATGTCGTGACCCGTTGTTCGGATCCTGTCAGATTGTGACAGATGTCGTGACCCGTTGTTCGGATCCTGTCAGACTGTGACAGATGTCGTGACCCGTTGTTCGGATCCTGTCAGACTGTGACAGATGTCGTGACCCGTTGTTCGGATCCTGTCAGACTGTGACAGATGTCGTGACCCGTTGTTCGGATCCTGTCAGACTGTGACAGATGTCGTGATCCGTTGTTCGGATCCTGTCAGACTGTGACAGATGTCGTGACCCGTTGTTCGGATCCTGTCAGACTGTGACAGATGTCGTGACCCGTTGTTCGGATCCTGTCAGACTGTGACAGATGTCGTGACCCGTTGTTCGGATCCTGTCAGACTGTGACAGATGTCGTGACCCGTTGTTCGGATCCTGTCAGACTGTGACAGATGTCGTGATCCGTTGTTCAGATCCTGTCAGACTGTGACAGATGTCGTGACCCATTGTTCGGATCCTGTCAGACTGTGACAGATGTCGTGACCCGTTGTTCGGATCCTGTCAGACTGTGACAGATGTCGTGACCCGTTGTTCGGATCCTGTCAGACTGTGACAGATGTCGTGACCCGTTATTCGGATCCTGTCAGACTGTGACAGATGTCGTGACCCGTTGTTCGGATCCTGTCAGACTGTGACAGATGTCGTGACCCGTTGTTCGGATCCTGTCAGACTGTGACAGATGTCGTGACCCGTTGTTCGGATCCTGTCAGACTGTGACAGATGTCATGACCCGTTGTTCGGATCCTCTCAGACTGTGACAGATGTGATGACCCAGTCCACACAGGAGAGAGGGACGATGATGAAATTACTTAATTCACTTCGGTGAAACTTCAGGTTCGTGGGTTTTTACGCCCGTGCCTTTGTATGCCTCAACTTTGCTGCGTTGAATGAAGAATAACAATGGTCCATCAATTACTGCACGAGAGTTATATAATGACGACACAATTTTTATTCACACTGACATGGATGTGTGTGTCGTTTTTCTGCTGAGGTCCTGCCAACCTCTCAGATCTCCTACTGTAGCATATAAACTGACAGGCTCCTGTCAGACCTCTGTGGCAAGCAGCTGCTTGAGGGGGTATTTATTTTATATTTTATTTTATATACAGCTACGTGCTGGGAATGAACTCCACTCCGTGGGCCTTTGCTGCTTCACATTGTGGTTCTTTCTGAATCCACAAAACTACTATCAAATTCACCGCTCAACTCCGTGAGCCTTTGTTGCTTTGCTACTGCAAATATTACTAAAATGAGGTGGAGAATTGCACACTCTGCAATTTCTCACTTTACAGACCTCGAAACTTGGCGAAAGGATAACCAACCTTTGCTTACACTGTGGCTCCTCCTGAACCACAAGAATAAAAGACAAAATACTCCAAGAATCTGGATTCCCTTTTGGAATCGCACCCTGACTTTAAGGGTTAATTTGAGAAAGGCGGCGTCTTTTTGACGCGTGTCAACGCAACCTCTTCGCTTGACAGTTACGCACAGACTAAAGCTTCATCCAATTCCTTACCCTAGCCTCATGAGGGGCGGGGTGGCTCAGTCGGTAGCGCGCCAGGCTCGTAATCTGTAGTTCCCAGGTTCGAGTCCCAGCTGGGTCAACGTTGAGATTTATCTCCGCAAAATTCCCCGCCCTGCCCACGGTCAGTAGGGGACACCGATGGGCTTGGAAAGACCGCCGTCCGTCGGATGGGACGTTAAGCCGTGGCCCCGTGTGCGGGAGAGCCATACCCTGTGCACGTTAAAGAACACGCTAGATGGCCTTGACGGGAGACTACCATCTGTCTCCCAACAGCTGTTCCAGTGGGTCCCCTCCTCCAACCTTCTCTGAGCCTTCGGGGTCCATGTGACCTGACTATTTAGCCCATGGTGTGCAAAAAAGTGCCGCTCAGAGGTAAAACAACCCAACCCAACCCCTAGCCTCATGAGCGAACTTCCGCGCTGCAGATTAATTAGTCATTTACGGCCATAAACAACTGCTGGCCTTGATTTTTTCAACAAGCAGCAAGCTTCAGACCCGAAAACAACAACAGTGAGTCATCCCAGCACGAACATTTCAAAGATCACATAAAAATATAAACAACGATATAATACAACAAAAAATATATAATAAATAAACAAAATATAAAATTCGAGGGACATGACAGGGGCCACGGCTTAACGTCCCATCTGACGGACGACGGCCTTTCCAAGCCCATCGGTATCCCCTACTGACCGTTGGCTGGGCGGGGAGTTTTGCAGAGATAAATTTCAACGCTGACCCAGCTGGAACTCGAACCTGAGAATTACAGATTACGAGCCTGGCGCGCTACCGACTGAGAAACCCCCCTGCCCCCTCCTTCTAGGTTGTGGTTGGTGGTGTGTGTGTGTGTGTGTGTGTGTGTGTGTCGGGGAGGGGGGGCTTAATCTGTAGCGCGCCAGACTGGTAATCTGCAGTTCCCAGGTTCGAATCCCAGCTCAGTCAGCATCGAGATTTGTATCCACAAAACTCCCCATCCTGCCCTTGGTCGGTAGGGGAACCGATGAGTTTGGAAAGGCCGCCGTCCATCGGATGGGACGTTAAGCCGTGGTTCCGTATGCGGGATAGCCATATCTTGTACACGTTAAAGAACATTAGATGGCCTTGGCGGGAGGTTACCATTTGTCTCCCAATAGTAATCCAGTAGGTCCCTTCCCTTAACCTTCTCTGAGCAGTGGGGTTCTTGTGACCTGGACATTTAGCCCATTGTGTGCAAAAAAAAGTGCCTCTTAGAGATAAACAACATAACCTTACAGATAGAGCAATTTCAATGCCGAGTAGTGTACAGTCGCTCAAAAAAAATATCCGAACACTATGGTTGATTACAGAATTCCTAAAAAATATCTGGCAACGATTTTTTTTGGAAGTTAGCGATCTGGCAACCTTCGTGTCACGTGACACGAAGGGTCATTTAACTACATACAGTCGCTCAAAAAAATATCCGAACACTATGGTTGATTACAGAATTCAGAAAAAATATCTGACGACGATTTTTTTCAGAAATTGGTGATCTGGCAACCTTCGTGTCACGTGACACGAAGGTTGCCAGATCGCTAATTTCTAAAAAAAATCGTTGCCAGATATTTTTTCTGAATTCTGTAATCAACCATAGTGTTCGGGTATTTTTTTTGAGCGACTGTACATAATGATTATATAATTACGAGTGCTAGCTGTCATAGTTATATAATTACGAGTGCTAGCTCGTAACCATGCACACCATGAGCTAAATGATAAACTAGATTATATAATTACGAGTGCTAGCTGTCATGTTATGTAAGAACAAATATTAAATTATTATTTTCTATCGCCTTATTCATTATTCTGAACGTCCAATGAATGGAACTGGCCAGACTGAAATCATTAGCCAACGCCCTTTGGAAAAAAAAAATAAAGAAATGTCTGTTGAATCTTTGAAAGATGAAAGAACGAAAAGTCCTTAAATTATCTTACTACCGATCGATTTTAATGATCATAAGGAAAAGGATGATCTTCAAGAGGGAGTAGACGATTCTTTTTTCGTTTAATTACACCTTTTTGGAATCTGTGATCTCGATTAATTGACCTTGATTCATCTGTAATGTCTTCGGATCCATTTAGTTATAATTCTCCAGATTTTTTTCGTTTATTAAGCTTTGAAATGAATTCTTCGCTAGTTGAAACTTCGGTCTCATTAACGCAGCTATTTTCGGTTAGACAAAAGAGGAAATGGAGGAGGAAAAGGTTGGAAATGGAGGGGGGGAAAAATCTTCGTGGTGAAAGTAATTTTCTCTCTGTCTTCCTCTGTTCGGTGCAGGCGTCATTACCAGGAATCGATACTGGCTAGGAAGAGCGGGAAGGAAAATGAGGATGACAACCGGACTGAACTCTCATCTCACTCTGTACTGCCTCTCAGCTGGGACGGATATCGGAAAAGTAATACATGTGACGTGTTGGTAGATCTTGACCATTAGCATCCCTGGGATTCGGGAAGAGGAGGTGGAAGAGAGGATGCTCATCTTTTTCTTACTGACGAGGCCTAGCTTATAGAAATACAATATCTTGCTGTATATGTGCTCTGCTGAGGATGCGATTCGTTGGAGAGTGGGAAGAGATGAAACCGGAGGAAATGGACAAGTAATTGAAGTTTTGGCTGCCAGTGATACGAATGAAACATTGCTTCCATCAGTGTTTGTGGCAGCTGGCCATTTCATCCGTACTTCTGGAGATGCAGGCCAAATATTGGCTGCTGTCTCTCGGGTAATATTTCACCTGACTGTCATTTTGGTTCCATGGAGCATCAGGCTCTCTGGTCGACTGCGGTGCAATTTTCTATCTGCTGGTTTTCTAAACGATAGAGATTGGTCCGTTTGCAAATTGAGGTTGTTTAAATGTATTTGTGTTTTGGAGAATTCCTGAGAGGATGGGGTTTCGGGGATCAATTTGTAGGTCGTTGCTATCGTGATGAAAATTGGGATGTGAGTGTAGACGCAGCCATTAAATGCTTATCGGTATCATTAGTATTGTTGCTATGGAGGGAGAGAAGGAGGATGGAGATGGAGGAGATGGATGTATGTGCCTGGGTGTTAAAAGTGAAAATGACGATGCTGAGAATAATAAAGAGAGAGGGTGAAAAATCTTCTCAGAGAATAAAGGAATAAAAGAACGTAAGGAGTAAAAGATTAATGGGAAAAGGATGAAAGGGAAGGAAAGAGTGGAAGAGGATGGAGAAATGGAAAAATAAGAGAAGATTCAGAGATGGAGAAGTTGAAGAGTAGATTTAAAAGAGGAGTAAGATATGCGTAAAAGAAAAGGGAGGAAAAATATAAAGGAGGATGAAATGGAGGAAGATTAAATGGAAGAGGAGGAGGAAAAAGGATGAAATGGAAGAGGAGAGGAAAAGACGAAAAAGAAGGTGAGAAGATGGGGAAGATGAAATGGAAGAGGAGAGAAATAGACGAAAAAGTAGGTGAGAGGATGGGGAAGATGAAATGGAAGAGGAGAGAAAAAGACGAAAAAGAAGGTGAGAGGATGGGGAAGATGAAATGGAAGAGGAGAGAAAAAGACGAAAAAGAAGGTGAGAGGATGGGGAAGATGAAATGGAAGAGGAGAGAAAAAGACGAAAAAAGAAGGTGAGAGGATGGGGAAGATGAAATGGAAGAGGAGAGAAAAAGACGAAAAGAAGGTGAGGGGATGGGGAAGATGAAATGGAAGAGGAGAGAAAAAGACGAAAAAGAAGGTGAGAGGATAGGGAAGATGAAATGGAACAGGAAAGAAAAAGACGAAAAAGAAGTTGAGAGGATGGGGAAGATGAAATGGAAGAGGAGAGAAAAATGCGAAAAAGAAGGTGAGAGGATGGGAAAGATGAAATGGAAGAGGAGAGAAAAAGACGAAAAAGAAGGTGAGAGGATGGGGAAGATGAAATGGAAGAGGAGAGAAAAAGACGAAAAAGAAGGTGAGAGGATGGGGAAGATGAAATGGAAGAGGAGAAAAAAGACGAAAAAGAAGGCGAGGAACAAGAGGAGGAATAGGAAGCGCGAAAAATGCCTGAAAGAGGAGGAGGAGGAGGAGGAGGAGGAGGAGGAGGAGGAGGAGGAGGAGGAGGAGGAGGAGGAGGAGGAGGAGGAGGAGGAGGAGGAGGAGGAGGTTTGAAAAGGAAGAGAACTAACAAGGAGAAGGAAAAGGAAAAGGGAAATTATGCGTGGAAAAAAAGGAGGACTGAAGGGAATTTTTATTCTGAAATTTTACATATAGCTAAACTGCCTGCTCAATTATCATGAACGTGAATCCATGGTGCGCGAAGTGACATGAAACATGTTAATGTATGCAAAATTTCCTACCGACATTAATATTCTATGTCAGTACGAAGTCCTATAAAAGCCGTAAAGTCACGTTGGGAAGCAAAGTGGGACGTGGGTAAAAGTCCCACTTTGGCTTTACCCATGAGTTCACACCTGACTGATCATCCGATCATTACACATCTGACGAACTTGGAAAGAAGGCTGATTGTGGGAAGGTGATGGAGATGATGTAAATTTTACCAGTAGTTATTTAGTTCTAAAAGAATCTTTTTTATTTTACTCTTAAAACAAATTGCAATAGAAGAATGACTCATTCCCTCTGGTGAACATGATGCTCGTTTCCAAGGAGACGAAAGTTCCCCAGCTTCTGCATTTTGCACCCTTTAACTTTTAGAGCAGCCGGTCTAGTTTTAACCAATAGCAATTTAATTAGACACTTCTGTTAGAGTGTGGGGCGGGGGTGGCTCAGTCGGTAGCACGCCAGGCTCGTAATATGTAGTTACCAGGTTCGAGTCCCAGCTGGATCAGGGTTGAGATTTATTTCCGCAAAATTCCCCGCCCTGCCCACGGTCAGTAGGGAACACCGATGGGCTTGGAAAGGCCGCCGTCCTTCGGATGGGACGTTAAGCCGTGGCCCCATGTGTGGGAGAACCATACCCTGTGCACGTTAAAGAACACGCTGGATGGCCTTGACGGAAGGCTACCATCTGTCTCCCAACAGCTGTTCCAGTGGGTCCCCTCCCACAACCTTCTCTGATCTTTCGGGGCCCTTGTGACCTGGCCATTCAGTTCAAGGTGTGCAAAAAAGTGTCGCTCAGAGGTAAAACAACCCAACGTTAAAGAACACACTGGATGGCCTTGATGGGAGGCTACCATCTGTCTCCCAACAGCTGTTCCAGTGGGTCCCCTCCCCCAACCTTCTCTGAGCCTTCGGGCTCCATGTGACCCGGCCATTTAGCCCATGGTGTGCAAAAAAGTGCCGCTCAGAGGTAAAACAACCCAACGTTAAAGAACACACTGGATGGCCTTGACGGGAGGCTACCATCTGTCTCCCAACAAATGTTCCAGTGGGTCCCTTCCCCCAACCTTCTCTGAGCCTTCGGGGTCCATGTGACCTGGCCATTTAGCCCATGGTGTGCAAAAAAGTGCCGCTCAGAGGTAAAACAACCCAACCTTTGTTGATAAAATTCAGAGATTTCTATTTCCTCATCTCTATTCTTCCTTATCTTAATATACCCTTTGTTTACAATAAAAAAAAAAAGCAATGGACGAGACGAAACTGATGGAAAGCGTGAATCAAAGTTTATTTCATCGCTTCCCATTCTGCTTGTGAGCTAATTTCACGGCAAAGCGATTATGCAAAACAGAAGAGTCATAAATGAATGGCGAGTACCTGAGCAGAGCAAAATGGAAGCAATAGAGAGGGTAAGGAATCGGGGGGAAGATAAGACGACTTCTAAGCTTCTAGATACCAGGTACATTATCGAAGTGATCGTTACAAGTGTTTCTGGCTCTAAACCTGGCCTTTTATGCCTCGTAAAAGTCTTTTTCTGCAGTTCACTTCGTTCACTGAGCGTAGCTTCAGAGCAATCACTTTTTGGGAATTCGCAGTCATCTGCTGAGAGGGGTTTTATGTTGCACTTTATTCTCCTCTTCGCTGCTCTGGGGACGTATAAAGCGCGTGAAGCGTTCGGTGTAAAATCAAAGATTCATTGTTGTGAGAGGGGAGATTTTAACGGCGTGAAATGCCGCTTTTCATTAAGCACTTTAAGAGGGACGTAGTTTGCATAAATGGGGGAGTTCCCGAGTTTTAATGGGGGTTGGGTGTCTGGGTCGGTAGAAATCCAGGTTACTAATCTGCAGTTATCAGGTTCGAGTCCCACCCAGTTGATTGGATTGGATTGTTTTACCTCTGAGCGGCACTTTTTAGTACACTATAGGCTAAATGGCCAGATCGCAAGGACCCCGAAGGCTCAGAGAAGGTTGGGGTGGGGATCTACTGGGACAGCTGTTGGGAGACAGATGGTAGCCTCCCGTCAAGGCCATCCAGCGTGTTCTTTAACGTTGGGTTGTTTTACCTCTGAGCGGCACTTTTTTGCATACCATGGGCTAAATGGCCAGGTCACAAGGACCCCGAAGGCTCAGAGAAGGTTGGGGGAGGGGACCCACTGGAACAGCTGTTGGGAGACAGATGGTAGCCTCCCGTCAAGGCCATCCAGCGTGTTCTTTAACGTGCACAGGGTATGGCTCTTCCTCACACGGGGCCACGGGTTAACGTCACATCCGACGGACGGCGGCCTTTCCAAGCCCATCGGTGTCCCCTACTGACCGTGGGCAGGGCGGGGATATTTTGCGGAGATAAATCTCAACGCTGACCCAGCTGGGACTCGAACCTGGGAACTATAGATTACGAACCTGGCGCGCTATCGACTGAGCCACCCCCGCCCCGGTCCCTCGCAGTGTTGAGAATTATCTCTTCAAAACTCCCCACACTGTCAATATGAGACACCGATGAGCTTGAAAAGGCCGTCGGATGGGACGCTCAGCCGTGGCCCCGTGTGCAGGAGAGTCGTACCTTGCGCACGTTAAAGAACACGCTGGATGATCTTGACGAGAGGCTACCATCTGTCTCCTTGCAACTGACCAGTAGGTCCCCTGCCCCTAGGGGCGTGGGTGGCTCAGTCGGTAGCGCGCCAGGCTAGTAATCTGTAGTTCCCAGGTTCGAGTCCCAGCTGGGTCAGCGTTGAGATTTATCTCCGCAAAATTCCCCGCCCTGCCCACGGTCAGTAGGGGACACCAATGGGCTTGGAAAGGCCGCCGTCCGTCGGATGGAACGTTAAGCCGTGGCCCCGTGTGTGGGAGAGCCATACCCTGTGCACGTTAAAGAACACGCTGGATGGCCTTGACGGGAGGCTACCATCTGTCTCCCAACAGCTGTTCCAGTGGGTCTCCTCCCCCAACCTTCTCTGAGCCTTCGGGGTCCTTGTGATCTGACCATGGTGCGTAGAGCCATACCCTGTGCACGTTAAAGAACACGCTGGATGGCCTTGACGGGAGGCTACCATTCCAGTTCCAGTGGGTCCCTTCCCCCAACCTTCTCTGAACCTTCGGGGTCCATGTGACCTGGCCATTTAGCCATGGTGTGCAAAAAAGTGCCGCTCAGAGGTAAAACAACCCAACCCATGATTCACTTTCTAAGAGTTTCAACAAAATTTTTCTGCTAATTCCAAAAACTATCTTAAAATAATTACTAGACCGTTAATTTGGTTTTATATCTTCCCCAAAGCCTCCTGAATTTGACGTTTTTTCCGCCTAAGGCTTCGGCGTGCAGTTTCCTCTATTCATTCGCGAAACTTTTCAAATTAAAGTTTGCAGACACTCCCTTCAAAGAAACATCGTGATCTTCCATTCTCTCCTCCTCCTTGGGACGATAAATCACAAAAACAGCGGATGCTGTGGGAATTCTGGCTTCTCCCAGTCTCCCTGACTCTCGTCAGTGGGTCAACCGTAAAACCAGTGCCCTCAACGGTCACAAATAATGGCCACTTGTGGTTGCCGTGGAAACGCTCCAGATCCGGATGGGTCCAGCAGTAGTAAACAACGCTGAGGGCATCCAAATGCTTAAAGCGTCCTCGAATTTTGTACTTTAGCAAACAAGGACGTAGCAAGTCTGGGTTCGTAAACATCGCCTGAGGCAGGCAGACATGCAGCACACGTTGATGAAGGAAATCGTTAAGTCTAACGATCGTTTCCTTTTCTGAAGAATTTCTCTTTAGTCCCCACGTGCGTTCTCTAATAATATCTTTAATTTATAAGATGTAATGACGCCTAATCGATTATAATTACGTGGGGAGGTGACACTTCCAGAAAGGAAGAGGGGATAGCGAATTTCGCTTCCCCCATCAATCGCTTTTCAATGAACGATTGTAACCTATTTTCGTTTCCTAAGGGTTGGGTTGTTTTACCTCTGAGCGGCACTTTTTTGCACACCATGGGCTAAATGGCCAGGTCACATTGACCCCGAAGGCTCAGAGAAGGTTGGGGGAGGGGACCCACTGGAACAGCTGTTGGGAGACAGATGGTAGCCTCCCGTCAAGGCCATCCAGCGTGTTCTTTAACGTTGGATTGTTTTACCTCTGAGCGGCACTTTTTTGCACACCATGGGCTAAATGGCCAGGTCACATTGACCCCGAAGGCTCAGAGAAGGTTGGGGGAGGGGACCCACTGGAACAGCTGTTGGGAGACAGATGGTAGCCTCCCGTCAAGGCCATCCAGCGTGTTCTTTAACGTTGGATGGTTTTACCTCTGAGCGGCACTTTTTTGCACACCATGGGCTAAATGGCCAGGTCACATTGACCCCGAAGGCTCAGAGAAGGTTGGGGGAGGGGACCCACTGGAACAGTTGTTGGGAGACAGATGGTAGCCTCCCGTCAAGGCCATCCAGCGTGTTCTTTAACGTTGGGTTGTTTTACCTCTGAGCGGCACTTTTTTGTACACCATGGGCTAAATGGCCAGGTCACATGGACCCCGAAGGCTCAGAGAAGGTTGGGGGAGGGGACCCACTGGAACAGCTGTTGGGAGACAGATGGTAGCCTCCCGTCAAAGCCATCCAGCGTGTTCTTTAACGTGCACAGGGTATGGCTCTCCCGCACACGGAGCCACGGCTTAACGTCCCATCCGACGGACGGTGGCCTTTCCAAGCCCATCGGTGTCTCCTACTGACCGTGGGCAATGCGGGAATTTTGCGGAGATAAATCTCAACGCTGACCCAGCTGGGACTCGAACCTGGGAACTACAGATTACGAGCCTGGCACACTACCGACTGAGCCACCCCCGCCCCCGTTTCCTAAGGGACGGGTAAGGTTACCCGGGTTCCTAAGCCCCGGGTAAGGTATGGATGTTTGTGTCGTTTTTCTGCTGAGGTCCTGCCATCCTCTCAGACCTTCTACTATGGCATATAAACTGACAGGCTCCTGTCAGACCCCTGCGACAAGCAGCTGCTTGAGGGTGTATTTTTATTCTGGAGATATGTTGAATAAATGATGTATTTTATTTTAAATAACATTAGAAATACAATTTGATTGATTTACTATTCGGAGGAGAATTTTTTATAGTGTCGTGGGCCACAACCTTACTTATTTGAATTAAATGCTCTCTAAATTTAAACCCCTCCCCCAATTCCATGGGGTGGGGGTTGCTCAGTCGGTAGCGCGCCAGGCTCGTAATCTGTAGTTTCCAGGTTCGAGTCCCAGCTGGGTTAGCGTTGAGATATATCGCCGCAAAATTCCCCGCCCTGCCCACGGTCAGTAGGGGACACCGATGGGCTTGGAAAGACCGCAGTCCGTCGGATGGGACGTTAAGCCGTGACCCCGTGTGCGGGAGAGCCATACCCTGCGCACATTAAAGAACACGCTGGATGGCCTTGACGGGAGGCTACCATCTGTCTCCCAACAGCTGTTCCAGTGGGTCCCCTCCCCCAACCTTCTCTGAGCCTTCGGGGTCCATGTGACCTGGCCATTTAGCCCATGGTGTGCAAAAAAGTGCCGCTCAGAGGTAAAACAACCCAACGTTAAAGAACACGCTGGATGGCCTTGACGGGAGGCTACCATCTGTCTCCCAACAGCTGTTCCAGTGGGTCCCCTCCCCCAACCTTCTCTGAGCCTTCGGGGTCCATGTGACCTGGCCATTTAGCCCATGGTGTGCAAAAAAGTGCCGCTCAGAGTTAAAACAACCCAACGTTAAAGAACACGCTGGATGGCCTTGACGGGAGGCTACCATCTGTCTCCCAACAGCTGTTCCACTGGGTCCCCTCCCCCAACCTTCTCTGAGCCTTCGGGGTCCATGCGACCTGGCCATTTAGCCCATGGTGTGCAAAAAAAGTGCCGCTTAGAGGTAAAACAACCCAACCCATTATTATTTTAATCATTAGAAGTGTGAAAAACAGTTTGCCATCAGAATCGGATATCTGTTAACATCTTATTAATATCATGAGATTTCGTTACAGAGTCCTCACTTCAATTTTAAAGGTTCTGCAAGAAAATTGTACTTAATTTCTTGTAGAGCAGTTTAGATTCGCGTTATTACCTAATTACTCTAAAAAGTAATTAATTGCATTTTGGAAACCCGTTCTAAGAGAAATAATCAGATTGCTAATCCCTCTTTTGTCGAAGAAGAGAACGAATAGTTCATTCCCAGAAGAGAGGTTATGTCATCGCCCATAGGAAGTCGTTTACAGAGTTCGTAGGAGTCCAATCTCTTTCAGCTGTGAACTGAGCAAACATTACCTGTCAGAGCGCATGGTAAATAAGGTCTTTGATTCAGCATGAAACTCCGACATATCTACGTATGCATTAGAGCGAAGAGTTTGAGTGTTGGGTTGGGTTGTTTTACCTCTGAGTGTCACTTTTTTGCACACCATGGGCTAAATGGCCAGATCACATGGACCCCGAAGGCTCAGAGAAGGTTGGGGGAGGGAACCCACTGGAACAGCTGTTGGGAGACAGATGGTAACCTCCAGTCAAGGCCATCCAAAGTGTTCTTTAACGTTGGGTTGTTTTACCTCTGAGCCTCACTTTTTTTCACACCATGGGCTAAATGGCCAGATCACATGGACCCCGAAGGCTCAGAGAAGGTTTGAGGAGGGGACCCACTAGAACAGCTGTAGGAAGACAGATGGTAGCCTCCAGTCAAAGCCATCCAGCGTGTTCTTTAACGTTGGGTTGTTTTACCTCTGAGCGTCACTTTTTTGCACACCATGGGCTAAATGGACAGATCACATGGACCCCGAAGGCTCAGAGAAGGTTGGGGGAGGGGACCCACTGGAACAGCTGTTGGGAGACAGATGGTAGCCTCCCGTCAAGGCCATCCAGCGTGTTCTTTAACGTTGGGTTGTTTTACCACTGAGCGGCACTTTTTTGCACACCATGGGCTAAATGGCCAGGTCACATGGACCCCGAAGGCTCAGAGAAGGTTGGGGGAGGGGACCCACTGGAACAGCTGTTGGGAGACAGATGGTAGCCTCCAGTCAAAGCCATCCAGCGTGTTCTTTAACGTGAACTCTCGTTAAGCCGTAGCCCCGTGTGTGGGAGATATGGCTCTCTCCCACACACGTGGCCACGGCTTAACGTCACATCCGACGGACGGCGGCCTTTCCAAGCCCATTGGTGTCCCCTACTGACCGTGGGAAGGGCGGGGAATTTTGCGGAGATAAATCAACGCTGACCCAGTCAACTCTGACCAGCTGGGACTCGAACACGGGAACTACAGATTACGAGCCTGACGCGCTACCGACTGAGCCACCCCCGCCCCCAAAATCTTGGAGAGTTGGCAAAATCGTTGGGAATTAGGAAAATTCAGAGTGACTTGGCAAAATCGTTGGAAGTTGGGAAAATTCAAATGAGATGTAAAAATTAAAAATTTTTTCTCTCTCTAAAATTATAACGAGTTGGGAAACTCTAGGAGAGTTGGAAAATCTTGGGGAGTTGGCAAAATTCTGAGTGAATTTACAATAATCAGGAGAGATGTAAAAATTAGGGGGGGGAGGGTGATCTAAATTGGACAACCTTCGTGTCACGTGACACGAAGGTTGCCAGATCACTAATTTCTAAAAAAAACCGTTGCCAGATATTTTTTCTGAATTCTGTAGTCAATCATAGTGTTCGGATACTTTTTTGAGCGACTGTAGGTGGTCTTATTATTTTGATATAGATCGTGTGGGCTCACTCACGGAAATATTGAGCGTGTGCAGTTACCGTTCACAGCAAACTGGAGCGGTTTCGGTTAATGTTCACAGCAAACTGGAGCGGTTGCTGTTAATGTTCACAGCACATTGGATCGTGTGAGCTCACAGACCTAGATCGTGTGGGCTCACTCACGAAAATATTGAGCATGTGCAGTTACCGTTCACAGCAAACTGGAGCGGTTGCGGTTAATGTTCACAGCACATTGGATCGTGTGAGCTCACAAAGACCTAGATCGTGTGGGCTCACTCACGGAAATATTGAGCGTGTGCAGTTACCGTTAACAGCAAACTGGAGCGTGTGCAGTTACTGCACACGCTCCAGTTTGCTGTTAACGGTAACTGGAGCGTGTACAGTTGCTGTACACGCTCCAGATATTTTTTCTGAATTCTGTAATCAACCATAGTGTTCGGATATATTTTTGAGCGACTGTACCTACTGTATATTGCGAGCATTTTTCAAGACCATTGAAATGCAAAGAAATTTTTATACCGGAACTGTATAAAAAAAAAGGCATCGTCCCCCGCCCCCAATGTATTTTTAAGGAAAGCATGATGGGGTGACCGCCCATGCTGAATGCACAATGATCCCTTCATTCCGTCCCCTCTCCCAATCTATTTTTAGATACGGGCCTAGACCCAGACGCGTACCCAGGAGAGGTGCTTAAATTGCCGCTGATGCCTTGAAAGCTAGAAATTGAAAAATGATAAATCTCTTTCGAGAATTTGAGGAAAGCCCCGTGTTCATTAAAATTGAGGAAAAAACGTACTAAAAAAATAAATAATAAATAAATATCCCCTCAAGCAGCTGCTTGCCACAGCGGTCTGACAGGAGCCTGTCAGTTTACATGCCACAGTAAAAGGTTTAAGAGGATGGCAGGACCTCAGCAGTAAATAAATATCCCCTCAAGCAGCTGCTTGCCACAGAGGTCTGATAGGAGCCTGTCGGTTTATATGCCACAGTAGAAGGTCTGAGAGGATGGCAGGACCTCAGCAGTAAATTAATATCCCCTCAAGCAGCTGCTTGCCACAGAGGTCTGACAGGAGCCTGTCAGTTTATATGCCACAATAGGTCTGAGAGGATGGCAGGACCTCAGCAGTAAATAAATACCCCCTCAAGCAGCTGCTTGCCACAGAGGTCTGACAGCAACCTGTCAGTTTATATGCCACAGTAGAAGGTCTGAGAGGATGGCAGGACCTCAGCGGTAAATAAATACCCCCTCAAGCAGCTGCTTGTCACAGAGGTCTGAGAGGAACCTGTCAGTTTATATGCCATAGTAGAAGGTCTGAGAGGATGGCAGGACCTCAGCAGAAAAACGACACAAACAGCCATGCCTTACCCGAGGCTCGAACCCAGGTCATTTAGATCAGTAGCCAAGCGCGCTAACCACTCGGCCATAATAAAAAAAAATTATTAATTAATTATTTAATACTAAAAAAAATAAACAAAATAAATACTAAAAAAAACGTCCTAAAAAAATAAATACTAAAAAAACGTACTTTGTCGCGGTATAGAACTTGGGGGTGGGGGGGGCAACGTCTTACTTTTAGTGACTGCAACTACAAAAGAATACACATGAAACAAAACACTGGACAGCAAGCAATTGAATTATCGGTGAACACAGTTGTTGATACAGGTGTCAAAGTTTAATTATCTTGGGAGCTATGTAACAGATGCTGGTGATGTGCGGCATGAGATTAACAGACGAATAGGGATTGTTGCCGGGACTTTTAAGAATCTATGGAGAGTGTGGAGAAATAGGCGAATACACCTAAAGACTAAAATTAGACTGTATAATAGTTTGGTTCTTTCTAGGGTTAGTTATGGTAGTGAAACTTGGACACTTTGTAAACAAGATAACAGGAAACTAGATGCTTTTGATTCCAGATGCTTACGCAGTATCTTGGGTATTAGGTGGTTCAACTTTGTAACTAATGATGAGGTTAGGCAAAGGAGTTTGCAACCTCCTTTAAGCAGCATATTGTGCAGAGAGAGACTCCGTTGGTTTGGCCATGTTGCCCGTATGAATAATTATAGATTGGCGAATAGGGTTATGAACAGTGTGCCTAAAGGCCTCAGAAAGAAGGGGAGACCTAGGATGCGGTGGGCAGACAATGTCAAACAGGACCTTGTTAGAATTGGTGTGCAGTGGCCAGATGCAGTAGATGTAGCTCAGGATAGACTTGCTTGGAGAACTAAATTGCACGGTCTGGTTGGACCTCCGTAGCCCATGGCTGGTTGAGGATGATGATGATGATGTACAATAGAAATAAGGTCGGGGCTAAGTATAGTTTAAATTTCTAAGCAAGGTCACAAGGACCCCAAAGCTTAAAAAATGTTGAGGGATTCACTGGATAGCTATGCAGGGTATGACTATCCTGCACGCGGGGTGATTAAGTTTGTGATCTGACAACCTTCGTGTCACGTGACACGAAAGTTGCCAGATCACTAATTTCTAAAAAAAACATCGTTGCCGGATATTTTTTCTGAATTCTGTAATCAACCATAGTGTTTGGATAATTTTTTGAGCGACTGTATGTGGTGTGCTAAGATTTTAAGGCCATTGAAAAAAAATTGGGTTCAACACCCCACCCCACCCACCCCACACCCCCCTTCAGAACAACACTGAACCTTAGCTTAGACCTAAGCATTCCATTTACATTGGATGTAGGCTTCTCATCTCTACAGGGGCGGGGGTGCTCAGTCGGTAGCGCGCCAGGCTCGTAATCTGTAGTTCCCAGGTTCGAGTCCCAGCTGGGTCAGCGTTGAGATTTATCTCCGCAAAATTCCTCGCCCTGCCCACGGTCGGTATCGGATACCGATGGGCTTGAAAGGGCCGTCGTCCGTCGGATGGGACGTTAAGCCGTGGTCCCGTGTGAGGGAGAGCCATACCCTGTGCACGTTAAAGAACACGCTGGATGGCCTTGACAGGAGGCTACCATCTGTCTCCCAACAGCAGTTCCAGTGGGTCCCCTCCCCCAACCTTCTCTGAGCCTTCGGGGTCCATGTGACCTGGCCATTTAGCCCTTGGTGTGCAAAAAAGTGCCACTCAGGGGTAAAACAACCCAACGTTAAAGAACACGCTGGATGGCCTTGACAGGAGGCTACTATCTTTCTCCCAACAGCTGTTCCATTGGGTCCCCTCCCCAACCTTCTCTGAGCCTTCGGGGTCCATGTGACCTGGTCATTTAGCCCATGGTGTGCAAAAAAGTGCCGCTCAGAGGTAAAACAATCTAACGTTAAAGAACACGCTGGATGGCCTTGACGGGAGGCTACCATCTGTCTCCCAACAGCTGTTCCAGTGGGTCCCCTCCCCCAACCTTCTCTGAGCCTTCGGGGTCCATGTAACCTGGCCATTTAGCCCATGGTGTGCAAAAAAAGTGCCGCTCAGAGGTAAGACAACCCAACCCAACCCATCTCTACAGAATAACCACGGAATTCGACTTACGCTTCTCACTTCTACCAAATGATTGAAACCGGATCCTGCGCTTTGAGAATGCTAGTAAATAATAAGAGGCACAAAAATCCAAATCCTCACAGATCCGGACCTCAGGGAATGTTTTTTTATTATATTTTTATCTACATTTCATGCATTTTTCAAGAATATCTTAAAAACCTCTAAAACGAGGTGTAAATGTATCGAATACCTTGTTTATGAAATAAAAAAATATCCACTTAAAGCAGCTTCTCCCACAGAAGTCTAACAGGAACCTGTCAGTTTATAAGTCATAGCAGTGGGTCTTTGAAGATGATGAGATCTCAGCAGAGTTTTATACTGCAATGGAAATTCAGTCTCTTCCCTCCCCCACTTTTACGACCCTACTAAGTTTCGTATCCCTACCCCCCTATTTTTTCTGCATCCAGGGTTGGATTACCTCTGACCGGCACTTTTTTGCACACCATGGGCTAAATGCCCAGGTCACAAAGACCCCGAAGGCTTAGAGAAGGTTGGGGGAGGGGACCCACTGGAATAGCTGTTGGGAGACAGATGGTAGCCTCCCGTAAAGGCCATCCAGCGTGTTCTTTAATGTTGGGTTGTTTTACCTCTGAGCGGCACTTTTTCGCACACCATGGGCTAAATGGCCAAGTCACAAGGACCCCGAAGGCTCAGAGAAGGTTGGGAGAGGGGACCCACTGGAACAGCTGTTGGGAGACAGATGGTAGCCTCTCGTCAAGGCCATCCAGCGTGTTCATTAACGTTGGGATGTTTTACCTCTGAGCGGCACTTTTTCGCACACCATGGGCTAAATGTCCAGGTGACAAAAACCCCGAAGGCTCAGAGAAGGTTGGGGACCCACTGGAACAGATGTTGGAAGACAGATGGTAGCCTTCCGTCAAGGCCATCCATCGTGTTCTTTAACGTGCACAGGGTATGGCTCTCCCGCACACGGGGCCACGGATTAACGTCCCATCCGACGGACGTCGGCCTTTCCAAGCCCATCGGTGTCCCCTACTGACCGTGGGCAGGGCGGGGAATTTTGCGAAGATAAATCTCAACGCTGACCCAGCTGGGACTCGAACCTGGGAACTACAGATTACGAGCCTGGCGCGCTACCGACTGAGCAACCCCCGCCCCTCTGCATCCAGACCTGATTGAAACGGCACTAAAATCTTCTCATCGGGCATGAAATTGAGAGACAAGACACGGAAAAAATAACCTAAGAGGGATCTAAAAACACGGAGAAATGAATCTAAGAGGCAAAAATATCACAACAAAAAAAAAACTCCTTTGGATGTGTACTTTGGCATCCCAGCGACAGACGGACTGCCGAACGCAATGCGGTTGAAACCGAAAGCGACGAACAGGTCTCGCCGTCTGTTCAATCCAACGATCTGTTATCACGTGACCACCGGGGTTTATTCCCGGTACTAATTAGCACCGGATTTAGCAGCGCCATCAGACATCCATTTAGAGAGGGACAAGCACCGCAGGCAGCGCGGCGGGTGGTGAAGGAAACAGCCTGGGCATAGACCTCCTCACAGTCACTAGGCGAAGAGAGAAGTGACCTACAGGAGAGAAAGACGCGGGTGGGAGGGAGGGGGGGATGAAGTGCTCCATTGGGTGTGTGAGTGTTCGTCGGTGATGTTTATGGTATTTGGTTCGCAGGTGTGATCTTGGATGGTCCCTCCCAATGGCTGCTGGGGCGGGGGTGGCTCAGTCGGTATCGCGCCGGGCTCGTAATCTGTACTTCCCAGGTTCGAGTCCCACCTGGGTCAACGTTGAGATTTATCTCCGCAAAATTCCCCGCCCTGCCCACGGTCAGTAGGGGACATTGATGGGCTTGAAAAGGTCACCGTTCGTCGGATGGGACGTTAAGCCGTGGCCCCGTTTGCGGGAGAGCCATACCCTGTGCACGTTAAAGAACACGCTGGATGGCCTTGACGGGAGGCTACCATTTGTCTCTCAACAGCTGTTCCAGTGGGTCTCCTCCCCCAACGTTCTCTGAGCCTTCGGGGTCCTTGTGACTTGGCCATTTAGCCCATGGTGTGCAAAAAAGTGCAGTTCAGAGGTAAAACAACCCAACGTTAAAGAACACGCTGGATGGCCTTGACGGGAGGCTTTCATCTGTCTCTCAACAGCTGTTCCAGTGGGTCTCCTCCTCCCAACCTTCTCTGAGCATTCGGGGTCCATGTGACCTGGCCATTTAGCCCATGGTGTGCAAAAAAGAGCAGCTCAGAGGTAAAACAACCCAACGTTAAAAAACACGCTGGATGGCCTTGACGGGAGGCTACCATCTGTCTCTCAACAGCTGTTCCAGTAGATCTCCTCCCCCCACCTTCTCTGAGCCTTCGGGGTCAATGTGACCTGGCCATTTAGCACATGGTGTGCGAAAAAGTGCCGCTCAGAGGTAAAACAACCCAACGTTAAAGAACACGCTGGATGGCCTTGACGGGAGGCTACCATCTGTCTCTCAACAACTGTTCCAGTGTGTCCCCTCCCCAAACCTTCTCTGAGCTTCGGGGTCCTTGTGACCTGGCCATTTAGCCCATGGTGTGCAAAAAAGTGCCGCTCAGAGGTAAAACAACCCAACCCAACAACGCAATGGCTGCTGTACATGTTGCTGCGCTCCACTGAGTGTTTTAATAAAGGATAATTTTTTTCCCCGTCGCTCTGGCGACAGTGTTGTACTCTGGGAAATGTTGATGACGGTGTTTGAATGATTTTTTTTTCCTCCTATGGTTCCAGGATGATCTGCTTAAGGTAGGGTTTTTTTTTGTGGAACGGAATGCTGAAGAATTTACTTTACGTAGTCGGGGAATTAAGATGCCGTGTCACGTGACACGAAGATTGCCAGATCACTAATTTCTAAAAAAAAACTTTGCCAGATATTTTTTTTTAATTCTGTCATCAACCATAGTGTTCGGATATTTTTTAATATATATAATGCAATGAATATGGAGCGTGTGCAGTTACCGTTCACAGCAAATTGGAGCGGTTGCGGTTAATGTTCACAGCACATTGGATCGTGTGAGCTCACAAAGACCTGGATCGTGTGGGCTCACTCACGGAAATATTGAGCGTGTGCAGTTAATGTTCACAGCAAACTGGAGCGGTTGCGGTTAAAGTTCATAGCACATTGGATCGTGTGAGCTCACAAAGATCTGGATCGTGTGGGCTCACTCACGGAAATATTGAGCGTGTGCAATTACCGTTCACAGCAAACTGGAGCGGTTGCGGTTAATGTTCACAGCACATTGGATCATGTGAGTTCACAAAGACCTAGATCGTGTGGGCTCACTCACGGAAATATTGAGCGTGTGCAATTACCGTTCACAGCAAACTGGAGCGGTTGCGGTTAATGTTCATAGCACATTGGATCGTGCGAGCTCACAAAGACCTGGATCGTGTGGGCTCACTCACGGAAATATTGAGCGTGTGCAGTTACCGTTCACAGCAAACTGGAGCGGTTGCGGTTAATGTTCACAGCACACTGGATCGTGTGAGCTCACAAATTCCTGGATCGTGTGGACTCACTGACGTAAATATTGAGCGTGTGCAGTTACCGTTCACAGCAAACTGGAGCGGTTGCGGTTAATGTTCATAGCACATTGGATCGTGTGGGCTCACTCACGGAAATATTGAGCGTGTGCAGTTACCGTTCACAGCAAACTGGAGCGGTTGCGGTTAATGTTCATAGCACATTGGATCGTGTGAGCTCACAAAGACCTGGATCGTGTGGGCTCACTCACGGAAATATTGAGCGTGTGCAGTTACCGTTCACAGCAAACTGGAGCGGTTGCGGTTAATGTTCACAGCACATTGGATCGTGTGAGCTCACAAAGACCTGGATCGTGGGGGCTCACTCACGGAAATATTGAGCGTGTGCAGTTACCGTTAACAGCAAACTGGAGCGTGTGCAGTAACTGCACACGCTCCAGTTTACTGTGAACGGTAACTGGAGCGTGTACAGTTGCTGTACACCCTCCAGATATTTTTCCTGAATTCTGCCAGGTTCGAATCCCAGCAGGGTCAGCGTTGAGATTTATCTCCGCAAAATTTCCCCGCCTTGCCCACGGTCAGTAGGGGACACCGATGGGCTTGAAAAGGCCGCCGTCCGTCGGATAGGACGTTAAGCCGTGGCCCCGTGTTCGGGAGAGTCATACCCTCTGCACGTTAAAGAACACGCTGGATGGCCTTGACGGGAGGCTATCATCTGTCTCCCAACAGCTGTTCCAGTGGGTCCCCTCCCCCAACCTTCTCTGAGCCTTCGGGGTCCATGTGACCTGTCCTTTTAGCCCATGGTGTGCAAAAAAGTGCCGCTCAGAGGTAAAACAACCCAACAACCCTTGACGGGAGGCTACCATCTGTCTCCCAACAGCTGTTCTAGTGGGTCCCCTCCCCCAACCTTCTCTGAGCCTTCGGGGTCCATGTGACCTGACCATTTAGACCATGGTGTGCAAAAAAGTGCCGCTCAGAGGTAAAACAGCCCAACCCAACCCAACCTGAATTCTGTAATCACGTGACACCAAGGTTGCCAGACCACTAATTTCTAAAAAAATCGGTGCCAGATATATTTTCTGAATTCTGTCATCAACCATAGTTCGGATATTCTTTTGAGAGACTGTACATTTCCATCCATGGTTGCTATGGTAACACACACTTAGAAACAATGTAAACAGTAAACTTCTGGAGTGCTCTGGAAAAACCGTTAAAAAAGAAACACTTCCGTTTCTTTTTTTCTTCTAGAAAAGCAAAGAGCTGTGTTGACTTTGTTATCTGTTTATCCGTCTGTGCTTCTATAAACATTCAACAATATCACAGATAAAAGCGAAATTCCTTTTGGGATGTTGGAGAACCCATCCTGGTGACGAGTGGTTAGCGCGATGGGTTACCGATCAATGGGACCTGGGTTCGATCCCCATATAAGGCATGGATAATGCGTTTCTGTTGAAGAAGAGCTAGTTGGGTTGGAGTTGTTTTACCTCTGAGCGGCACTTTTTTGCACACCATGGGCTAAATGGTCAGGTCATATGGACCACGAAGGCTCAGAGAAGGTTGGGGGAGGGGAACCACTGGAACAGCTGTTGGGAGACAGATGGTAGCCTCCCGTCAAGGCCATCCAGCGTGTTCTTTAACGTTGGTTTGTTTTACCTCTGAGCGGCACTTTTTTGCACACCATGGTCTAAATGGTCAGGTCATATGGACCCCGAAGGCGCAGAGTAGGTTGGGGGAGGAGACCCACTGGAACAGCTGTTGGGAGACAGATGGTAGTCTCCCGTCAAGGCTATCCAGCATGTTCTTTAACGTTGGGTTGTTTTACCTCTGAGCGGCACTTTTTTGAACACCATGGGCTAAATGGCCAGGTCATATGGACCCCGAAGGCTCAGAGAAGGTTGGGGGAGGGGACCCACTGGAACTGCTGTTGGGAGACAGATGGTAGCCTCCCGTCAAGGCCATCCATTAAGTTCTTTAACGTGCACAGGGTATGGCTCTCCCGCACACGGGCCACGGCTTAACGTCCCATCCGACGGACGGCGGCCTTTCCAAGCCCATCGGTGTCCCCTACTGACCGTGGGCAGGGCGGGGAATTTTGCGGAGATAAATCTCAACGCTGACCCAGCTGGGACTCGAACCTGGGAACTACAGATTACGAGCCTGGCGCGCTACCGACTGAGCCACCCCCGCCCCTTGCCGCAGGGTGAGTGAACTTTCTACTCTATTTTAATCTCCTTTTTCGAATGATAGTCTCGAGGAACAAAATCTACCCTTTGCTCTTTGCATGACTGTGACTCTATAAGATAGCGTTTCCCAATCTGCAGACCGCGCGGACCGGCCTTCCCTAAGCCTCAACAACTGACAGTTAAAAAGAAAAACATTAAAAATATTATTCCTTTTTTTTTATATCGTTTTTCAAATAAAGAATCATCGGAAACTTCAAAGTCGAAAATTTTTGCGGAATCTTTAATCAATATTGCAAACGCTGTATTTTTGTTGAAAATTTTGATACCGGAATGTTGGTCACAAGGCCAGGTCACAAGGACCCCGAAGACTTAGAGAAGGTTGGGGGAGGGGACCCACTGGAATATCTGTTGGGAGACAGATGGTAGCCTCCCGTCAAGGCCATCCAACGTGTTCTTTAACGTTGTGCTGTTTTACCTTTAGCAGCACTTTTTTTGCACACAATGGGTTAAATGGCCAGTTCACAAGGACCCTGAAGGCTCAGAGAAGGTTAGGGGAGGGGACCCATTGGAACAGCTGTTGGGTGACAGATCTGTATGCCTCCCGTCAAGGCCATCCAGCGTGTTCTTTAACGTTGGGTTGTTTTACCTCTAAGCAGCACTTTTTTGCACACCATGGGCTAAATGGCCAGGTCACAAGGACCCTGAAGGCTCAGAGAAGGTTGGGGGAGGGGACCCATTGGAACAGCTGTTGGGAGATAGATGGTAGCCTCCCGTCAAGGCCATCCAGCGTGTTCTTAAACATGCACAGGGTATGGCTCTCCCGCACACGGGGTCACTGACAGTAGACAGGGCGGGGAGTTTTGCGGAGATAAATCTCAACGCTGACCCAACTGGGTCTCGAACCTGGGAACTACAGATTACGAGCCTGGCGCGCTACCGACTGAGCCACCCCCGCCTCTCTCATTTAGGGAGGGAAGGTCATCTATTCCTATTAGTCAGAAGTAATCATCTGAATCACAACGAGCAGATGTTGTAACATTCTGTCACGTGAGAAATGAGAGGCGCGAGTTTCTCATCTGCGCTTGTAACCCATTTCCAGGGAATTCGTCAGCCATCTGGACACAGATGTTCTAGATGGCAGTGAGAGAAGATGCTGATCGCAAACATCCGTTCCTTGCAGAAGTGACGATATTTAACACTTCGGATTTCCCCATTGGCTCTAGAGCTTACGAGGCCCTAGGCGAAAATCACACACGAGTCCCCTTGATTGGACTGGTTGTTCTAAGTAAACAGCGCTGGTCTCAAGGCGGTCGCCTACTTCGCCTTGTATCCGAAAGTAATGAAATCAGGCTGCTTGCATGATGAATGGGAGTCTGAGCGTACTTCAGATTTTTTTCTGAGCAGTTCAGAAAAAAATACAGCTCAATATTCCAATTAATTCAGTCTAATCACTAAGAAAAAGTATTGAAATTAAATCATAACTAACTGAAATTGTTACAGCTAAAGCTATTACAGTATATCATTAATTTTTATTTTGTTTCGATCTTAAGCAACCACGGCAATTCCCGATTCCGCCTACCAGTTATGAAAAGCCGTGCCTATCTAGAGCCGGGGGCAAGAATGCGCCATATAGACGCACCTCAACCCCGACCTCACATGGCAGCAGTCCTATAGAAGGAAAGCTAACCACCGGAAGAAACCTAACTTTAATCTGTTCCCCGGTTAGCCATGAACAAGGATATATAGATCCAAGTTCGCTCGGCTCCAGGGCTCGACCTACTGGGGGACAAATCTTTTCAGAAGAGCCCTAGAACTGCTCACCCAGAGCACCTGATAGGTGAGGTCTCAGACACCGTCACCACCCAACCGGCCAGGGAACCGGACGGCGGCATCGTCGACCTCGGTTGGTTTTGGCTATGCCCAACCGGGGACCCAATCCGGCCGGCACAGCCTTCGACCGGGTTGCTGGACCCGAAGCCCCCACCACCACCACCCCACCACGTCAAGGTGGTCCCCTATCGGGGGGGGGGGGGGGGGGGGGGCTGAGCGTGTCGCTCTCACGGCTCGTAATCTGCATTTCCTAGGTTCGAGTCCCAACTGAGGAGCATTGAGATTTGTCTACACAAAATTCCCCGCCCTGAACCGTAACCATCGAGACTCAAGGCCTTTTCATTGGTGACGTCACACGTTCTGACGTCAGCATTCGTCGATCTAGCAACTTAACACCCCGTAGCTGCTTGTGTGTTTGTTGGCGGGATTATTATCTTTAATTATTATCTGGTGTTCAACAAATGTATTTTTAAACAATTTTTGCAAGATAAAAAATGATTGTTTGTTAGAGAATTTAGGAAATAAGAAAAAATGTCTTAGTGCCAAAAAGAGAAAGTTGTCTGCCCTCAATAAATAGTATCCACAGAGTTAACTGTTGGCTTTGATATTAATAGTTTTGTGACAAACAGTTTTTCTGGCAGGTGGGATTTGAACCATATCTCTCCAGGTACATGCCACAGTGTTCTAAGGCCACTAAACTAATAAGTTATATTAGTGGAAAAAAGGCAGAGTCTGTTAGTTTAGTGGTCTTACACCTCTGGCTTATATCTGGAAAGATGTATGCCTAAATGATTTAATCTTTCTTTACCAGGGTGCATAGAATTATTTTTTTAACAATCGAAGATTGATTAGAGACTATTTTCTTTACATTTGGGAGGTTAGTTGAGCGATTTATTGTCAAATCTTTAGTCATAGATTTAAAGGTAGCTTTGTAAAACAAAATATATATGTGTGTGTGCTTGCAGTAAATTGTAGTTTCTAAAGTTTAGATGTAGTTTCTAAAGTTTAGATGCACTTTTCCTGCTAGTTTTTGAATATGTATTCCATCGGAAGGTTGTATCCATGTCAAAATATTATATTCAAATTTAATGAGAGTTCGGAAAAAAATACAGCTCAACATTCCTATTAATTCAGTCTAATCACTAAGAAAAAGTATTGAAATTAAATCATAACTAACTGAAATTGTTACAGCTAAAGCTATTACAGTATATCAGTAATTTTTAGTTCACATTTGCCAATAAAATGGTTCTGAATAATTTTTCTGTGTTTTTTTCTTTTTTTAATAAAACACACTAATTTTCCATAACAATTTATATGTCACGATTATATTATAAATGGTACAAACAGTTGGATCAGTTATTGACAGCATTTATCGCGAAAAATATGTGAAGGAAATGATTTTATTTTTGTTAATATATAACCGAGTAATTATTTGCATTTAACTTTATTTTTAAACATATTGTGTCATTGTAATTATACGTACAACCGATTATGACGCTCCTGGTAATTTATATGTCGTTCGACATGTTCAGAGAACGTTAAACGACGGTTACATTTTGAGTCATCAATTTAGCACAATTACAAATCAAGATCTATTTTAGTTTCAACGTCTTCCCTATTTTAAGGTTTGCCATGGGAATATTACTCTAATGTACATATATACCATATAATAATACCATGTCAATCAGTTTTTGAGCACAGTGCTACACAAAAATGCCCTCCCGATCTTATAAAAAAAAGTAAATGCTCGATTTGCTATGATAGAACTACGTGCGCAGGATGCACTGTGGATCCACAGGATGTGACGTCAATTTAGACTGCAAAGGCCTTGAGTCTGGAAGGTTACGCCTGAACTCGGTCAATAGGGGACACCGATGAGCTGGAAAAGGTCGCCGTCCGTCGGATGGGACGTTAAGCCGTGGTCCCTTGTGCGAGTGAGCCACTGGAACGGCTGTTGGGAGACAGATGGTAGCCTCCCGTCAAGGCCATCCATTGTGTTCTTTAACATGCATAAGGTATGGCTCTCCCGAACACGGGGCCACGGCTTAACGTCTCATCCGACGGACAACGGCCTTTCCAAGCCCATCGGTGTCCCCTACTGACCGTGGGCACAGAATTTTGCAGAGATAAATCTCAACGTTGACCCAGCTGGGACTCGAACCTGGGAACTACAGATTACGAGCCTGGCGCGCTACCGACTGAGCCCCTAGACACTCGACCACGGGGTTACTAAATTAACAATTTCGGTAGAAAAATGCTCATTTACCTTAACATGAAACTTACATTAGGCTATGCTTAATTACACCGGAAATGTCATTTAGCTGTTTTCAATTTGCGAAATAAGAAGAACCTGCATCCTGTTTCTCTCTGATTCCCACGGGTAAGATGCAACTTAAGGAAAACATTTGCCACTATGGGTTCCTTTTCGAAAAGAAATCATCAACAAGCATTAACTTCTAATATACCCCGTTCCGAACCTTCTTTAGATAACATTAAATCGTTAAGGGAATTATCTCATATTATCTTTCGCTTCCGGTATCTTGCAATAATGAATAGCATAATTCGGTTCCTCCCAAAAAGCCGGCGCCGATTACCAAAGGGAAACTTCATAATTGCTTGTTGCACTGTAGAAAAGTTAATTATGGACAGAATTGCTTTGAATATGCCTCTTTTGATCTTCCTTATGTACAGTCGCTCAAAAAAATATCCGAACACTGTGGTTGATTACAGAATTCAGGAAAAATATCTGGAGCGTATACAGCAACTGCACACGCTCCAGTTTGCTGTGAACGGTAACTGCACACGCTCAATATTTTCGTGAGTGAGCCCACACGATCTAGTATCAAAATAATATGACCACCTACAGTCGCTCAAAAAAGTATCCGAACACTATGGTTGATTACAGAATTCAGGAAAAATATCTGGAGCGTGTACAGCAACTGTACACGCTCCAGTTACCGTTCACAGCAAACTGGAGCGTGTGCAGTAACTGCACACGCTCCAGTTTGCTGTGAACGGTAACTGCACACGCTCAATATTTCCGTGAGTGAGCCCACACGATCTAGTATCAAAATAATATGACCACCTACAGTCGCTCAAATAAATATCCGAACACCATGGTTGATTACAGAATTCAGAAAAAAATATCTCGCAGCGATGTTTTTTAGAAATTAGTGATCTGGCAACCTTCGTGTACGTGTACGTACACGAAGGTTATATAATTATTATCATAAGAGCAGCGATCACTTTTTTTTTTAAATAGGGATAATAATAGCTCTGGTAAAATTCTTGAGAAAAATACCTTTATCATAAAAGATATTCAAAATTTCAGTGAGCCATGTGATAGCAGAAACATTCCCAGTTCTAAGCATTTCAGTAGCAATTTCATGTTACCTTGGGGATTTATCAAGTTTAAGTTTTGAAAAAACCAAAATAACTTCAGACTGTGATATAGGGCTAACATTAAAGCCAGTAATGCATCTATCATCATTGCAAACAATGGGAGTAGAACTAACCACATTGTTTAGAACATCACTGAAATGCTCAGCCCACCTAGACATGACAGAATCCTCACCTTCCCATATTTATCCCTCAATCCCTGTGAACCTGTCTGTTTCTTCCACACAAAACATTAACTATCTGGTACAGATCTCTGCTATTGTGCTGTCTAACTGCTTCCTCTGCTTTGTCAACCAAGCTATCAAGCCAATATTCTTATCAGCTGTTAACTGATTCATTACATGTTTATTAAAATTTTTGTAAAGCTTTCCCTTAGGACCAGTAGAGTGTGTTGATTAGTGATATTTCTGCAGTTCTTTTTTTTTGAAAATAAGTTCCAGCGCCATATCACTCAAATAATTTTGCATTCTCTGCTCTTTTTTTTAAAGAGTACTGTTAGTCAAGAAAAGTCTGTTAAAAACGGTCCCATTCTTCCTCAACTTAGCAAACCATGACTGTCATAATGACTAAGTAACCTATCATGGTAAGCTTTGGCTATAACTGGGTGTTTCAGAGCTTCAATATTAAAGGTAAATTTTTTAACTTTAACCCAACACTTCTTAAGTTTAAGTTGCAAGACACTTTTAACAAGGTAATGGTCAGATCCAATTTCAGCTCCCCTACATGACCTGGTATTCCTAACAGAACTAGCCCATTTGCTGTTAATTAATATATAATCAATCATATTCCTATGCAGCCCATCAGGTGAAACCCATGTGTATTTATGTGTGTCGCGGTGTTTGTAATATGTGTTAGTTATTCTGAATATATTGAGTTTACTTACCTATAGGAGACGTTGCCCATTGCCATTGCAGCTACCAATACCAAAAGGGTCTATCACCCCTCCCCAAAGTTCAGATTCAATACCAACTTTGGCATTGAAGTCACGTAGAACAAGGGTAATATCTCCTTTCTTGACAGAATTCAAAATATCCTGAAGTTGTTCATAAAACCTATTCTTCTCATCCTCATCGGCATCCTCAGTGGGGGCATAACAGCAGTAACATTCAAGTCTTTAACGCTTGTCTGAAATTTTGCTGTAAGAAACCTTTCATTAATGCACTCATATCCTAGAAGAGCATCACCAGCGTGTCTGCTGAGAAGCAGACCCACGCCTTGGTGATGCTTATTGTCGTCCCTCCCTGAAAAGAGAAATTTAAGATTATTTTTAAGAATCTGACCTTTATCTGTCTATCTAGTCTCTTGCAAGCCGAAAATACCTAAGGTATGACTGTGGATTTTTTGTGTGAGGACATCGAGAGAATATTCTCTGTGCAGAGTCCTCACATTCACCTCACAGAGAGAAAATGGTTAGTGGGATGTTTAAAAATACTATTTTATTGAAAGAGGAAGTGCCGACAATGCCAAGTAGCCCCCTAATCGCATGCATAAGCTAAAGACCGTTCTCTCACTACTAAAGATTCTTCCTCCAATGAAGGTTTGACGAAGTCCGTAGAAGCAATACTTCAGGTTCCTGCGACGTCCTCTGCTCAGGATTATCCACCAGCTGATAAAATGTATCCTGTGAAGCTGTTGACTCAGGGCTATCAACTCACAAACAAACAAAAAACACAGCAGCAGATTTTCGCTCAACAGAAGCCCACCAGTGCAGGAAGTCAGTTCGGGATTCATAATCATAAAAGTTTGGTTGAGGTAAGTACAATGGTTTCTGTTCTGCAGATGCGTGTCAAAGAGTTCTTGACATGGATCTGCAGAGCAGAAACCATTGTACTTACCTCAACCAAACTTTTACTGTCTTTCAAAATACTCCCCTCCAATATCTATGCAAAGTTGCAGACGTCTATGGGAGCGGGGGTGGCTCAGTCGGTAGCGCGCCAGGCTCGTAATCTGTAGTTCCCAGGTTCGAGTCCCAGCTGGGTCAGCGTTGAGATTTATCTCCGCAAAATTCCCCGCCCTGCCCACGGTCAGTAGGGGGCACCGATGGTCTTGGAAAGGCTGCCGTCCGTCGGATGGGACGTTAAGCCGTGGCCCCGTGTGTGGGAGAGCCATACCTTGTGCACGTTAAAGAACACGCTGGATGGCCTTGACGGGAGGCTACCATCTGTTTCCTAACAGCTGCTCCAGTGGGTCCCCTCCCCACAACCTTCTCTGAGCCTTCGGGGTCCATGTGACCTGCCCATTTAGCCCATGGTGTGCAAAAAAGTGCCGCTCAGAGGTAAAACAATCCAAAGTTAAAGAACACGCTGGATGGCCTTGACGGGAGGCTACCATCTGTCTCCCAACAGCCGTTCCAGTGGGTCCCTTCACCCAACCTTCTCTGAGCCTTCGGGGTCCATGTGACCTGACCATTTAGCCCATGGTGTGCAAAAAAAGTGCCGCTCAGAGGTAAAACAACCCAACGTTAAAGAACACGCTGGATGGCCTTGACAGGAGGCTACCATCTGTCTCCCAACAGGTGTTCCAGTGGGTCCCCTCCCCCAATCTTTTCTGAGCCTTCGGGGTCCATGTGACCTGGCCATTTAGCCCATGGTGTGCAAAAAAGTGCCACTCAGAGGTAAAACAACCCAACCCAACAGACGTCTCTGCCAATTCTGGAACGCTTTTGATGGTACTTCTATTTGGTAATAATCCCCAACACTAAAGGAACTCATTTTTCAAAGTCTTGCACCCTTTAAAAAGGATTTCCAGCAAGTTTCTTTTTAATTTTTGGAAACAACCAAAAATCGCATGGTGCAAGATCGGGTGAATATGCAGAATGGGGGTAATTGTATGTTTTTTTCTGCTCCAGATAGTCCCCAACTTGTCGGGTTTTGTGAGCTCTGGCATTTTCACGAAGAAGGAGAACCCTTGACACGCTTGTTGTTGGACGCTACTCCTTCATCTTCGTAACCATTTTGGGCAAATCATTGTTGGTGTAGTATTGGCCATTTACAGTTATTTTTTCCGGTAAGATGTCCACGGTCCTTAGAATTGAAAAACATTGTGAACATTCTCTTCCTTGAGCGAAAGTCTTGTCGGAGGATTTAGGTGCGCGGCTCATCTTCCGCTGGGGCGGAGGTGGCTCAGTCGGGAGCGCGCCAGGCTCGTAATCTATAGTTCCCAGGTTCGAGTCCAAGCTGGGTCAGCGTTGAGATTTATTCCGCAAAATTCCCCGCCCTGCCCACGGTCAGTAGGGGACACCGATGGGCTTGGAAAGGCCGTCGTCCGTCGGATGGGACGTTAAGCCATGGCCCCGTGTGCGGGAGAGTCATACCCTGTGCACGTTAAAGAACACGCTGGATGGCCTTGACGGGAGGCTACCATCTGTCTCCTAACAACTGTTTCACTGGGTCCCCTCCCCCAACCTTCTCTGAGCCTTCGGGGTCCATGTGACCTGGCCATTTAGCCCATGGTGTGCAAAAAAGTGCCGCTCAGAGGTAAAACAACCCAGCCCAACAACCCATCTTCCGCTGTTAATTAATATAAAAAAAATCATAACTTTATGCAACCCATCTGGTGACACCCACGTGTATTTATTTATGTCGCGGTACGCCTTAGCCAACGTTGAGATTTATCGCCAGAATACTCCCCGCCCTGCCCACGGTCAGTAGGGGACACCGAGGGCCGCCGTCCGCCGGACCGCTCTATCTCAATAAACGTCGAAATGGTTCGGACTCGCTCTCAATAAATGCCGGAATGGTTCGGACTCGCTCTCAATAAATGCCGGAATGGTTCGGGATCACCCTCAATAAAATGTTGGAATGGTTCGAAATCAATCTCAATAAATGTAACAATGGTTTGGGATCGATCTCAATAATTGTGGAAATGGTTCTGACTCGTACTCAATAAACGTCGAAATGGTTCGGACTCTCTCTCAATAAATGCCGGAATGGTTCGGGATCACCCTCAATAAAATGGTGGAATATTTCGAAATCAATCTCAATAAATGTAACAATGGTTTGGGATCGATCTCAATAATTGTGGAAATGGTTATGACTCGTTTTCAACAAATGTCGGAATGGTTCGGGCTCTATCCCAATAAACGTCGAAATGGTTCGGACTCTCTCTCTCTCTCAATGAATGCCGGAATGGTTCGGGATCACCCTCAATAAAATGTTGGAATATTTCGAAATCAATCTCAATAAATGTAACAATGGTTTTGGATCGATCTCAATAATTGTGGAAAAGGTTCTGACTCGTTCTCAACAAATGTCGCAATGGTTCGGGCTCTATCTCAATAAACTTCGAAATGGTTTGGACTCGCTCTCAATAAATGCCGGAATGGTTCGGGATCACCCTCAATAAAATGTTGGAATGTTTCGAAATCAATCTCAATAAATGTAACAATGGTTTTGGATCGATCTCAATAATTTTGGAAATGGTTCTGACTCGTTCTCAACAAATGTCGAAATGGTTCGGGCTCTATGTCAATAAACGTCGAAATGATTCGGGATCACCCTCAATAAAATGGTGGAATGGTTCGAAATCAATCTCAATAAATGTAACAATGGTTTTGGATCGATCTCAATAATTTTGGAAATGGTTCTGACTCGTTCTCAACAAATGTCGGAATGGTTCGGGCTCTATGTCAATAAACGTCGAAATGGTTCGGGATCACCCTCAATAAAATGTTGGAATGGTTCGAAATCAATCTCAATAAATGTAACAATGGTTTGGGATCGATCTCAATAATTGTGGAAATGGTTCTGACTCGTACTCAATAAACGTCGAAATGGTTCGGACTCTCTCTCAATAAATGCCGGAATCGTTCGGGATCACCCTCAATAAAATGGTGGAATATTTCGAAATCAATCTCAATAAATGTAACAATGGTTTGGGATCGATCTCAATAATTGTGGAAATGGTTATGACTCGTTTTCAACAAATGTCGGAATGGTTCGGGCTCTATCCCAATAAACGTCGAAATGGTTCGGACTCTCTCTCTCAATGAATGCCGGAATGGTTCGGGATCACCTTCAATAAAATGTTGGAATATTTCGAAATCAATCTCAATAAATGTAACAATGGTTTTGGATCGATCTCAATAATTGTGGAAAAGGTTCTGACTCGTTCTCAACAAATGTCGCAATGGTTCGGGCTCTATCTCAATAAACTTCGAAATGGTTTGGACTCGCTCTCAATAAATGCCGGAATGGTTCGGGATCACCCTCAATAAAATGTTGGAATGTTTCGAAATCAATCTCAATAAATGTAACAATGGTTTTGGATCGATCTCAATAATTTTGGAAATGGTTCTGACTCGTTCTCAACAAATGTCGAAATGGTTCGGGCTCTATGTCAATAAACGTCGAAATGATTCGGGATCACCCTCAATAAAATGTTGGAATGGTTCGAAATCAATCTCAATAAATGTAACAATGGTTTGGGATAGATCTCAATAATTGTGGAAATGGTTCTGACTCGTTCTCAATAAACGTCGAAATGGTTCGGACTCGCTCTCAATAACTGCCGGAATGGTTCGGGATCACCCTCAATAAAATGTTGGAATGGTTCGAAATCAATCTCAATAAATGTAACAATGGTTTGGGATCGATCTCAATAATTGTGGAAATGGTTCTGACTCGTTCTCAACAAATGTCGGAATGGTTCGGGCTTTATCTCAATAAACGTCGAAATGGCTCGGACTCGCTCTCAATAAATGCCGGAATGGTTCGGGATCACCCTCAATAAAATGGTGGAATATTTCGAAATCAATCTCAATAAAAGGAACAATGGTTTGGGATCGATCTCAATAATTGTGGAAATGGTTCTTACTCGTTCTCAACAAATGTCGGAATGGTTCGGGCTCTATCTCAATAAACTTCGAAATGGTTCGGACTCGCTCTCAATAAATACCGGAATGGTTCGGGATCACCCTCAGTAAAATGTTTGGAATGGTTCGAAATCAATCTCAATAAATGTAACAATGGTTTGGGATCGATCTCAATAATTGTGGAAATGGTTCTGACTCGTTCTCAACAAATGTCGGAATGGTTCGGGCTCTATCTCAATAAACGTCGAAAATGGTTCGGAATCACCCTCGATAACTGTCGAAATGTTCCGAGCTCGGGTTCAGAAAAAATCGCACATGAGAAGCACAATATCCGGCTAAGGTGCCCTCACCTGTATGATCGAATAGATTTTGGAAATTAACTTTCCAGAATTGGCGGCTTAATTACTTATTACTCGGTAAGCCGCCAATTTCCTAAATCTATCAGATCATTTCGACGTTATATATATTTTTTATCATTTGACATTTATATCCTTTTAATTTCGACATTTATATTTTTCGACCTTTCGACCGTTTCGACATTTATATATTTTCAATGCAAAAGTGACTCACCGAGCAGTTGGGTTGTTTTACCTCTGAACGGCACTTTTTTGCACACCATTAGCTAAACGGCCAGGTTACAAGGACCCCGAAGGCTCAGAGAGGGTTGGGGGAGGGGACCCACTGGAACAGCTGTGGGGAGAGATGGTAGCCTCCCCTCAAGGCCATCTAGCGTGTTCTTTAACGTTGGGTTGTTTCACCTCTGAGCGGCACTTTTTTTGCACACCATGGGTTAAATGGCCAGGTCACAAGGACCCCGAAGGCTTAGAGAAGCTTGGGGGAGGGAACCCACTGGAACAGCTGTTGGGAGACAGATGGTAGTCTCCCCTCAAGGCCATCTAGCGTGTTCTTTAACGTTGGGTTGTTTCACCTCTGAGCGGCACTTTTTTTGCACACCATGGGTTAAATGGCCAGGTCACAAGGACCCCGAAGGCTCAGAGAAGCTTGGGGGAGGGAACCCACTGGAACAGCTGTTGGGAGACAGATGGTAGCCTCCCGTCAAGGCCATCCAACGTGTTCTTTCACGTGCACAGAGTATAGCTTTCCCGCACACGGGGCCACGGCTTAACGTCTCATGCGACGGACGGCAGAATTTCCAAGCCCATAGATGTCCCCTACTGTTTGTGGGCAGGGCGGGGAATTTTGCCTTATTCAATCTTTAATTTGATCACATCTATTAAAAAACAAAGTAGACATCGAAGTCCACAATGTAATCCATTCATCGATATAAACACGAAATAATAATAATAACATGATAATGTATATATGATAATAATGTAATATATTATAATAATAACAATAAATAAATGTAATCTGTAAGAGTCAATATATAACTTCTACATTACACATAGATACTTGTCTATTGTATATATCTGTCAGAGTTTTTCTATCGTTTATTTTTTTAACTGTAAATTTTGTGTTATAATGTTTCTATAAATGAATATGGAAATAAATTTATAAGTAAAAAAAATTCTGTTAACCCTTTCAGGACCATAAGGTTTCTAAGAGTAAATATTAGTATGTAACTGTTTATTTTAGTTTGTTTAGACGTAAAATAAATAAAAATCACAAGAAAAATACATAACAATGAGTAGTTTTTTTGGAATTTTATGGGAAATATTTTTCCGAATGGACTATAAAGGTAACACAAATTATAGTTAGGCTTATTACAATGTCTTTTATTTATTGGTTTATTAGAACAAAATGTTAACTAAAATAATACAAAATTATGAAATAAAATTACTATACAAAATGATGTGCTAATTATGATATTCGGCGAAGCAATTTCTTTTGGTTGTGAAGCAAAGATGGACATTGCACAGATGCAACATTATTGCAAAGATGGACATGGACTAAACGTTCCCGTTTACGTAATTGCGTTCGGCATACGTTCTATTTTGACATTCTGTATAAAAAAATGCAGATAAGATTATAATTAAATACTACAATCACCAATTTTAAAATGGAAAAAATGTTTCCCTTAGTCGTGAAAGGGTTAATACAAAATATTTATATTGCTTTTTGACTTTCGTAGTAATTGTTTTTCAAAAAGAACAGATGTTTATTTAGTTTTTTTAACTGTTTTAAAACAGTTAAAATCGTATTACATTTTCTATACAAATGCATTTCTGTGATTAAATTAACTTTCTAATCACATGTTTTAAAACGTTTTGTAGATTGTATATCCCCGTCCCTTCATACAGAGATACTTCCGAGATTTTATTTAACTTACAAATGAAAATTAAAACAACCTTTACCAAATAAAAAACAATTGCGATTCCAAGTGTCGTGCTTCTTCCTTTTTCTTCAATAGAATCAAATCAATATTTCCATGCGCAGTGAACTCTGCGCTGATGTAGAATTTAAATCAACTCCAAGCATCATCTGGTGATTAATAAATCTCGCTGATGTTTATAACTGCGGGACTCATTTTTATATTTCACTGCAAACGAATTCATTCAAGACAATAGACAAAACACTTCACAGATTGGAATTCGTGAAGCTCTCTCTGTTTTTCTCAGTGGTTGGTTGCGATATTTAGCTGCCTGACTACCAACACAACAAAATTCTGAGTTCGTTGCTCTTATTGATCTTCCTCCACTCTTTTAAGAGTCCTTCGTAAAATGCAGCGAAACGCGAGTGCTATTCAAATAACAAACGTGGAAGGAATTCGTTACTTTAAAGAGAAGGATTTTTTAAGCAGTTTTCGAGCCTCCTTTGCTTCGTCGGAAAATGCAAAGGATTCTTTTTTTTTCCTTTGCATTTCGCAAATCCTTTAAAGCCTTCCTTTCAAATTGAGATCTTTCACACGCAATTATTAATCGAAAGCTTTGGGTTGTTGGGTTGTTTTACCTCTGAGCGGCACTTTTTTGCACACCATGGGCTAAATGGCCAGGTCACAAGGACCCCGAAGGCTCAGAGAAGGTTGGGGGAGGGGACCCACTGGAACAGCTGTTGGGAGACAGATGGTAGGCTCCCGTCAAAGCCATCCAGCGTGTTCTTTAACGTTGGGTTGTTTTACATCTGAGCGGCACTTTTTTGTACACCATGGGCTAAATGTCCAGGTCACAAGGACCCCGAAGGCTCAGAGAAGGTTGGGGGAGGGGACCCACTGGAACAGCTGTTGGGAGACAGATGGTAGGCTCCCGTCAAAGCCATCCAGCGTGTTCTTTAACGTTGGGTTGTTTTACATCTGAGCGGCACATTTTTGTACACCATGGGCTAAATGGCCAGGTCACAAGGACCCCGAAGGCTCAGAGAAGGTTGGGGGAGGGGACCCATTGGAACAGCTGTTGGGAGACAGATGGTAGGCTCCCGTCAAAGCCATCCAGCGTGTTCTTTAACGTTGGGTTGTTTTACATCTGAGCGGCACTTTTTTGTACACCATGGGCTAAATGTCCAGGTCACAAGGACCCCGAAGGCTCAGAGAAGGTTGGGGGAGGGGACCCACTGGAACAGCTGTTGGGAGACAGATGGTAGGCTCCCGTCAAAGCCATCCAGCGTGTTCTTTAACGTTGGGTTGTTTTACCTCTGAGCGGCACTTTTTTGCACACCATGGGCTAAATGGCCAGGTCACAAGGACCCCGAAAGCTCAGAGAAGGTTGGGGGAGGGGAGCCACTGGAACAGCTGTTGGGAGACAGATGGTAGCCTCCCGTCAAGGCCATCCATCGTGTTCTTTAACGTTGGGTTGTTTTACCTCTGAGCGGCACTTTTTTGCACACCATGTGCTAATTGGCCAGGTCACAAGGACCCCGAAGGCTCAGAGAAGGTTGGGGGAGGGGACCCACTGGAACAACTGTTGGGAGACAGATGGCAGCCTCCCGTCAAGGCCATCCAACTGTTCTTTAACGTGCACAGGGTATGGCTCTCCCATACACGGGGAGAGTCATACGGCTTAACGTCCCATCCGACGGACGGTGGCCTTTCCAAGCCCATCGGTGTCCCCTAATGACCGTGGGCATGGCGGGGAATTTTGCGGAGATAAATCTCAACGCTGACTCAGCTGGGACTCGAACCTGGGAACTACAGATTATGAGCCTGGCGTGCTACCGAGCCAAGGTTGGCGTGCTACCCCGCCCCTTAATCGAAAGCGATCTGTTTGCAAATAGCAATAGATTGCATGTGTTTGCATTGACTTTTAAATCTAAATCAAACAGTTTCTATCTTTGTAGACGGGTTTTCAACATCAAAGCAACATAGATTAGACAGAAAATACCAGAATTCTAGCACAAAGTCCTTTAACTATGTACAGGCGCGTATCCTGGAGTTCTTTTAGGAGGGTGCTGAGCCGAAATTTTTTTAGGAGGCTGTTCGCTCGCCATTTGTTTGTTTATCAGTTCGTCGATTTATGGATTTGTCAAAATAGTTGTTCTACTATATTTGTCCAACCCGACGGACAAAATTAATGATTTACGTGTCAAATGAAAGCTTGTGACGTGAGGAGTAACATAGGATATAAAAATTGAGACCCCCATGCTTTCTTCCCCCATGAAAAGGAGGAAATACTAAAATGATTGGTCCTCTATATCTTCGGGTTGGGTTGTTTTACTTCTGAGAGGCACTTTTTTGCACACCATGGGCTAAATGGCCAGGTCACAAGGACCCCGAAGGCTCAGAGAAGGTTGGGGGAGGGGACCCACTGGAACAGCTGTTGGGAGACAGATGGTAGCCTCCCATCAAGGCCATCCAGCGTGTTCTTTAACGTGCATAGGGTATGGCTCTCCCGCACACGGGGCCACGGCTTAACGTCCCATCCGACGGACGGCGGCCTTTCCAAGCCCATCGGTGTCCCCTACTGACCGTGGGCAGGGCGGGGAATTTTGCGGAGATAAATCTCAGTTCGGGTTAGAGTCCCAGCTGACCCAGCTGGGACTCGAACCTGGGAACTACAGATTGCGAGCCTGGTACGCTACCGACTGAGCCACCCCCGCCCCGCATTCAGGGGTAATCTGGTTCTTAGATTTCGGAAAGAATCTTGAGATTTGACCTCCGGCATGCCCTCTAAAGTCAAATAGAGGTCAAACTATGATCTACGAGTGCTAGAAACGTGAAAATTGGTGTCTGAGGATGTTTCAGGTCGTAGTTCTGGGAAGTTATGCCAAATTTTGATGCTCAGGGTCAAAGGTTAAATATAGATTTATTGGCGCTGGAGAGATAAAAATTGGTGAATTGGACTATTTCAGGCAATAGAACTCGGAAATAAAAAAATTTCAGATCTTGTGTGGCGTTCAAGGTTAAGTGAAGGTCAGAAAACATTTTAGAAATTTTAGAGCTTTGTAGGTAGCGTCCTATTGACGTAACGTTCAGTGATTCCTTAAGTGTTAATGTTTAGCAATGCTATATGTGCAGCGCATACATTAAAGAGCTTCCCCGCCCTAAAAAGAGGAAATGCGAAAGTCACTTTTTTACTACATCTTCTGAATGCGGGGGACTACAGCTTAGATATAAAATGAGAACTTAAATGGGGATTCACGTAGATTACTTCAAATCAGGGGCGGGGGTGTCTCAGTCGGTAGCGCGCCAGGCTCGTAATCTGTAGTTCCCAGGTTGGAGTCCCAGGTGGGTCACCATTGAGACTTATCTCCGCAAAATTTCTCCGCCCTGCCCACGGTAGTAGGGGACACCGATGGGCTTGGAAAGGCCGCCGTCCGTCGGATGGGACGCTAAGCCATGGCCCCGTGTGCGGGAGAGCCATACCCTGTGCACATTAATGAACACGCTGGATGACCTTGACGGGAGGCTATCATCTGTCTCCCAACAGCTGTTCCAGTGGGTCCCTTCCCCCAACCTTCTCTGATCCTTCGGGGTCCTTGTGACCTGGCCATTTAGCCCATTGTGTGCAAAAAAGTGCCGCTCAGAGGTAAAACAACCCAACGTTAAAGAACACGCTGGATGACCTTGACGGGAGGCTATCACCTGTCTCCCAACAGTTGTTCCAGTGGGTCCCTTCCCCCAACCTTCTCTGATCCTTCGGGGTCCTTGTGACCTGGCCATTTAGCCCATTGTGTGCAAAAAAGTGCCGCTCAAAGGTAAAACAACCCAACCCACCAGTTACAAAATCCTTTTTTAGGGGAGGGGGAGTCGGTAGCGCGCCAGGCTCGTAATCTTAAATTACCAGGTTCGAGTTGAGCTCAAGCCAGTGTTGAGATTTATCTCCGTAAAACTCCCTTCCCTGCTCTCGTAGTAGGGGGCACCGATAGGCTTGAAAGGACCGCCATCCGTTAGATGGGAGACTAAGCCGTGGCTCTGTGTGCGGGAGAGACACAGCTGCGAACGTTAAAGAACACTCTGGATGGTCTTGATCCTACCTTCTCTGAAACCCTCCCCCCAACCTTCTCTGAAATTTCATATGACCTGGCCATTTAGCCTATGGTGTGCAAAATAGTGCCGCTCAGAGGTAAAACAATCCAACCCAACCAACAAGAGTCTAAATATTTCTTACTAAAAGCTATATGGTGGTTCTTTACCCAGCTGAGTAACATTGTGGCCACGTGGCCTGATCATCCAAGCCTTTGGGGTTTATATGACATGTGACTTAATTCCACCGCGTGAACAGAAACACCGCTTACCCAACCCAGTTAGATCTTGTTTTCTACCTGTCAGACATTTGTAAGGGATGAAGCTTTTAGTGTGGTGCTAACAATACAAAGGTCAGGAATTACATCTGAAACGTTCCCACGTGCATTCCAGGCGGTCTTCGTCAAATACCCTATCTCGTTAATCCCTTTTTCGATTACTGTCGCCAACGGACAACCATAACTACAGTGTGTGTTCCCTTAATGACCTGATTGCTATCTGTTTTCTGTTTCAGACCGTCTTTATACGCATTGTTGTCTAGTGACCGTCCCTTGAAGGTGGGTCGTCCTGAAACGGCTTTCCGAAAATAGCTAACAACAAGGGATTATACTTGCGACCTTGTTTTCTTGAGGAGCAATGTCGTTCAGAAATAATTAGCGGTTAGGGAGTGTTAGATACACCCTAGAGATTTACACACTAATGGTATTCTAAACTATCCAGAGAGTAGAAATAGAAACAGCATGTCAAAACATTACTGTTATGACAATGGAATTTGGGTTGTTTTTCCCATGAACGGCACTTTTTTGCACACCATGGGCTAAATGGCCAGGTCACCAGGACCCCGTAAGGCTCAGAGAAGATTGGGGGAGGGGACCCACTGGAACAGCTGTTGGGAGACAGATGGTAGCCTCCCGTCAAGGCCATCCAGTGTGTTCTTTAACGTTGGGTTGTTTTACCTCTGAGCGGCACTTTTTTGCACACCATGGGCTAAATGGCCAGGTCACATGGACCCCGAAGGCTCAGAGAAGGTTGGGGGAGGGGACCCACTGGAACAGCTGTTGGGAGACAGATGGTAGCCTCCCGTCAAGGCCATCCAGCGTGTTCTTTAAAGTGTACAGGGTATGGCTCTCCCGCACACGGGGCCACTGCTTAACGTCTTATCCGATGGACGGCTTCCTTTCCGAGCCCATCGATATCCCCTATTGACAGTGGGCAGGACGGGGAATTTTGCGGAGCTAAATCTCAACGCTGACCCAGCTGGGACTCGACCCTGGGAACTGCAGATTACGAGCCTGGCGCGCTACCGACTGAGCCACCCACGCCCAATAAGAATGGGAAACTAACTTCGAAACTTTATACTTGTAAAATATTCTGGTTCAACTCCTTAAATGTTGAACAAGTGTTTTTACATACCGATTTGATTATGATCTTTAATTAATCATCTGTCACATTTTTTCATTATCATTGACATTATATGAATATTCTCTAATATTTTGGTAAGGCAATGTCTACCCATTATTAAAATTAATTATTTAATAAAACACTGCATTTAAAAACGTGTGTAATTCTTTAAAATAGCCCTGGTCAAAATATAATAATTTAATAAAAATAACAAACGACTTATTTTAATCACTGCAGCTGGGTTCTTTTACCTCTGCGAGGCACTTTTTTTGCACACAACAGACTAAATGGCCAGGTCACAAGTACCCCGAGGGCTCAGAGAAGGTTGGGGAGAAGAGACCCACTGGACAGTTATTAGGAGACAGATGGTAGCCTTCCGTCATCCAGCATGTTCTTTAACTTGCACAGGGCATGGCTCTATCACACACGGGGACACGGCTTAACGTCCATCCGACGGACGGCGGTCTTTCCAAGGGTTGGGTTGTTTTACCTCTGAGCGGCACTTTTCTGCACACCATGGGCTAAATGGCCAGGCCACAAGGACCCCGAAGGCTCAGAGAAGGTTGGGGGAGGGGACCCACTGGAACAGCTGTTGGGAGACAGATGGTAGCCTCCCGTGAAGGCCATCCAGCGTGTTCTTTAACGTGCACAGGGTATGGCTCTCCCGCACACGGGACCACGGCTTAACGTCCCATCCGACGGACGGTGACCTTTCCAAGCCCATCGGTGTCCCCTACTGACCGTGAGCAGGGCGGGGAATTTTGCGGAGATAAATCTCAACGCTGACCCAGCTGGGACTCGACCTGGGAACTACAGATTACGAACCTGGCGCGCTACCGACTGAGCCACATCCGCCCCGTCTTTCCAAGCCCATCGGTGTCCCCTATTAACAGTGGTTAGGGTGGGGAGTTTTGCGGAGATAATGTTGTAAATTTTTTAGGTGGGACTCGAACCTGGGAACTGAAATTACCAGCTTGGCGCAATCACCAACTGAGTCACCCCCACCCCACTGCAGCGGGAGTCTGCCACTTATTTCGCCACTACAACGGTAGTCTGCCTCTTTTTTTTACTCACAACAAGAGTCTCCCATTTTTTTAACCACTACAACAGCAGTCCACTACCTTTTATCTTCTACAGAGGAGTTTGCTACTTTTTTAGCCACTAGAATAGGCCGCCCCTTTTTTTAGCCACTAGAATAGGCCGCCCCTTTTTTTAGCCACTAGAACAGGCCGCCACTTTTTTTAGCCACTAGAACAGACCGCCACTTTTTTAGCCACTAGAACAGGCCGCCCCTTTTTTAGCCACTAGAACAGGCCGCCACTTTTTTTAACCACTAGAACAGGCCGCCCTTTTTTAGCCACTAGAACAGGTCGCCACTTTTTTGTCACTAGAACAGGCCGCCCTTTTTTAGCCACTAGAACATGCCGCCCTTTTTTTAGCCACTAGAACAGGCCGCCCTTTTTTTAGCCACTGGAACAGGCGGCCCCTTTTTTTGCCACTAGAACAGGCCGCCCCTTTTTTTTAGCCACTAGAACAGGCCGCCACTTTTTTTAGCCACTAGAACAGGTCGCCACTCTTTTTTAGCCACTACAGAGGAAGTTTGCGACTTTTTTTTTTAAAAAGCACAACAGCAGTCCACCACCTTTTATCTTCTACAGAGGGGTTTGCTACTTTTTTAGCCACTAGAACAGGCTGCCACTTTTTTTTAGCCACTAGAACAGGCCGTCCCTTTTTTTTAGCCACTAGAACAGGCCGCCACTCTTTTTTAGCCACTACAGAGGAAGTTTGCCACTTTTTTTTTAAGCCACTACAGCAGGAGTCCGTTAGTTTATTTAGCCGCTACAGTAGGAATGCGAACTTTTTTCCACTAGCGGCTAGAACAGGTCGCCACTCTTTTAGTCACTAGAACAGGCCGCCCTTTTTTAGTGGTGGCTACTGATCAAAGGGTCTCAGCCCCCGGGTAAGGCATAGATTTTGTGTTGTTTTTTCTGCTGAGGTCCCGCCATCAGCCAACTATGGCGTATCAAACTGCCAGGCTCCCCCAGACCTTTTTGCCACGCAGCTACTTGAAGGGGGAGGGGGAAATTTATTTTTACTATGGAGGGGACTGAATCCGTCCTTTTTTAACCCACTACAGCAGGAGTCCACAATTTTTTAAGAGCGGAACACCGTGATGGCACCAAAAAATGGTGGGCGGGGGTGGCTCAGTCGGTAGTGCGCCAGGCTTGTAATCTGTAGTTCCCAGGTTCGAGTCCCAGCTGGGTCAGAGTTGAGATTTATCTCCGCAAAATTCCCCGCCCTGCCCACGGTCAGTAGGGGACACCAATGGGCTTGGAAAGGACGCCGTCCGTCGGATGGGACGTTAAGCCGTGGCCCCGTGTCCGGGAGAGCCATACCCTGTGCACGTTAAAGAACACGCTGGATGGCCTTGACGGGAGGCTACCATCTGTCTCCCAACAGCTGTTCCAGTGGGTTCCCTCTCCCAACCTTCTCTGAGCCTTCGGGGTCCATGTGACCTGGCCATTTAACCCATGGTGTGCAAAAAAGTGCCGCTCAGAGGTAAAACAACCCAACCCAACCTCTGTGGCAAGCAGCTGCTTGAGGGGGTATTTATTTTATTTTTTTCTATATATTTGTATTGTATAATGTATTTCAAGTTCAAATTAAATAAAAGATTTGATTCAATGGATATTTATGATTTTTTCAGTATAAAATAATAGACCATAGTCTTCAATTACAATCAACTACATTTCCAATGCCTAATTGACTATGGCATAATTCTTAAAACCATTAATAGAGTATGATTGGTCGATAGCTCAGTAGTCAGAGCACCTGACATGTTATCAGGAGGTCTTGGGTTCAGATCTCACCTGGCTAATAACAATTTTTCTTCTATATTTATCTAACAAATTACCACCAGGTGTGGGCGGGGGTGGCTCAGTCGGTAGCGCGCCAGGCTCGTAATCTGTAGTTCCGAGGTTCAAGTCCCAGCTGGGTCAGCGTTGAGATTTATCTTCGCAAAATTCCCCGTCCTGCCCACGGTCAGTATGGGACATCGATGGGCTTGGAAAGCCGCCGTCCGTCGGATGGGACGTTAAGCCGTGGTCCCGTGTGCGGGAGAGCCATACCCTGTGCACGTTAAAGAACACGCTGGATGGCCTTGACGGGAGGCTACCATCTGTCTCCCAACAGCTGTTCCAGTGGGTCCCCTCCCCCAACCTTCTCTGAGCCTTCGGGGTCCATGTGACCTGGCCATTTAGCCCATGGTGTGCAAAAAAGTGCCGCTCAGAGGTAAAACAACCCAACTCTGAAAAAGTGGTAGTAACATAAGTGTGTGTACTGTTATAAAGTACGAACTCTCGGAACACTTGGTTTAAAACTATAATAAATCGTTCCATTTATTCCTCAAGAATTTTATTTTCATTCCTACAATCACAGAAGATTGTTTACTTCCTTCACATGGAAAGTAAAATAAATTTCAGTTCTTTCAAAAATTGCTTCATACAATTTCCTCGTTGGATTTATAAATTTAAACGTTGCCACCACTACTCATGTAAATTTTATATGAAGAGATAATTTATGCACCAGGCAATGTTCCAATGGTCGTATCGGTTCATTCATGCAACCGTTGAAAGTACGAAAGTAAATCCATTAACCCTAGGGGCTGCAGTATCTTTGATTAAACAAAAATGCAACATTATCTTAACATTTCAGCAAGAACGCATTTCCGATAAGGTCGCTTTTACAATGCACGTAACAAACCACTACAACCACATCTGACGCAAGTGGCCTTGAGTGACTAGGGGTTCCCCTCCCTTGGAAGAATTTCGGCGAAAGGTCTTTAAACTTGATTCTAAGCATTTAATCGGCTTGACCTTGGCCGCTCCCAAGGACAAACGGAACTAAACTCGCATAACACACAAATGACTCGACCGCAACCAGCATCTATGATGCGTAAGTGATAAATCGCTTTCAAATATATACCGAAAAAATATGCGTTTTGAGTTTCTTAGCACCACAAATTCACAACAGACAGTGTGCCTCGATTTTAAAGAGATCTAGGCAGAAATATTAGGAATCGTAAGAAGAATTTGCATTATAGAAATCCCAGCGATGAATCACCGATTTCAACTCTCTGTCCAGTATGCGTGGGATTGTGGCTAGGAAACTTTTTCGTCTCTTAATCGCGTGTTGGTTGACGCATTGCATTGAAGCCTGTCCCTCGCAGTCACCATATTATCCCATTACTCATAACTGGTTCGCTGGGTAAAGCGCGGCCGTTTTCCCAGAGTCCTGCAGCTAAGGCTTCAATCGTGTCAGTGTTGTAAAATATTGCAGGTTGGGTTGGGTTGTTTTACCTCTGAGCGGCACTTTTTTGCACACCATGGGCTAAATGGCCAGGTCACATGGACCCCGAAGGCTCAGAGTAGGTTGGGGGAGGGGACCCACTGGAATAGCTGTTGGGAGACAGATGGTAGCCTCCCGTCAAGGCCATCCAGCGTGTTCTTTAACGTGCACAGGGTATGGCTCTCCCGCACACGGGGCCACGGCTTAACGTCCGATCCGACGGACGGCGGCCTTTCCAAGCCCATCGGTGTCCCCTACTGACCGTGGGCAGGGCGGGGAATTTTGCGGAGATAAATCTCAACTCTGACCCAGCTGGGACTCGAACCTGGGAACTACAGATTACGAGCCTGGCGCGCTACCGACTGAGCCACCCCAGCCCCGTAAAATATTGCAGATAACTAGAATTAAAATGTTGTTGTAGGCCAGATCTGTAAAAAAAAAAAGAAACTAAGATGAGGGAGGGTTAGGTTGTTGTTTTACCTCTGAGCGGCACTTTTTTGCACACCATGGCCTAAATGGCCAGGTCACATGGACCCCGAAGGTTCAGAGAAGGTTGGGGGAGGGGACCCACTGGAACAGCTGTTGAGAGACAGATGGTAGTCTCCCGTCAAGGCCATCTAGCGTGTTCTTTAACGTGCACAGGGTACGGCTCTCCCACACACGTGGCCACGGCTTAACGTCCCATCCCATGGACGGCAGCCTATCGAAGTCCATCGATGCCCAGGGCGGGGAATTTTGCGGAGATAAATCTCAACGCTGTCCCAGCTGGGACTCGAACTTGGGAACTACAGATTACGAGCCTGGCGCGCTACCGACTGAGCCACCCCCGCCCCGATGAGGGAGGGAAAATAGCTGGATTGAACTGGAACGAACAATAACGTCATTTCGGTATTTTTCGTTTTTTTTTTTTTAAATGTCCGTTCGCACATATTAAACTTTACTGATTTTTAAAGATAATTTAAAAAAATTTTTTTAGTTGGATAGATATTTAAATAATATTACGAAGCGCATGTTCCAAATCTCCCGATAGTTTCAATAGCGACCTCTAACGGTGGCTGAATGATTAGAGCGCTTGGCTAAAAAAAAATTAAATACCCCCTCAAGCAGCTGCTTGCCACAGAGGTCTGACAGGAGTCAGTTTATATGCCCTAGTAGAAGGTCTGAGAGGATGGCAGGACCTCAGCAGAAAAACGACACAAACAGCCATGCCTTACGCGGGGCTCGAACCCGGGTTCCTTAGCTCAGTAGCCAAGCGTGCTAACCACTCGGCTCGCTACTGATCAAAAACACCTTGATCCGAACACCGATTAAGGCATGGATATTTGTATCGTCTTTTTGCTGAGTTATTGCCTTCCTCAGACCATCTAATATAGGGGCGGGGGTGGCTCGGTCGGTAGCGCGCCAGGCTTGTAATCTGTAGTTCCCAGGTTCGAGTCCCAGCTGGGTCAGCGTTGAGATTTATCTCCTCAAAATTCCCCGCCCTTCCCACGTTCAGTAGGGGACACCGATGGGCTTGGAAAGCCCGCCGTCCGTCGAATGGGACGTTAAGCCGTGGCCCCGTGTGCGGGAGAGCCATACCCTGTGCACGTTGAAGAACACGCTGGATGGCCTTGACGGGAGGCTACAACAGTTGTTCCTGTGGGTCCCCTCCTCCAACCTTATCTGAGCCTTCGGGGTCCATGTGACCTGGCCATTTAGCCCATGGTGTGCAAAAAAGTGCCGCTCAGAGGTAAAACAACCCAACCCTGTCAAACCTCTGTGGCAAGCACTTGCGTGAGGGAATATTTATTATTTTTTTTACCTGCGGAAAGGGCCAAATTTTAAATGAATATTGCAAGCTATCTATTTAGGCTACAAATCTGAAATTTTGGTGACTCACTGTGATGGTCAGCAACTTTACATTGGTAGCAATGATTTAGCATCAGGGATGTAGGAAAATAACCCTGTAAGAGATAAATTGAGAAATTCCTTCTGTGTTTTATAAGTAGTATTTATATGTGATAATAAAATATTTCTAAGCATAATTTTTCAACCAATCTCTAGTTCGAATTTCCACTGTTAGAGGGTGCTAAATGCGAAAATTAAAAACGTCCATCTCTTTGCAATATTCCCATATTTGTCAGAGGCGAAATGCTATTCTTCAAAAATCAGTTTTGACCAGGCCCAGAACTAGGTTCGGGATATTTTACCTTTTTGCGCCCAATGGGTTGGGTTCGGTTGTTTTACCTCTGAGCGGCACTTTCTGCACACCATGGGCTAAATGGCCAGGTCACATGGACCCCGAAGGCTCAGAGAAGGGTGGGGGAGGGTACCCACTGGAACAGCTGTTGGGAGACAGATGGTAGCTTCCCGTCAAGGCCATCCAACGTGTTCTTTAACGTGCACAGGGTATGGCTCTCTCCCACACACGGAGCCACGGCTTAACGCCCCATCCGACGGACGACGGCCTTTCCAAGCCCATCGGTGTCCCCTACTGACCGTGGGCAGGGCGGGGAATTTTCGCATAATGGGTTAAATGGCCAGGTCACAAGGACACCGAGAAGTTTGGGGAGGGGACCCACTGGACATCCGTTAAGACACAAATGGAAGACAAGGCCATCCAGCGTGTTCTTTAACGTCACAGGGTATGGTTCTCCCGCACACGGGGCCACGGCTTATCGTCCCATCCGACGGACATTCCAAGCCCACCGGTGTCCCCTACTGACCGAGAACAGAGCAGAAAGTTTTGCGGAGATAAATCTCCAAGCTGGCCCAGGTGGGACTCGAACCTGAGAACTACATATTACGAACCTGGCCCAGAATTAAAATCAAATACGGAAGAGGAGAAAGTAATACAATATCGTGAAGGAATGAACTGGGCTCCGTTCCAGTATGGGTCGGGGGTGGGTCGGTAGCGCGCCAGGCTCGTAATCTGTAGTTCCCAGGTTCGAGTCCCAGCTGAGTCAGCGTTGAGATTTATCTCCGCAAAATTCCCCGCCCTGCCCACGGTCAGTAGGGGACACCGATGGGCTTGGAAAGGCCGCCGTCCGTCGGATGGGACGTTAAGCCGTGGCCCCGTGTGCGGGAGAGACATATCCTGTGCATGTTAAAGAACACGCTGGATGGCCTTGACGGGAGGCTACCATCTTTCTCCCAACAGCTGTTCCAGTGGGTCCCCTACCCCAACCTTCTCTGAGCCTTCGGGGTCTATGTGACCTGGCCATTTAGCCCATGGTGTGCAAAAAAGTGCCGCTCAGAGGTAACCCAACCCATCACGTTAAAGAACACCCTGGATGGCCTTGACGGGAGGCTACCATCTGTCTCCCAACAGCTGTTCCAGTGGGTCCCCTCCGCCAACCTTCCCTGAGCCTTTGGGGTCCATGTGACCTGGCCATTTACCCCATGGTGTGCAAAAAAGTGCCGCTCAGAGGTAACCCAACCCATCACGTTAAAGAACACGCTGGATGGCCTTGACGGGAGGCTACCATCTGTCTCCCAACAGCTGTTCCAGTGGGTCCCCTCCCCCAACCTTCTCTGAGCCTTCGGGGTTCATGTGACCTGGCCATTTACCCCATGGTGTGCAAAAAAGTGCCGTTCAGAGTAAAACAACCCAACCCAGAATTTTGAGTGTGCAATGTACATATTTGCGTAAAACTTTGTAAATTCTTTCATGAATTATCTATGCATAGATAACTGATGCATCGTGTTGGGGAGACAGAAATTTAACCACCATGTATCATTTATAGGTGAGATATCTTAGTGACGTATCTCCACACGAAAAATGTTAAAAATACCCTTTCAGAAAGTTCTTTCCTTTAGGAACGCATCTTCATTGTTAGATGGGTTGTACGCATAAAATAATTAAATTCTTAAAAACCATTTGATATATTATTTAGTAACGGAAAATGCTTACATAACTTTCCAGACTGTTGTTAACTGCTCCAGTTTCCCCGAATCCTTGAGAATTGCCAAAAATCCAATATTTAATATTAGATCTTAATGCCTGTTACTCTTTTGGGAGTAAAATGTGTAAATATATGTATATAAAAAAACAACATCTTTTTTTATATACATATATTTACACATTTTACCTTATTTTTTTCTTGGTACAGTCTTCTCACCTTATTTTATCAGTTTATTTTTACCTTATTTTTTTCTTGTACAGTCGCTCAAAAAAGTATCCGAACACTATGGTTGATTACAGAATTCAGAAAAAATATCTGGCAACGATTTTTTTTTTTAGAAATTAGTGATCTGGCAACCTTCGTATCACGTGACACGAAGGTTGCCAGATCACTAATTTCTAAAAAAAATCGTTGCGAGATATTTTTTTCTGAATTCTGCAATCAACCATAGTGTTCGGATACTTTTTTGAGAGACTGTAGGTGGTCATATTATTTTGATACTAGATCGTGTGGGCTCACTCACGGATATATTGAGAATGTGCAGTTACCGTTCACAGTAAACTGGAGCGGTTGCGGTTAATGTTCACAGCACATTGGATCGTGTGAGCTCACAAAAACCTGGATCGTGTGGGCTCACTCACGGAAATATTGAGCGTGTGCAGTTACCGTTCACAGCAAACTGGAGCGTGTGCAGTAACTGCACACACTCCAGTTTGCTGTGAACGGTAACTGGAGCGTGTACAGTTGCTGTACACGCTCCAGATATTTTTCTTGAATTCTGTAATCACGTGACACGAAGGTTGCCAGATCAATAATTTCCAAAAAAAAAAATCGTTGCTAGATTTTTTTTCTGAATTCTGTAATCAACCATAGTGTTCGGATACTTTTTTGAGCGACTGTACCTTCCGAATCGAAGAGCCGATCGTAACGAGTCAGAATCTGATTCGAGAGATTTTCTCTCAGGAATGGAGGCTAAAAAAAAAATTCGGACACTGCCCAACAAAATACATTATGAGAAGTTCCATGTTACGGGTGTGGTTCCGCGGTATTTATTGAAAAAATGCCACTGAAGATAAATTAACGATCATATTGATTTGATTATTCAAATCTATTTAAATCTCGATTTTCAACAATATTCGTTGAGTATTTAAAGAGTTACGGAAGCTGGAACATTTAAAAACAAATTATAATTTCATATAAAGCCATTCATAATTGTCTTAATATCGAAAAAATCATTAGACAAACATATTTATTTTATTAAATGGCAAAATTACAAAATATATATGTTATTAAATGGTTTTAAACAATATTTATTGTTTAAATTTTAATAAATTTCTGAAGTAAATTCACATGACGCACTGCTGTTAGGAAATATTCCAATTTCCATAACACTTTAAGTGCTGCTTGAATATTATTGAAATTTGTGATATATTTAATTCTGATCTTTAGAACTTTACTCTCAATCATTTTTGAAGTTATAGAACCTCCACGGATTTTTTCTCTAGCTCCAGGCCTATTACGAATTATATAACGAAGGTATTGCCGTCCCGTGGTCGAGTGGTTAGCACGCTTGACTACTGATCTAAGGGACCGGGGTTCGAGCCCCGGATTAGGCATGGATGTGTGTGTCGTTTTTCTGCTGAGGTCCTGCCATCCTCTCAGATCTCCTACTGTGGCATATAAACTGACAGGCTCCTGTCAGACCGCTGTGGCAAGCAGCTGCTTGCGGGGGTATTTTTTTTTTATTTATACATACACAAATGTGGCTTCATATTGACATAATATGGATTTTTTCCCCCGTTTTATGACCTGTATAAAAAACGGTGCAATCCTGTTTTTAGCGGCGATCATTTATGTATCTAGACACATCTAAGAGCTCAGAGAAGACTGAGGAAGGAGATCCACTGGACAGATGATAGTCTCTGGTCGAGGCTATCAAGTGTGTTTTTTACCTTTTTCATCGAGTGCTGGGAGGTAGGGGTGTTAGGGGAGATATATTTCTCAACACTAGCGAAAGAGGGAATCGAACCTGAGAAGTGCATATGAAGATCAAACATACGATGGGCCAGGTTGGGTTGTTTTACCTCTGAGCGGCACTTTTTTGCACACCATGGGCTAAATGGCCAGGTCACATGGACTCCGAAGGCTCAGAGAAGGTTGGGGGAGGGGACCCACTGGAACAGCTGTTGGGAGACATATGGTAGCCTCCCGTCAAGGCCATCCAGCGTGTTCTTTAATGTGCACAGGTTATGGCTCTCCCGCACACGGGGCCATGGCTTAACGTCCCATCCGACGGACGGCGGCCTTTCCAAGCCCATCGGTGTCCCCTACTGACCGTGGGCAGGGCGGAGAATTTTGCAGAGATAAGTTTTTGCAGCTGGGACTCGAACCTGGGAACTACAGATTACGAGCCTGGCGCCCTACCGACTGAGCCACCCCCGCCCCTGATTTGAAGTAGTCCACGTAAATCCTCATTTAAGTTCTCATTTCATATCTAAGCTGTAGTCCCCCGCATTCAGAAGATGTAGTAGAAAAGTGACTTTCGCATTTCCCCTTTTTAGGGCGGGGAAGCTCTTTAATGTATGCGCTGCACATATAGCATTGCTAAACATTAACACTTAAGAAATCACTGAACGTTACGTCAATAGGACGCTACCTACAAAGCTCTAAAATTTCTAAAATGTTTTCTGACCTTCACTTAACTTTGAACGCCACACAAGATCTGAAATTTTTTTATTTCCGAGTTCTATTGCCTGAAATAGTCCAATTCACCAATTTTTATCTCTCCAGCGCCAATAAATCTATATTTAACCGTTGACCCTGAGCATCAAAATTTGGCATAACTTCCCAGATCTACGACCTGAAACATCCTCAGACACCAATTTTCACGTTTCTAGCACTCGTAGATCATAGTTTGACCTCTATTTGACTTTAGAGGGCATGCCGGAGGCCAAATCTCAAGATTCTTTCCGAAATCTAAGAACCAGATTACCCCTGAATACAGGGCGGGGGTGGCTCAGTCGGTAGCGCGCCAGGCTCGTAATCTGTAGTTCCCAGGTTCGAGTCCCAGCTGGGTCAGCGTTGAGATTTATCTCCGCAAAATTCCTCGCCCTGCCCACGGTCGGTATCGGATACCGATGGGCTTGAAAGGGCCGTCGTCCGTCGGATGGGACGTTAAGCCGTGGTCCCGTGTGAGGGAGAGCCATACCCTGTGCACGTTAAAGAACACGCTGGATGGCCTTGACGGGAGGCTACCATCTGTCTCCCAACAGCTGTTCCAGTGGGTCCCCTCCCCCAACCTTCGGGGTCCATGTGACCTGGCCATTTAGCCCATGGTGTGCAAAAAGTGCCGCTCAGAGGTAAAACAACTCAACGTTAAAGAACACGCTGGATGGTCTTGACGGGAGGCTACCATCTGTCTCCCAACAGCTGTTCCAGTGGGTCCCCTCCCCCAACCTTCTCTGAGCCTTCGGGGTCCATGTGACCTGGCCATTTAGCCCATGGTGTGCAAAAAAGTGCCGCTCAGAGGTAAAACAACTCAACGTTAAAGAACACGCTGGATGGTCTTGACGGGAGGCTACCATCTGTCTCCCAACAGCTGTTCCAGTGGGTCCCCTCCCCCAACCTTCTCTGAGCCTTCGGGGTCCATGTGACCTGGCCATTTAGCCCATGGTGTGCAAAAAAGTGCCGCTCAGAGGTAAAACAACCCAACGTTAAAGAACACGCTGGATGGCCTTGACGGGAGGCTACCATCTGTCTCCAAACAGCTGTTCTAGTGGGTCCCCTCCCCCAACCTTCTCTGAGCCTTCGGGGTCCATATGACCTGGCCATTTAGCCCATGGTGTGCAAAAAAGTGTCGCTCAGAGGTAAAACAACCCAACCCCTGAATGCAAATTTTCAGAGCTACACCATAGTTAGAATAAGCGTGATTCCCCGTCAGCCTCTCGACTGGCTTGGAAAGGCCACCGTCCATCGGATGTAAGTTAAGCCGTGGTCCGGTGCGGGAAAGCCATACGCGGTGCACGTTAAAGAACACGCTCGATGGCCTTGATTGATGGGAGGCTACAAAGTTTCCAAACAGCTATCCAGTGGGTCCTCTCCCTTCAACCTCCTCTGAACCCTCTGGCCATTTAGTTCATTGTATGCAGAAAAGTGTCGATCTCAATCAATTGTATCAAAATATCGATTTCCAAAAATATCGTCAACGAACATTAATGAATCCTTTTTCACGCGTTTTTTATCATTTCATAAATAATTTCATATTTTCTATAGTTATTTATGAAATGGTTTTATATACTTATTACTATTTCAATTAACTTCAAAGGTAAATTCTTTTGTCTTCTTTTGTCTAGCATTGTTATTAAACGTTCTAACTTCCTTAACTTTTCTGGGGGCGGGGGTGGCTCAGTCGGTAGCGCGCCAGGCTCGTAATCTGTAGTTCCCAGGTTCGAGTCCCAGCTGGGTCAGCGTTGAGATTTATCTCCGCAAAATTCCCCTCCCTGCCCACGGTCAGTAGGGGACACCGATGGGCTTGGAAAGGCCGCCGTCCGTCGGATGGGACGTTAAGCCGTGGCCCCGTGTGCGGGAGAGTCATACCCTGTGCACGTTAAAGAACACGCTGGATGGCCTTGACGGGAGGCTACCATCTGTCTCCCAACAGCTGTTCCAGTGGGTCCCCTCCCCCAACCTTCTCTGAGCCTTCGGGGTCCATGTGACCTGGCCATTTAGCCCATGGTGTGCAAAAAAGTGCCGCTCAGAGGTAAAACCCAACCCAATCCTTAACTTTTCCGATCTTTAATTTTGTCGCATTTTCCATGAGTGATCATTATAACCATCCTATATTACGTCAGCCGTCCCATGGCCGAGTGGTCAGCACGCTTGACTACTGCCCATGGTCAGTAGGGGACACCGATGGGCTTGGAAAGGCCGCCGTCCGTCGGATGGGACGTTAAGCCGTGGCTCCGTGTGCGGGAGAGCCATACCCTGTGCACGTTAGGCTACCATCTGTCTCCCAACAGCTGTTCCAGTGGGTCCCCTCCCTCAACCTTCTCTGAGCCTTCGGGGTATATGTGACCTGGCCATTTAGCCCATGGTGTGCAAAAAGTGCCGCTCAAAGGTAAAACAACCCAACCTGGGTTCGAGTCCCGGGTAAGGCATGGCTGTTTGTGTCGTTTTTCTGCTGAGGTCCTGCCATCCTCTCAGACCTTCTACTTTGGCATATAAACTGACAAGCTCCTGTCAGACCTCTGTGGCAAGCAGCTGCTTGAAGGGGTATTTATTTTTTTATTACGTCAATGGGAAGCTAATCAATGACTTACCATGTGTTGGTCATAATTCAACGATCAATCAATGTTATATTTATATGTTACTGCTAACTTTCGACACGTTAATTCTTTTTCAGTAATTTTTTATTAAAATATGTAAAGATGAGCTTTTCTTAAATTCTTTAACCAATGATCAAAGTCCTGTGACAGAATTATTTAATCCAATTCTGTTTTAATATGTTTTTTATTCACATAACAGAAAGTGACCCATTACATGTTGGTGGGTTGGATTGTTTTACCTCTGAGCGGCACTTTTTTGCACACCATGGGCTAAATGGCCAGATCACATGGACCCCGTAGGCTCAGAGAAGGTTGGGGGAGGGGACCCACTGGAACAACTGTTGGGAGACAGATGGTAGCCTCCCGTCAAGGCCATCCAGCGTGTTCTTTAACGTGCACAGGGTATGGCTCTCCCACACACGGGGTCACGGCTTAACGTCCCATCCGACGGACGGCGGCCTTTCCAAGCCCATCGGTGTCCCCTACTGACCGTGGGCAGGGCGGGGAATTTTGCGGAGATAAATCTCAACGCTGACCCAGCTGGGACTCGAACCTGGGAACTACAGATTACGAGCCAGGCGCGCTACCGACTGAGCCACTCCCGCCCGAATGGTGTATTTATTTGTATAGAGAATCTTATTATTATTATACGCATATTCTCAGATATGGAAAGCAAAAGTAAATAAAACCACCCATAATAAATATACAGATTACCTGTAGAAATAGACTTTAATATTTATTACAAACATCTGAAAAAACTTATCGCTGCCACGGCGGGAATCGAACCCGCAATTCCTAGATACATGCCAGAGCGCTCTATCCGTTAAGCCACGAGGCTAAAATCTCGGTCGTGATCCGAAAGATTTTAGCGTCTGTGGTTTAACGGTAGAGTGTTCTGGCATGTATCTAGGAACTTGCGGGTTCGATTCTCGCCGTGGCAGCGATAATTTTTTCCAGATGTTTGTAATAATAAATAAAACCACTTTTCTTTAAGTATGGTATTGTTAAAAATTCAAATTTTGCACGTCGGCTGGGTTGTTTTACCTCTGAGCGGCACTTTTTTGCACACCATGGGCTAAATGGCCAGGTCACATGGACCCCGAAGGCTCAGAGAAGGTTGGGGGAGGGTACCCACTGGAACAGCTGTTGGGAGACAGATGGTAGCCTCCCGTCAAGGCCATCCAGCCTATTCTTTAACGTGCACAGGGCATGGCTCTCCCGCACACGGGGCCACGGCTTAACGTCCCATCCGACGGACGGCGGCCTTTCCAAGCCCATCGGTGTCCCCTACTGACTGTGAGCAGGGCGGGAAATTTTTGCGGAGATAAATCTAAACGCTGACCCAGCTGGAAATTTTGCATGTCATTTTTTTTATTTAAAATAATGCTAAGTATTAGAAGCAAAACGGGCCAGCCCTACATTCAATGCGTCTTAAGCTTTTTTTTTTTTAAAGAATTTGCAAGATTTCTAAATTCCTATTTTAAACGTCATTCATTAAATATTTAACAAATCGTGTAACGAAAGCAATAAACCGCAGCTTTTCTAACCATTAGAATTCACCTCGTGCTAATTAACGCACAATAAAAGTTAAAACAAATCGCTGGGACTCGAACCTGGGAACTACAGATTACGAGCCTGGCGCGCTACCGACTGAGCCACCCCCGCCCCACTTGCTCAGGATGATGTGCCATAAGACTAACTCAAAAATTAAAACTTGTCAAGTTTGCTGCTGAAATAAATGTACATTTTAAAAATTGCGTAATTCTTATTTCAATATTTGACAATTATGATTGAATAATCCACTTTCCATAACTCCTTCAATACTGAACTAATTTGGAAAATCAAACTTTGAATAGAGCTGAATAGGATCTTTTCGACTTCGCGTTTTTTTTTTGATGTAACCGGAGAAGCATAAATTAGGATTCCAAAGAATTGATTAATACAGGATCCCTTCTATCTGGAAAAAAGATAAAAAAAATTACTATGTCTTCTTGAAACTACAAGGCAACTAGAAACTGATTGTTTTTTGGTAGAAGTAGCGGTAATTAAAACATTAAAAAACGAAATTTAAGAATATTCAAAGAAATACATTATTTGTAGAAAACTGCGAAATATTTCGAACAGGGGATCTTTAGGTTTCGCACAGTTCAGCTAGAGCAGTGGCGATTCAAATCTGCTTGTGAAAGGTTATTAGGCCGAGACTATCATGTGCTACTTAAATTGACAAGGAAATGAAAAACTAATGAAAGGTTTTTTTTTTATGACAGCGCTCGATTAATTAGCTATTATCCTACGTAATTATAGGGGAATTTTGTCAACCAGCAAACTGATGCATAACCGAGAGATCCAGTGTTCGAATCCAATAACGCTCAGGTGAAATGTTTTTAATCTCACCTGTTCAATAAATTTGATTATAATAGGAGCGGGTTATAACCCCTTCCCCCTGGGAACTTGAAAAATATATTCTGAGCCATAGGAACCGGAAACCCCGCTTCCAGTGGAACTTTCTGAGTATGCCACTGACTTGAGTACTATATATTATTATTAATTTACCATTTCCCAGTAGACATTCAATTGTTTCAGGCTGCAACCAATGTTAGCAATAATAAATTTCCACAGAAAAACGTTCTGTACATGAGAAACACTTTTTTTTCCAACTAATTATTTTGAATGTTAGCAATATTTGTTTTTTGAAATACATTTCAACCCAGTTTAATATATTATGATTTTTTTTGTTTTGAATAACTTTGAAAACTTTGTATATATGCGTTTTTTGACAGTTTGCAAATATTCCATCGACACTAACAAATTATTTAAACTGCCCCACGAACTGGTTTTCTAAATCAGAATATTTTTTAGTACGAAATATTTTATTTCAATGAACTTTCAAGTAAATATGCACAATAGTTTAATTAGTGTGTAAAACACTTTTAGAAGAAATGAAGAGAATAAATCTTACTTGTTGGATGTTGGTTTAATCGATCCTGCGACATCGATTAAAAAATCTTAATCGGTTTTTACTCTTAAAATTATAACTGTATGTAGCGTTTGAAAAGTTCATGAATTTAGCTTTTGCCTAAATCACCTTCCCCCATACCAAAGTTCAAGAAATTAAAACTTATTGAAAGTACAGACCGAGTTTTAACTCCTGTTGTCATTCCAGTGTTTACCAATATGTAAGAACAATCTGTTGTCTAAATATTAACATTAGGTGTAAGAAATGGAAGAAAATAATAACAAATAACCATAAGTAACTTTCAATTAAAAATGTATTAATACTTCCGTATCTACATAACAGTTATAATCAATGTCATTTTCAGTCGTACATTAACATACAGAGGGCTGCAGGTATAAAATGTATTGCTTCATGCACTCTTTGAGGCCTAATGCCTGAAGATTTATATAAAATAACACTTGTTTCTCTAGAATAAGTACAAACAGGTGAAACGTTCTTTACCTGATGAGATGACAGACTATATTTCAGACATACACATGTTTTCTCTGTATCAATGTAGACAAAACATTGAGCTCTGCAAGCAAGTCACCTTGCACAAACACCTTTCTATTTTAATCATACCTTACAACAAGTGAAAGACCTTAACGTGTTAATTTGAAGATTTTTAGTCAAATATTTAGAACTGGTATAAAACCCATTTTTGTTACATAAAACCCATGTTTATTTTTAATCTCACTTTTTACCATCTGCTAGTTATTGCATTACTAAAGCATCAATAGATTATATACTGTTTCCAGATTTTTGTGCAAGTATTAGCTAAAAATCTCCAAATGAACACATTAAATATACAGGCAGTTGCTCATTTCTTGTACCATCAGAGGCAAAATCTTTTTCTCTCTCAAGACAGTCATATTTATACATGAGTTTGAACATCACATTTCCACAGATAAAAACAATATGTGGTATATACTCAGGTATAAAATTGATGGCCCCTTAAATATGTGCGAAGACGACTCTTAATAAGTGTAAAAAATATACATTGGCTTTATCTGCATAACACTTGCAGGATCTGAAATCGTAAGAACTGTACAAATGATACACAGAATACCTGATGCTACAGGTTATTAAGTGAATGTAAGTCAGTGAAAGAATTGACCTACTTTGCACTTAAATCGAATACAACACGGTTATAGGTGAATGCAAAAGGTTGTAGAATATAAAAGCTAAGGTCATATCTATAAAATACATAAAATATCTTTTATTCACTGCACATTAAAACTATTCTATATTAATACAACTAGCAATTTTTAAAAGACATAAAATTTCTTTAAACAAAGAGTGCAAAATTTTTTTTTATTACGAGCCCCTTATAAGCAAGTTGGCATATTTGGCTCTAATGTCTAATTTTTGGAGGAAAAAAATTACATTTATGTAACTGAGATTAATCAATTTTCAATGAATGGGATTATTATGCTATTCATTGATAAGTGACGAACATGTCAATTGAGGTCAGTACAAAATCTAGTTATTTCAATAATACATTTTTTTTTAATGTTTGGTGGGCCAGATAGCATGTACAAATGAGTTGGATGAAGTATGTGTACCCCACAGTTAACTAGCTTAATATGTTTTTTTATCCTGTTTGTGTTACATCCATGCTTTAAATGTTTTAAATATGTTTATGTTGCATCCATGATTTGCACACAATTTTACAGGACACTGCACATAAAAAAACCAAGTGTAGTAATGGTACCACAGAGAATTCTAATTTTTAAGGTATATTTTTATCACAACAATAAATAAACATTTTGTTTCTTGATAAGATTTGTTTTTTCTAGTTTTTCGAGTCAATGAAACTAAATGATCAACTATTTACAGAGTTTTGTCTCTCAAAAGGTGTTGGAACTGATTCAATAAAAAAACATCACTGCAGTATTTTTTTAAATGTTAGTTAAGTATTTCACTTTTACTTTCAATTTTTTTTACAATTCTTGGTTTTAATTGTAAACAAGTGTTTGAATATGACTTATTTGAGCAGCTGTCAGATTGTCAGGGCCACCGAGAAACTGATCAGCTCAAAATACATTTTAACACAGATGATTTCTGCCTTATGATCACAGAACAAAAATTTAAAATGTTTTAAAGCTAAAAACAGCATAGTTAATTAAAATAAATTTGTTTTGGAGTTAGTTTTTTAAATCTTTATTATGATGTAGCCTGATAGGCATATGAGATCATTTTCATACTATTTTTTCCCTACTGCTGTCACTATATTTCTGAAGACTGAAATGAAAATATTTTAATAAAAAATAATTTAGCATTTAGTCAGAAATATGCAAGTCCGTTTAGTAAAACCAATGTTGTTTTTTTTCCCCTGGCAAATGTTGGCTTACCATTAACCTTTTTCTTACAATTAAAAATATATTTCATTAGCCTAATTGTAAACATGAAAACGTTTGCCACATATTTATTCTTTGCTATCATTTAATAATCCCCGTGTGAAGTGGTTAGCATTCTTGGCTACTAAGAAAGGAACTTTGGTTCAAATCCCTGACAAGGCATGGATGTTTTCTTCCTTATGTCATATATCTGCTACGGTCTTGACTTTCTCACATATCCTCTTTGGGGGTATTATATATATTCACAGACTTCTGCAACTGGTAGCTGCTTGATGGGTAATTTAATTTTTTTTTTGCTATTCCTGCAAGTTGCAAATCCATTATTTTATTACACTGTTGGTTTTAAAACAAACCCTTTTTCCAAGTCCAAATTTGTGTACCAGTCAGTACTTAGTAAACTATTATGTGTGCTATCAGTACAAGTAAAACTATTTCAATAAGAATGAAAATTTTATTTGTGCTACTATTAATAAAAAAAAATTACCTCTCAAGCTGCTGCTTGCCAGAAAGATCTGACAGGAGCCTATCAGTATGTCATTGAGACCTGAGAGGAAAGGCAAGACCTCAGTAGAGAAGATAACATAAAAAAGATTCATATCTGGTGAAACTCAGATTTTTTTGGGACTAAGCTTTTTGATCAGTAGACAAGCATGTGAATCACTCTGCCACTGGTTATGACACTTAAAATGTTTGATTTGTTGATCACAAAAGTTAAAGATTTACTCCTTTTGAAATTACTTAATGAAAATAAATTATGCTTCTGTTACCAGCAATAGATCAGAAATATTTTTTAATCATGTATTTTAACATAAATTCGCATCTTTTGTAGCAACACAAATTGTAGAACTTTTTTTGTGGAACATACATATAGTGTATTTAAAACTATAAAAATGATATAGTGTATTTAAAACTATAAAAATGACTCTCAAATAACATTTTTTCATTATGCTATTTTTAGAAATTGTAGTCAAATTTTTTTGTTGTTTCTTCAAAATTTTAACTGTTTAAAGCATAAAAATCCAAGGGTTTAAAAAATTTTCAATGGTATTTGAATTGTCAGTTTTCAAGATAAGGATGAATTAGCAGAAACTGATCATGAACTATACCGATTCATCTCCAATCAAAACTGAATTTTAATGCTAATTCTACACTTGATTTGTTGTGCAAGATATCATTAGCTTTGAAGAATTTGCAAAATAGTAGATGACGCCATTTTAGTTTATTTCTAACTTGAATGTCATTTCCTAGATCATTACAGATAAGGATTTAGCCTTTATTATGGCATGCTTATTATTGCTCCCAAGTGTATCAAATATTAAAATTTAACATCTTTATAATGCTCTATTTACACAAGTACTTAATATTTCTGAAAATTGGAGTTAACTATTCTTAAACACACTACTTCTGGTATCTACAAATGAGTATATGTCTGCCAATTTCATTTCAAAATTAGAAGTAGCATGAAGAAATAAATATCCTCTGGTAAATTATTTATTCCACTGAGAGATTTCATAATTATTTTGGTGCTGGTGTGTGGTTTTTCTAGCATGTGTTTGAAAGACCATTCATCAGCACCAAAATCTCTGGTGGGATAAGAAGCATTCTGTTACTTTTTCAAAATCGGCAAGCATATATATCACATAGGCACCATTATCACATTCCAACATTAGCTGTCATGTTCTCTAGCAATATCTATTAATTTAATAACTTAGTGTTTATGTAACAAAAATAGTTTCATCTTTAATTATTGGTTTTATTTGCTTTTGCCTGTTACTTGGTAACTTAAAATTAAATGAAAATTTGTTCAATAATTATCCCAAAATGTATGCAACTAAAGAAAGTAAATTTCTAAAGATGGCTTTTATTAAACTAATTGTTTAAAGCTAAGAAACAGTTTTTTTCCCCCTAGAGCTTAATGTTTAATCTTAGTTTCTAATTATTTCAGCTAAAAAATTTTGAGTTGAAAGAACAGTCATTTTTTTAATTATGCAAAGAACTGGAGGTGCCCAAAAAATTTAATTGCTTATATAAATACCCCCTCAAGCAGCTGCTTGCCACAGAGGTCTGACAGGAGCCTGTCAGTTTATATGCCATAGTAGGTCTGAGAGGATGGCAAGACCTCGGCAGAAAAATGACACATCCATGCCTTACCTGGGGCTCGAACCCAGGTCCCTTAGACCAGTAGCCAAGCGCGCTAACCACTCGGCCACATGATGGGCTATTTAATTGCTTAACCTAGAAAAAAAGATAATTTCATTTTTAAAATTTCAGGTCTTCCCATTTTTTCTATTCATACTTATAACTTAATGAAAAGGTTCTTGTTATCAAAATAACTTTTTTCAAAATTTTTAAAATAAATTGTATCAAGCTTTTTGCAATGGCCGTCCCGTGGCCGAGCGGTTAGCACGCTTGGCTACTGATCTAAGGGACCTGGGTTTGAGCCCTGGATTAGGCATGGATGTGTGTCGTTTTTCTGCTGAGGTCCTGCCATCCTCTCAGATCTACTGTGGCATATAAACTGACAGGCTCCTGTCAGACCTCTGTGGCAAGCAGCTGCTTGAGGGGGTATTTATTTTTTATTTTTTGCAATGCAGCCAATCTCATCTCTGCAATTGGAGAAAAAAGATGGAATCTTTTAACCTATAAATATACTTTAACTTACTTTTATACTTATAAATATACCTTTTAACCTTATAGCTAGTATATTACATTAATTTAGGGAGAATCATAGTTTAATTTTTGGTATCCTGTAAAAAGTAACTTGTTATTGAGTACTTATTTGATGTAGGATTATTGGTTAAAGGAACATTTTCAAAAGTTTTTTTATCAAAAAAAATATGTACCATTTCAAATTCCCCTTAAATTTACTGTTCTATATTATTTAGGCTCAAGATATATTTCTATCTTTATGATTGACACATTTGATTAGTTCAGCATAGTCAATGTCTGGCTTTTGTCATTAATCTGGTCAACATTTTTGCAATTTGATTAAAATGATTGAAATTAATTTCATTCATAGTCACTAAAATTTCATTTTGCAAAATATTTTACTTCTAATATTTTTAATTCACATTAATAGATTAAACTGACTAATGCAGACTCAAACTAGATTAATTTAATATTAATTTTTATGTGGAACTTTGGCTTTAGAAATATTGAAATCTGCAGATGCTTTGTCCAACTGCATCTTTAATTTTATGATCTGCTGAACATTCTGGCATGCAATATATATTTATTATTATATTTATATTTTATGCATTATATATTTATAGGGACTTTTTTTAGTCCTTAATTTTTTAAGACCTTTTCCCATCATATCTGCATTAAGCAATATTATTCCTTACTTAATATATATATGGAAATTAATATACAGGGTGATTCAAAACTTATCGTTCAAATTTCGTGGGGAGGTAGGGAATATGTCAGGAAACCGATTTCACGTAGGAAAGTATGTCCGCAAATGTACACATGCGTATGTAGAGGGCACTGTGTGTACCCAACCAGTGTACAGCTTGCCCGACCACTCACGCTGTCATCAGTGTACGAGCTGACTTACTAGTGATAAGATGAATCGTTTTACGCATCAAGAGCTAGCGAGACCCCGTTGACAGTGAAATGGACCTAGTTGCAAGAATAGTGGCTGCCGCAGGCATTGTCCGTGATATGCCAGGCGTTTTTGAAAATGTTCGGCGGTCAATGCAACGGCGCTGTGAATCCTGTGTCCGTGTAAATGGTCGCAATTTTGAGCACCTACTGTGAACCTGTACTTTACCTTGTTGGAATAAAAGTCACATTCGTTACCACTTAACTGTACTGTTTCCTTGTGTTCACTTTACTTGTCCATTTTGTTCATGTAGATGACGTTTGCGGACATACTTTCCTATGTGAAATCGGTTTCCTGACGTATTCCCTACCTCCCCACGAAATTTGAACGATAAGTTTTGAATCACTCTGTATATATGCTTACTTAATATATATATGCAAGGCAAAACATTAAATAAATTCTTAATTAAAATTTCAACTGGGCCAAAATCTGATCAGCCATTTACACTGTTTCATTAAATTATGACCACTCCATGTCATGTCAGTGGAAGGCTAATTTTGGTACTCCATAACTTAAAAAAATTAAATAGAAAAGCTCATTTCAGCTTTTTATAATTTATCAGTTATATTTTTATCACCTGTCTCAACTGTATCTAAATCTCCATTTTTAAAATTATCCATTCAGCCTTAAAATCATAGAAATTTGAATAATTAATTAAATTTAATTGATTAATATTGTTGAAGCCAATCATATGAAACATGAAATTGATGTTTCTTATGATTTCGCTTTTCGTATTCAGTGGTTTAAAACAAAGTTTGTTTTTTTTTAAAGATCTAACTTATATCTGGCATTCCACCTCTTTAGACACTGTATGAATAATTATAAAAAATTAGATTTAGATAAATTGCTATCTCAACTATAATCTAGCAGTGATATTTTACCACAAAAGGCTTATTTTAGAAGCTATAAAATATCAAAATTAGCCTTTCATTTGCATAATATGGTAGTTGATGTGTTTGCCTTAGACACTTAGTCCTTAAGAATAAAATAAAATTGATGTGTTTAAAATCAAATTCTTTTAGTTACAGCTAGAACATTCAGAGAAAGCAAACCATGGCATTTTAAAATTTAAATTGCAGAGAAATATTTAAATGCAATTTTCTTTGCTTCCTCATATTATTTATTAACTACTAATATTACTAAACTTATCTGAAACAGTTACCAAACTGGATTCTAATATCAACTAGATTACTTTGCTTGCATTTTTCCTTGCCTTTTGGCACACTATGTGCCTGTTAGTTCTAATGTGCAGTGAATATTACATAAACACAAGAATTTTAACACGGTGGGAAATGCCAATATTAAAAATTTCACATATTAATTTTACTTACTAAAAAGCAATTTTAAGGAACTCAAAGTACGCATACAGTAAAAAACTCCTTCAAATCAGTCTTATGCAATGAGCCTGAGATCTTAAAAAAACAATATTATCCATTCAAAATGCAACTAGCAGCAAAATAAACAGTTGAAACATAATATATTTTAAGACTAGATATATATTTGGTGTATTAACATTCACTATTACTGTATACATACCCTGCAGTTGAATTTTGAATAGTTTACCATTAATGCATTCACCTACCTACTTTTTCTAACCAAAACTGCTCTTCTGATTCACTTATGAGGCAATTTACACCAAGGAAATGCGATAATATTAAATGATCCCAGCATTTGTAAGTTGCACACACACACAAAAGGCAGTGACAAGGGGAAGTCCTAAGTAAACTAGTGCATAGAAAGTTTTGCACAAGTCCGCAGCCTTTCAAAGCCTGAGAAATCGCTCGCGAACACTTAAGCAATGGCAAATGCTCTTTTATAAGCAGAGGTAGCATCAGGGCTCTGATGGTGATGGTGGTGGAAGTCCAAGAGAATGGGACAAAAATAAATGGTTGGAGCTAACATTCCAGCATAGACGTAAAACACGGATCCATCCAATTTTCGCCCAAAATGTCGGACACTTCGGGTGTAGTATAATCTGGAAAATCGAAATGGGATTCGGAACTAGAACTGCCCGAATCCATAGCTTCCAACTCTGAAAGGGACGTGTTCAAAGTATTCAGTTCTTGAACCCAGTTGGACGGTAATTGCAGTGAATCGGCAATAGCTTCTAGATCTGCAAGAGTCGTATCCACATCAGAAGGCTCGTGCATTTGGATATTTGTAGTATACTGTTGATACTGCTGATGTTGTTGCTGTTGATGACAAATTGGTTTGTCGTATGCTTCATCGTATGGTTCGACTTTGATAGTTTTCGTGTGAACTTCATCGTAGAAACTAACATTGGCACTTTCGGGAGAACCGGGTTCGTCTCCCGACGGCGAGCATGGCACGTTTGGTGGAGGAGTCAATTGCGCGACAGGCAAAGGCACGTGTTTGCTTTGCTGAATACTTTCGCGGAATTTCTGGTCGATCTTGAGCTTCAACTTAAGTCTGTTGGGGTTGGAATTGTCTGCAATGGAAAATAGCGAGGGTACTGAAGAAGCAGATTGATGAGATCGGGCGTGTTTCACTTTGTTAAATGCTACTTTAACCACAGCAGGAGTAGCTACTTTATGTTTCACAGTCTTCTTTTCAACTCTCGCTGGTGGACTGTTGCTACCTTTCGCTTTTTTCCTGGGCCGATATTTATAGTCTGGATATTCCTGCATGTGGAGAAGCCTCAGCCTTTCTGCCTCATCGATAAACGGTTTCCTCTCCATATCGGTCAGCATCTTCCATCTCCTCCCCAACCTCTTGCTGATCTCAGCATTATGCATATCAGGCTGCTGCTCACAGATCTTCCGCCGTTCGATTTGGCTCCATACCATGAAAGCATTCATCGGACGCTTGATGTGACTGGTGATTTTCTTGCACTGCGTGGCGTCCGTATACGGCGTCGGCGAATTCATGTCCACTTTCTGTGATCCGAACATTGCCGGTGAAGACGGAGAACAATTTCTTGAGACACTACCAGAAGCAGGGTGATGATTAAGAGGCACCATATCACCACCTTCAGTTTTTATCCACTTTAAGGTATCCGTGATTACCGTTTGCAAAACACGACGGTAGCGGTGCTGTAATGCCGTCCTTCTGCACACATACGAGACAGCAGCTCACTGAGCGATATCGTCAACTGGGCGCGCGCGCAGAACCACTCTTCGGTTTTCAACGCGTGTGGGTAATGACGTCAGTGCACTCCAGCCAATGGCAGGCTGAGGTAAACGCCCTCTGGATTTTCAAGGCTGACGAAGCTGTCGCTCTGAACCGCACCTTGGCGGGCTGCTCAATGTGGCCAGGGTCAGGGTTGGAGACGGCGTTCGACTGTCTCATTCATTTGCACGTGGTTCTAACTTCTCCCCCGGTTTTTTCGCTTCCCTCCCTAAACTGTACACCTCACCCACATACTACAGCGCTCTCTGACGGGCAAGACCACCCCAGCACAGGACACGCACAGAAATTCGTGCTTTATGCAAGCTCTGTAAATGGAATACTTTTCGACCTATCCATCATAAACTAGAGCCGTATAGTGAGGCTTCTGCGTAGTGTGTGGTCTTGCGTTAGAAATTACTCATGCATTTCAAGGACTTGTGGTTAGCTTCTTTTAGGATAAATAGTCGAAGTTTTGAGTTTCGGAAATTATGTGAAAGAAGTTGTTTCAAGTTTTTTTTAAACTTTTTTGCTTGTAATTTGAATAGGTGTGAGAAGATTCGACGATACGGTCTCTGCATAATTAAACACTTGGGATTGCCTGTTTGCAATTTAATTAACTTTATAAAAACTAATATCTATGTATTGTATTGGAGCCCTGCCTGTGCACTGCTGTGTCCTGACATAAATAGAGTTCTTTTTAAAAGAACAGAACAGACAGAAAGGGGATTTCACTAAAAGAAAAAATCTTTCCCCATTGGCCTGAACTTTAAACTGATCTCATTTCTGTCGTATACATACACATTTACCATGAACACGAGGAATGGATCAAATCAGGCCCTGGTCTAGAAAAAAATAAAGTGGGGGGGGGGAGACTTTTATAGCAGTATAATATTTTTCCCCTTAGAGATCTTTAGAATTTTCTTGGAAATTTCATAAAATATACATGAGTGATCATTTTTTTTTGCTTACAATCTTTCTCTCATGATTCGGCCTCGGGTAGGCTAGTTTTACTTTTTATCAGCACTTTTTTTGAATCAATAGGCTAAATGGCCAGGTCACAAAAACCCCGAGGGTACAGAGAAGGTTGAGTAAGGGGACCCACTGTACAGCTGTTAGAGACAGATGGTAGCTCCCTCAAGGCAATCCATTGTTCTTTAACGTGCACAGGGTATGATGACTCTCCCGCACACTGCACCACGGCTTAACGTCCCATACGACGGACGACGGCCTTTCCAAACCCATTGGTCTCCCCTACTGACCGAGGGAAGGGCGGGGAGTTTTGCGAAGATAAATTTCATCTCTGGCGCAGCTGGGATTCGAACCTGGGTAAATCTAAATGTATACATTTCATTTTTTTTAAATGTATATACATTTAGCAACTCTCTATATATGTTGAACATTTAGCAACTATTCCGTCCCTTGGCTGAGTGGTTAGCGCACTTGGCTAGTGATCTGAGGGACCTGGGTTCGAGCCCCGGGTAAGGCGTGGATGTATATGCTGCTGAGGTTCTACTCTGGCATATAAACTGATAGGCTCCTGTCAGACCTCTGTGGCAAGCAGCTGCTTGAGGGGGTATTTATTTTTTTTTTAATTTAAACATTGATGCTAAATGTAACATTGGTTTTTATTTACTTATTGATTACCTGCGTTTGAATCATTTAAAAAAAACAAATCCCTCCCCCATAAATATATTTTCAAAACACGTTACCGTGAGATATAAACCTTCTATTAAGGCCATCCAGTGTGTTCTATCATGTGCATATGGTGTGGCCCTCCTTCCACACGGATCACGTCTTAATGTCGCCTCTGACGGACAGAAGTGTCCCCTTTCTCACCGATATCGTAACAAGGTATTAACGGAGAAAATTTCAATAGTAATTTGATCCGGGCTGAAGAACATGCGATTACGAGCTTTCTTCGAAACATGCAATGAAATTTGAAGAATTCTTCAATGTCCATTATTATGCAGCCAAATATTTAATTGCTTAAAATCTCGGTACAGGGATTATATTTTTATATCGATTATATCACCCATTAAACAAAAAAAAAGTCAGTGATAAGAGTTGGATTGTTTTGCCTCTGAGCGGCACTTTTTTTTGCACGCAATGGGCTATAAATGGCCAGGTCACAAGGACTCCGATGACTTAGAGAAGGTTGGGGAAGGGGATCCACTAGAACACATGCTGGGAGACAGATGATAACCTCCCGTCAAGGCCATCCAGCGTGTTCTTTCACGTGCACAGTGGTAAAGTCATTCCAACGGACGGCGGTCTTTCCATGCCCATAATCAGTAAGTTCCTTAGTGACCATAGGTAGTTCTGTGGAGATAAATCTCAACGCTGGCCCAGCTGGGACTCGTACCTGGGAACTGCAGATTGCAAGCCTGATGCGCTACCGACTGAGAACTCTCGCCCCTTCTGATAAGAACATGAAAAGGAATTATAAATGCTGACTTTGGCCTTCATCTAAAATTGATCCTTTCTATCTAAACCTGGTTAAAATTAGACGTAGTCAAATACACGAGGGGGGGGGGTAGTCGGTCGCGCGCCAGGCTCGTAATCTGCTGTTCCCGGGTTCGAATCCTGTCTGGGCCAGCGTTTAGACTTATATTTGATAAACCCCACCCTGCCCCCAGTCAGAAAGGTGACACCATGTGCTTGAAAATGCCGCCATCCGTCGGATAGGATGTGACCTCGTGTACAGTCGCTCAAAAAAGCATTCGAACACTATGGTTGATTACAGAATTCAGAAAAAATATCTGGCAACGATTTCTTTAGAAATCCAGATCACTAATTTCTAAAAAAAAATTGTTGCCAGATATTTTTTCTGAATTCTGTAATCAACCATAGTGTTCGGATACTTTTTTGAGCGACTGTACAGGAGGAGAGATATGTGCATATCCTGTGCACGTTAAAGAACACACTGAATGGCCTTGGGAGGTTACCATCTGTCTATCAACAGCTATCTAGTGCCCCCCCCCCCCCCACCTTCTCGTGGTCCTTGTGGCCTGTTCATTTAACTCATTGTGTCTAAAAAAAAGAACCCTCAGGGGTAAAACTAACAAATAATTTATTTATCCCATTGATTGGGACAATTTAAAGATAAAATACGTAATACCTTAAGTAAAATAAGTGAATACGGGCCTTGAACTGAAAGAAGAGAGTTCTTTAACGTGCACAGAGTATGACTCTGCTGCACACAGAACCAAGGGATAATTTCCCATCCGACGGGCGGTGGTCTTTTCGAGCCCATCAATGTCCTCTTTCTCACCGAGGACAGAATAAGGGTCAATTCTCGGTAGTGCGCCAGGCTCGTAATCTGTAGTTCCCAGGTTCGAGTCCCAGCTGGGTCAGCGTTGAGATTTCTTTCCGCAAAATTCCCCGCCCTGCCCACGGTCAGTAGGGGACACCGAAGGGCTTGGAAAAGCCGCCGTCCGTCGGATGGGACGTTAATCCGTGACCCCGTGTGCGAGAGAGCCATACCCTGTGCACGTTAAAGAACACGCTGGATGGCCTTGACGGGAGGCTACCATCTGTCTCCCAACAGCTGTTCCAGTGGGTCTCCTCCCCCAACCTTCTCTGAGCCTTCGGGGTCCATGTGACCTGGCCATTTAGCCCATGGTGTGCAAAAAAGTGCCGCTCAGAGGTAAAACAATCCAACCCACAACTCATTGAGGTTGGAAATGCAGCCGTCCCTTTAATACAGAGGTACATAAACTCCTGCCCTTTTTACAGTTTTATCCGGGCACGTGAAAAATGTAAAATAAATTGTTTTAATCTGGCAATATTGAAGCGAATTGCGTTTTAATAAGACGTAAATTTGAATCAAATCATGCAATTTACAACGTCTTGAAGCAGAATGTTCAGCCACTCATTTTATCGATCCAGTCCCATACTTTACATACTGCTTCGACAAGCTAACTTTACTTGCGACGTAATATATTTTGACTTCGTATTAATTTTTTCCAGATTATTTTGTACCTATACATATGACAAGCAAAATTTAATAAACGAAGTTAAACTTTTTTTTTGTTCATTTTATTGCACTTACCACCTCTTCTGACTCTTGGCTCACAAGAAACATTTTTTTATCCTATCCGATGGCTAAAGAAAGTTTGAGTAACTCTGGTTTGGAGACACTCTGGATGGTGTTTGACAAGAGTCTAACATCTGTCTCCTATAATCGATCCAGTGGATCCCCTAACCCCAAACTTCTCTGAGCCCTTGGGGTTCTTGTTACCTGGGTATTTAGCCCATTTTGTGCCAAAAAGAGTGCGCTCAGAAGTAAAACAGCAACAAACCATCAGCCAGACCTTGTCGAAGCCTTTTGCTATGTCCAGGAATGGAGGCAGCTATTGTCTCTTATTAAAGCTTTCTGCAATAGTTTCAATAATTATCAATTGTTCAATGTTTCGGATTTGGTTTTGGGTTGTTTTACCTCTGAGCAGTACTTTTTTGCACACAGTGTACCAAATGACCAGTCACAAGGACCCCGATGGCTCAGAGAATGTTGGGAGAAGGCCATCCACTGGAACAGCTATTGGAGTTTATGGACCACCCCGTATTATGCAGTGTTTCATCTTTGTTTACATATCGCTGTTGAATATTTTTATGTGTTTAACAATATACTCATTAATTTTATTTTTTATATGCTACGAAAGACAAGAGAAATTAAATTGCTCCTAGCTTTTCCAAACTCATCCAATAAAAGAATGTGCTCACTGACAGGGCCAAGAAAACCTCTAAAACGAAGGCAAAAATGTTACAAAGGAAATCCAGCTTTTCAGCTTTTTCCGGGTCGATTGCGTCGCTTGCTCCCCACCTCTTTATTTTTTATTATTTTTTTTCTATATCTCGGCCTGCTCACTACGGGGCGGGGATGGCTCAGTCGGTAGCGCGCCAGGCTCGTAATCTGCAGTTCCTAGGTTCGAGTTCCAGCTGGGTCAGCGTTGAGATTTATCTCCGCAAAATTCCCCACCTTGCCCACGGTCAGTAGGGGACACCGATGGGCTTGGAAAGGCCGCCGTCCGTCGGATGGGACGTTAAGCCGTCGCTCCGTGTGCGGGAGAGCCATAACCTGTGCACGTTAAAGAACACGCTGGATGGCCTTGACGGGAGGCTACCATCTGTCTCCCAACAGCTGTTCCAGTGGGTTCCCTCCCCCAACCTTCTCTGAGCCTTCGGGGTCCATGTGACTTGGCCATTTAGCCCATGGTGTGCAAAAAAGTGCCGCTCAGAGGTAAAACAAACAAATAACCAAAAAATGCCTGCTCACTAACATATTAGTGAGATTTACTTACCACTTTCAGCTTACATACAAATGTAATGCCAACTGGACTAGAGCTAGACTCTCTAATCACTAACCTATTTAGGTGTTATGTAAAATTTTACTGCTTGCACAAAATTTTTTATTATGATAAATTTTAACTTTAGTTTTGATGTATGCTGGCCATCTGCATGTAACAATGGAGTAATTCCAATCATTCTCCCAAAGACTTTGGGGTCCTTGAAATTCAGTCACGAATTAAATAAGTACCACTGACAGACAAAACAGCCTGACAAACAACAAAAGGAATGTCTCACGATTTGCATAAATCTGATCTAGACGGTCATTCAAAATTGTTGATAGCATGATTATATTTTGTGCTAACAGTGCCAGAGAGATCTGTAATGTGTCTTTGGCATGTAAGAAGTCAGATTTCTCTCATCTTTGCTATCTGTGTTATCCTCCGACCTTAAGTACCGCAGATGATGCCGGCTGCCTCTATGGGGCAGATGTTCCTCTGACAGACTGGTTGCCGCAGCACGCGCAGCATGCGTGCCGGGCACGTGGATCTCAGTCATCACCTGCGCGGCCCGAGCCGGGGTCATATTCGGCACAGGGAGGTCGGCCGATCGGCAAATAATTCTGTCTCTCTGCGGCAGAATGGGACTTTGGAACTGACAGCACATTGAGAGCTGCGATGTGTTTTTAGCACTTTAAGTGGGTCGCGTAGAACATGCGTAAAAGTAGATAGAGCGCGTGTGAGTGGGCGATCTGGAGATGTGTATTGACGTGGTGTGTTTTTTACAGAAAGATCAACTTCGTTGTACACAGTGAGCTTTCGAAAACAATCAATGCTTTTCAGTTCTAGAGAGAGCTACCAGATCAGTTTGACCTATTCATCTGTTCTTCTGTGATCACTTTTTTTCGAAAGTATTTGAAAGAGCGCTGACCAGTTACGTTAATTGGATTGCTTGGTCTTGAAGATTTATGGGTTGGGTTGTTTTACCTCTGAGCGGCACTTTTTTGCACACCATGGGTTAAATGGCCAGGTCACATGGACCCCGAAGGCTCAGAGAAGGTTGGGGGAGGGGACCCACTGGAACAGCTGTTGGGAGACAGATGGTAGCCTCCCGTCAAGGCCATCCAGCGTGTTCTTTAACGTGCACAGGGTATGGCTCTCCCGCACACGGGGCCACGGCTTAACGTCTCATCCGACTGACGGTGGCCTTTCCAAGCCCATCGGTGTCCCCTACTGACCGTGGGCAGGGCAGGGAGTTTTGCGGAGATAAATCTCAACGCTGACCCAGCTGGGACTCGAACCTGGGAACTACAGATTATGAGCCTGGCGCGCTACCGACTCAGCCACCCCCGCCCATGAAGATTTATGAATTCTGGACTTGTTACACTAGCAGGCTTCTAATTGAAGGGGAAATTGTCTCTGTGTTTATCATTTATTTTGCATACTAACGACCCCAAACGAATGGGCTCTGAGTGAGAATTTGGGTTGTGTTGTTTTACCTCTGAGCCGCACTTTTTTGCACACCATGGGCTAAATGGCCAGGTCACATGGACCCGAAGGCTCAGAGAAGGTTGGGGAAGAGGACCCACTGAAACAGCTGTTGGGAGACAGATGGCAACCTCTCGTCAATGTCATCCAGCGTGTTCTTTAACGTGCACAGGGTATGGCTCTCCCGCACACGGGGCCACGGCTTGACGTCCCATCCGACGGATGGCGGTCTTTCCAAGTCCATCGGTGTTCCCTACTGACAGTGGGCAGGGCAGGGAATTTTGCAGAAATAAATCTCAATACTGACCCAGCTGGGACTGGAACCTGGGAGCTGCACATTACGAGCCTGTCGCGCTACCGACTGAGTCACCCCGTCCCTTCTGAGTGAGGAAGGGGACCGACTGGGCAGCTGTTAGGAGACAGGTGGTAGCCTCCAGTCAAGGTTATCCAGCAAGTTCTTTAACGCGCACAGGGTATGTCTCTCTTGCACACGGGCCACGGCTTTATGTTACATCCGACGGACGGCGGCCTTTCCAAGCCAATTGGTGTCCCCTACTGACCGAGGGCAGGGTGGGAAGTTTTGTGGAGATAAATCTCAACGTTGGACCTGGATGGCCTTGACAGTAAGTAGTCTTCCATTTGTCTTCCAACCGTTGTTCAGTAGGTTTCCTTCCCTGAGCTCTCGGGGTCTTGTAACCTGGCCATTTAGTCCATTGTGTGTTTAAAAAACTGCCGCTCTAGTGTAAAACAACAACAGTAGTAGGAGAATATCGTTTATAGGTTCACGTAACGACTTCGGCTGTTGTTTAAGGAATTCTGCGATCAACGTGGGTGTTCCAGGCACTCCTAACGATACCTGATCAATGCCGTTACTGTTAATTGGGCAGTACAGGAGGCTGGCGTTGTCATGCAAGGAAACAACCTGCCCTACTCAAAAGTCCTCGGTGCTTCGACATTATCGTTGGGAATTGATGGTGTCAGCAATGGTCCAGAAATTCAATCATCATCGGATCCTGATTTTCAAGTAAAACGTCATCATATCGTACATTGTACAACTTTGGATGCTTTCATACATTTATTACGTTCAATCCGATACTTGCCATTGATTCTGGTATGGCCAGGTCATAAGGACCCAGAAGGCTCAGAGACGGTTGGAGGAGGGGACCCACTGGAACAGCTGTTTGGAGACAGATGGTAACCTCCTGTCAAGGCCATCCAGCGTGTTCTTTAACGTGCACAGGGTATGCGCTCTCCCGCACACGGGGCCACGGCTTAACGTCCCATCCGACGGACTGCGGCCGTATCCAAGTCCTCTCCGAATGTCCCCGAAGGCTCAGAGAAGGTTAGGAGAGGGGACCCACTGAAACAGCTGTTGGGAGACAGATGGTAGCCTCCCGTCAAGGCCATCCAGTATGTTCTTTAACGTGCACAGGGCTCTCCCGCACACGGGGTCACGGCTTAACGTCCCATCCGACGGACGGCGACCTTTCCAAGCCCATCGGTCCCTTACTGACCGTGGGCAGGGCGGGGGAAATTTGCGGAGATAAATCTCAACGCTGACCCAGCTGGGACTCGAACCTGGGAACTACATATTACGAGCCTGGCGCACTACCGACTGAGCCACTCCCGCCCCTTTCTAGTATATCAGTTTCCCTATCTGTGGGCACAGATTACTAATTCCGTTATCACTCATTCCGTTATTAAGATATAGGGGTTATTCACTTTCATTTTGAATGACCCTGGAACCTTTGAACGACCTAGTTAAGCTATATGCTTAACTTCCATAACGGATCAACTTTTTTTTAACATATAATTTCTCTACACATTTCTTGAATATGTCGACGTTAAATCAAGACTATATTCACTGATATGGTCTCAATATCCTATGCTGCAGGATAGCAGGTTGCTTTATAAAGGTTAATGGAAAAAAGGGTACCAGAGAAAATGGATAATTATTTTGCATGACTGGCATGAAAGATTTGTTAGAGCTAAATCTGAATCATGAATTTAGAATTTCTTTTTATCTGCTGATTGTATCCAACTAGGGATTCTGATCAGCATCACGAGCTTTATAGAAGGGTTCAGAATGTTTCGGAGTTTTCTTCATTCTAACTAACGTGCTGGTTAACTGCCAAAGTTACGATGTTAAAGTGATATTTTGGGACTCTTTTAGCACTGTAGATTGCAGGAGAAATGGAGAACATTGTGTACAAGTTAGTGGTTTGGAAATTACAAATATCAAATTCTGATCATAAAGATATTTACAAATATATTTGTTTCACCAGATCGGAGAATTCACAACGAATCAATTATGGATTGAATGTTTACTTCAGTTACGAACACTAGACGATGCACAAAACCTGAAATTGGCTCTGAGCAGTAATTGCTACCTGGGGAAGAGGTCTGTTTCCCCCACCCCCCCAGCCGTTGACTTCCTCGGAGATTTCTATGACGTATTAAACTGACAGCTCCTGTTACACCTCTGTGGCAAGCAGCTGCTTATTTTTTCTTCTAAACGAAGTCTTGAGAAATGTTAAAAGACTAATTTTGAGGGGTCCAGCAAATAGCTAAAGCTGGCATGTATATGTTTTGTAGTCCTTACGGATTGGATTGTTTTACCTCTGAGCGGCACTTTTTTGCACACCATGGGCTAAATGGCCAGGTCACATGGACCCCGAAGGCTCAGAGAAGGTTGGGGGAGGGGATCCACTGTAACAGCTGTTGGGAGACAGATGGTAGCCTCTCGTCAAGGCCATCCAGCGTGTTCTTTAACGTGCACAGGGTATGGCTCTCCCGCACACAGGGCCACGGCTTAACGTCCCATCCGACGGACGGCGGCGTTTCCAAGCCCATCGGTGTCCCCTACTAACCGTGGGCAGGGCGGGGAATTTTGCGGAGATAAATCTCAACGCTGACCCAGCTGGGACTCGAACCTGGGAACTACAGATTGCGAGCCTGGCGCGCTACCGACTGAGCCACCCCCGCCCCATAGTCCTTACGAACAATGTTGTTGTTTGTTTGCTGCTAAGGTAAGGAAAAAGGATTTCAGTTTTAGATAGGTCCATTCTTCAACTGCGATTTTATTCTGGATGAAAAAAGAAAGAAAACAGTGTTAAGGAATGCATTTTTTTTTCTCCCACATTCATATATTTCTCATAATAATTTTTGTTTGGATAACTTGGAAGATAGAATAGAGAATTTAAGACTTATGCAAGACGTTCTCAACATGCGGTACGCGGTAAAAAAATTTTGGGGTACTCTTTGAGAGCTCAAGAGTCGCTAGATCTAGTAACAAATTGCTAAGTTGGCAACCCTGCTTGCAAAAAAGTCTTTTTTTATGTTTATCGATATATGTAAATTATGAATACAAAATTTAATTTGTATATATATATATGTTTTATTTTTTTCCCATTGTTATACTATAACTACAGTTTTAGCTATCTATACAAGAGATACGCCAGTTAGATACACATTTCTAGGGGATACGTGAAGCATAAGTGTTTGAGAACCACTGACTTAAGCAATGGGAGAAACCATGAAAACAATTTTTTTGTGTTAACTGGGAAAGTTGAGTTATTTTACCTCTGAGCGGCACTTTTTTGCTCACCATGGGCTAAATGGCCAGGTCATAAGCTAAATGGCCAGAAGGCTCAGAGACGGTTGGGGTAGGGGACCCACTGGAACAGCTGTTGGGTGACAGATGGTAGCCTCCCGTCAAGGCCATCCAGCGTGTTCTTTAACATGCAAAGGGTCTGCGCTCTCCCGCACACGGCGCCACGGCTTAACGTCCCATCCGACGGGCGGCGGCCTCATCCAAGCCCATCGGTGTCCCCTACTGGCCGTGAGCAGTAAGGGAATTTTGCGGAGATAAATCTCAACACTGACCCAGCTGGGGCTCGAACCTGGGAACTACAGATTACGAGCCTAGCGCGCTACCGACGGAGCCACCCCCGCCCCATAACTGGGAAGGAATGTTGTGCAGGATTTGACAGATAAAATTTGCGAAGGGATATGAAAATGTCTGTATGATTTTTTCCAGACAAAGTGTGCTTAGCCATCGCTACAATACACTGCTGGATCTGATTATTACGAACGTGAATGCATCGTGCGCGAAATGCCATGAAATATGTTAATATATGCAAAATTTCTTACTGACGTAAGTATTCTATATCGCTCCGAAGTCTTATGAAAGCCGTAAAGTACAGAAAGCAAAGTCAAGTGTGACATGGGTAAAAAGGCTGATCTGACCGACTTCGAAAGAAGGCTCATCGTTGGAGTGGGATGAGCAGGAGCATCCGTAACGGAGGTGATGAAACTCAGCGGAAAATTACGGGACAAAATATCCCAAGTGTATGGGCAATGGTATCAAAAAATGTCCGCCAATTGTGGCAAAGTGGATGGAAAAAGGCTCTGACTGACACGAACAAGCGTTTATTGGCACGAACTGTCCTATGTCGTATTGAACTGATGGCTCCTCAAAATTCCCTGCCCTGCCCACGGTCAATAGGGGACACCGATGGGCTTGGAAAGGCCGCCGTCCGTCGGATGGGACGTTAAGCCGTGCCCCCGTGTGCGGGAGAGCCATACCTTGTGCACGTTAAAGAACACGCTGGATGGCCTTGACGGGAGGCTACCATCTGTCTCCCAACAGCTGTTAAAGTGGGTCCCCTCCCCAACCTTCTCTGAGCCTTCGGGGTCCATGTGATCTGGCCATTTAGCCCATGGTGTGCAAAAAAGTGCCGCTCAGAGGTAAAACCCAACAACTGATGGCTCCTGTCAGACCTCTGTGGCTAGGAGCTGCTTGAGGAGGAATTTATTTTGATGTTTGAAGAAACTAAAATGCCCTTCTGCGTTCGCTTTTTCCCTTAAAAACTTGGAACAAAACGCCCATGTGCGTCACAACTGATGATGACAACATAGATGCTAACTCACGTATGAGCGATCAATACCATTGCAAATGAATAATGTGTTTTTTGCAAGTTTTGCATTGTTTTGTCGCCTTTAAAATCATTCTGTTAATTCTTTGCCAACGTCTACAATTGACTTTAGATAAAAGTCCTTATCAGAGCGAAGATGAGCGTTCAAGTTTAGATATGACTCATCAATTAATTGTGGACTTTTAACTATTATGAAGCGCGAAGTTGATGAGTAACTTCCAGAGATTTCATTTTATACAGCTCGTCCAAAGAAAAGCAGCATGTTTCTTATCTATGTCTAGTCCAAAGAACCCTGTGAAAATTCTGCTTATTCATCTGTATTCTCTTCTATATCCTGAAGGTCCGTCACGCGCCCATCTTGGCTCCAAACCCCATCGTGTATGGCCAGCATATGAGTACATTGTGACTCATGCGAAAGATTAACATGGTGACTGTAAGCAACGGTTTTCTCAGAAGTGGAATTTGGTATGGAAGGTCCCGATTTTTAGGTGTGAAATGGAATAAACTGGCATGTAAATGGTTGATCGTTGGTTCATTGCGGATGAAAGAGTTCAAAGGTCGATGCACCAAATCTTTAGTGGCAGGAATATAATAAGGTATATACACCGCTTATGTAGGCAAAATATCTAGCAACCATTAGTGAGGGGGGAGGGTAAGTTGGTAGAGAATTCTCAGGTTCGAGTCCCAACTAGGGCCAGACGTTGAGACTTATCCTCGCAAAACCCTGCCCGCCCTCGGTCAGTATGGGCACCAATGGACTGGCGTCCTTCCGCCTGATGGTATATTAAGCCGTGGCTTCGTGTTTGGGAGAGCCATACCCTGTGCACGTTAAAGAACATGCTGGATGGTCTTGTACGGAAGTTACCGTGTCTCCTTTCTTCTCTGAGCCGTCGGGCCAAATTATTATTCGGTCCAATAATAGTTATTATTAACCATTTGTTTCTTCTATAACCTTTCTTCTCTGAGCCGTCGGGCCAAATTATTATGAACGTGAATACATCGTGCGCGAAGTGCCATGAAACTTGTTAATATATGAAAAATTTCTTACATTTGTATCGATATAGATATCGTCGATACGAAATCCTATACCCCCTCCCAGTACTCGGTCACTAAGGGTGGAATCGCTGGACATGGAAAGGCCATCGTCCGTCAGATGAGTAAGTCGTGGTTCCGCATGCGGGAGAGCCACACATTGTGCACTTCACAGAATACTCTGGGTATCCTTGACGGGAGACTTCCATCTGTCTCATAACAGCTATCCAGTGGGTCCCCTTCCCCATCTTTTCTGAGCCTTCAGGGTCCATGTGACCTGCCCATGTAGCCCATTGTGTGCAAAAAAGTCCCGCTCAGAGGTAAAACAACATCTAGGTATTAACATTTGTGTATTATATTCAATGTCACGACTGATGTTTTTTGTTGGCACTTCGCGCACGATGCATTCACGTTCATAATAATTTGGCTATGCAGTGTATATACCTTTTAGATATTCCTGCCACTAAAGATTTGGTGCATCGACCCTTGAACTCTTTCATCCGCAATGAACTAACGATGAACTATTTCATCATCATCATCATCATCACCACCATCACCATCATCATCATCCTCATCATCATCATCATCCTCAAGCAGCCATGGGCTACGGAGGTCCAACCAGACCGTGCAATTTAGTTCTCCAAGCAAGTCTATCCTGAGCTACATCTACTGCATCTGGCCACTGCACACCAATTCTAACAAGGTCCTGTTTGACATTGTCTGCCCACCGCATCCTAGGTCTCCCCTTCTTTCTGAGGCCTTTAGGCGCACTGTTCATAACCCTATTCGCCAATCTATAATTATTCATACGGGCAACATGGCCAAACCAACGGAGTCTCTCTCTGCACAATATGCTGCTTAAAGGAGGTTGCAAACTCCTTTGCCTAATCTCATCATTAGTTACAAAGTTGAACCATCTAATGCCCAAGATACTGCGTAAGCATCTGGAATCAAAAGCATCTAGTTTCCTGTTATCTTGTTTACAAAGTGTCCAAGTTTCACTACCATAACTAACCCTAGAAAGAACCAAACTATTATACAGTCTAATTTTAGTCTTTAGGTTTAAACGCCTATTTCTCCACACTCTCCATAGGTTCTTAAAAGTCCCGGCAGCAATCCCTATTCGTCTGTTAATCTCATGCCGCACATCACCATTATCTGTTACATAGCTCCCAAGATAATTAAACTGTGACACCTGCTCAAGACTGCAACCATTCAGATTAACTGAATCACAGCCTGCCTGACCAATTTTCATCACTTTAGTTTTCTCTCTGTTTATAACCAAACCTACTCTACTACCAGTCTCATCAACAGCTCGAATGAAAGAGTTCATCTCATCAACATCATTTGCCAAAAGGGCTAAATCATCAGCATAATCTAAATCAGAAATTTTCGTATCTCCAGCCCATTTAAGGCCAAAATCTTTCCCTTGAAGTGAATTTCGCATAACATAATGAATAACCAAGCTAAAGAGAAAAGGAGACAAAATGCACCCTTGTCGAACACCAGAAGTAATGCTAAACCAATTGCTACAAGCCTTACCAACTCTCACACACGACTCAGTGTTATTATAGAGAGCTTTCATAATGTTAACTAACTTGTCTGGTATACCATATGATCTCACAATCAACCACAAATTATGACGATCAACAGAGTCAAAAGCCTTTTTGAAATCAACAAAGCTAGCAACCAAAGGTTTCTGAAACTCTAAACATTTCTCAAGAATCTGCCTAAGTGAAAATACCTGATCCACACATCCCCTACCACTTCTGAATCCACATTGCTCATCACGCAATTGACTGTCAACCAGATTCTTAATTCTATTAAGCACAATCATGGAAAGAACTTTACCTGGAACAGAGAGTAGGCTGATACCTCTATAGTTATCACAAGAACTGCGATCACCTTTTTTGAAAATAGGGATAACAATAGCTCTGGTAAAATCCTTAGGAACCATGCCTTTAACATAAAAGATATTCAGAATTTCAGTCATCCAAGTGGTAACCGAAACATTCCCAGCTCTAAGCATTTCCGTAGTAATTTCATCTACCCCTGGGGATTTATGAAGTTTAAGTTTAGAAACAGCCAAAAGAACTTCAGATTCTGTTATAGGGCCAACATTAAAGCCACCAATGCATCTATCATCATTGCAAACAATGGGAGTAGAACTAACTACATTGTTTAGAACATCACTGAAATGCTCAGCCCACCTAGCCATGACAGAATCCTCCCCTTCTATAACCTTACCTTGTTTATCCTTCAATCCTTGTATCCCTGTCCGTTTTCTACCACACAAAACATTAACTATCTGGTACAGCTCTCTGCTGTTGTGCTGTCTAACTGCTTCCTCGGCTTTGTCAGCCAAACCATCAAGCCAAAGATTCTTATCAGCAGCTAACTGATCCTTTACAAGTTTATTAAGGTCTCTGTAATGCTTTCTATTAGGACTAGTAGGGTATTGATTTAAGGGCATTCCTGCAATTCTTTCTTTCCGAAATAAGCTCAAGTGCCTTATCACTTAGATAATTTTGCCTCTTCTGCTCCTTTTTTCCTAAAAGAATACTGTTAGTGTCCAAAAACGCCTTTTTAAAATGATCCCATTCTTCCTCAACTTCAGTAGTAAGCAAACCATGACTGTCATAATGACTAAGTAACCTATCATGGTAAGCTTTGGCTATAACTGGATCTTTCAGAGCTTCAGTATTAAAAGTAAATTTTTTAACCCTAGCACAACACTTTTTAAGTTTAAGTTGCAACACACTTTTAACAAGATAATGGTCAGATCCAATTTCAGCTCCCCTATATGCCCTGGTATTCCTAACAGAACTAGCCCATTTGCTGTTAATTAATATGTAATCAATCATATTCTTATGCAGCCCATCAGGTGAAACCCATGTGGTACTTATGTATGTCGCGGTGTTTGTAATAAGTGTTAGTTATTCTGAATCCATTGAGTTTACTTACCTGTAGGAGACGTTGCCCATTGCCATTGCAGCTACCAATACCAAAAGGGCCTATTACTCCTCCCCAAAGGTCAGAGTCAGTACCAACTTTGGCATTGAAGTCACCAAGAACAAGGGTAATATCTCCTTTCTTGACAGAATTCAAAATATCCTGAAGTTGTTCATAAAACCTATCCTTCTCATCCTCATCGGCATCCTCAGTGGGGGCATAACAGCAGATAACATTCAAGTCTTTAATGCTTGTCTGAAATTTTGCTGTAAGAAACCTTTCATTAATGCACTCATATCCTAGAAGAGCATCACTAGCGTGTCTGCTGAGAAGCAGACCCACGCCTTGGTGATGCTTATTGTCGTCCCTCCCTGAAAAGAGAAATTTAAGATTATTTTTAAGAATCTGACCTTTATCTGTCCATCTGGTCTCTTGTAAGCCGAGAATATCTAAATTATAACGGTGGAATTCTTGTGTGAGGACATCAAGAGAAAAAGCTCTGTGCAGAGTCCTCACATTCCAACTACCTATGGAGAGAAAATGGTTAGTGGGGATGTTTAAAGAAACTATGTTTATTGAGAGAGGGAATGCCGACAATATCAAACAGCCCCCTAATCGCAGACATGGGGCAAAGACCCGTTCCCCCACTACTAAAGGCTGAAGCCATCTACACTGGAAGACTTCCTCCAATGTAGAATTTGACGATGCCAATAGAAGCAAAGAGTTCAGGTGCCTGCGATGACTTCTGCTCAGGATTATCCACCAGCTGATAAACATATCCTGTGAATCTATTCACTTGGGGCTGTCAACCCACAAACAAACAGAAAACACAGCGGAAGATTTTCCCTCCACAGAAGCCCACCAGTGCAGCAAAATCAGGATCCATAATCAAGCTCAGAGCCATATATCTGTCCAGTCCAGTAGGTTTATATGGTCAGCACCAGGACCCTGTGTGGTTGACCACTCCTCAGCAGGGTAGAAAAAAAGAAAAGTAGCCATAGTTGTCCAGATCAGTAGGCCACACTAATCTGGCAGCCCTCCCCTTCCGTTCACTTCCACAAGAGAGTATCTCTTTTGAAAGTTACTAACGGTCCGCACCACGAGAAGGCGGGGTCGGACATTAGGTGCTAGGCCTGGCCGGTTCTATGCATCGTCACAGGGGATTGGTGCATAGCTCTCCTTCCAGTGACTACCTAGCTATCATTTACACCGGAGCGGGGGTGGCTCAGTCGGTAGCGCGCCAGGCTCGTAATCTGTAGTTCCCAGGTTCGAGTCCCAGCTGGGGCAGCGTTGAGATTTATCTCCTCAAAATTCCCCGCCTTGCCCGCGGTCAGTAGGGGACACCGATGGGCTTGAAAAGGCCGCCGTCCGTCGGATGGGACGTTAAGCCGTGGCCCCGTGTGCGGGAGAGCCATACCCTGTGCACGTTAAAGAACACGCTGGATGGCCTTGACGGGAGACTACCATCTGTCTCCCAACAGCTGTTCCAGTGGGTCCCCTCCCCCAACTTTCTCTAAGCCTTTGGGGTCCTTGTAACCTGGCCATTTTTTTCTACATTGACCAGGTTACAAGGACATGTCAATCTACATTTAGCCCATTGTGTGCAAGAAAAAATGCCACTCAGAGGTAAAACAGCAACCTTCTCAACCAGCTCTGCCCCTTGTGGTCCAAGAATAAACTTTTTACCACCAATGTCCTTCTTTCGCTTACCGGTTTGGACCGGCCATGGTCACCAAAGAGCTCTTTTTCGACAGTCCTCGATTTTCTCTTATAAAGACTTATATTTTCATGGACTGAATTCGAGATTCGAATCATTTGAAAAGAAGCAACTGCTGCAGCGTATATGATAAGAAGTAGCATACTGATTGAACATATGTGGAATTCACTATTTGTGGCAGAGTCGCTCAAAAAAGTATCCGAACACTATGGTTGATTACAGAATTCAGAAAAAATATCTGGCAACGATTAGGGAGGGCAAGTTGGTAGAGAATTCTCAGGTTAGAGTCCCAACTAGGGCCAGACGTTGAGACTTATCTCAGTTTCACCCTGCCCGCCCTCGGTCAGTAGGGGCACCAATGGACTGTCGTCCTTCCGCCTGATGGTATATTAAGCCGTGGCTCCGTGTTTGGGAGAGCCATACTCTGTGCACGTTAAAGAACATGCTGGATGGTCTTGTACGGAAGTTACCGTCTGTCTCCTTTCAGTTGTCCATTGTGTCCCCGTCTAACAACCTTCTCTGAGCCCTTGGGGTCCTTGTAACATGGACATTTAGCCATTTTGGGCAAAAAAAAAAGCGCCTCTCAGAGGTAAAAGGGACGGGGGTGACTCAGTCGGTAGCACACCAGGCTCGTAATCTGTAGTTACTTGGTTCGAGTCCCAGCTGGGTCAGCGTTGAGATTTAAATAAAAAATAAATACCCCCCTCAAGCAGCTGCTTGCCACAGAGGTCTGACAGGAGCCTGTCAGTTTATATGCCAAAGTAGAAGGTTTATCTCTGCAAAATTCCCCGCCTTGCACACGGTCAGTAAGGGACACCGATGGGCTTGGAAAGGCTGCCGTCCATCTGATGGGACGTTAAGCCTGTGACCCCGTGTACGAGAGAGCCATACCTTATGCACGTTAAGGAACACGCTAAATGGCCTTGACTGGAGGCTACTATCTGTCTCCCAACAGCTGTTCCAGTGGGTCCCCTCCCCCAACCTTCTCTGAGCCGTCGGGGTCCATGTGACCTGGCCATTTAGCCCATGGTGTGCAAAAAAGTGCCGCTCAGAGGTAAAACAACCCAACGTTAAAGAACACGCTGGATGGCCTTGACGGGAGGCTACTATCTGTCTCCCAACAGGTGTTCCAGTGGGTCCCCTCCCCCAATCTTCTCTGAGCCGTCGGAGTCCATGTAACCTGGCCATTTAGCCCATGGTGTGCAAAAAAGTGCCGCTCAGAGGTAAAACAACCCAGAGACAGTAAAATTGTATCTTTAGGCAAAAGTTTTCTCAAACCCACTGAAATATTTGCCTTTGAACATGTTTTTTTTACCTTTTGCATTTGTTAATTGCAATAATAAATATCTCTTTCGCCATGCAAAGCAATCAACACCTTTATAATTTACATTCAAAATTTCGAAACAATCGGAATACCTATTTTTCACAGGAATGGGTTTACAAGCTAGAGTCCAGATAGCTCACCGTATAGGCACCCTATGTCCTCTCTTCCCTGGACAATTGGGATAGGAGTGGAGGCTAATCCAATTATGTTATTGTTCAGTTAGGACAGCTGGGCCTAGTGAAGTGCCAATGACGTTTGTTTTATGAGTGTCATGGGAATTGTAGCTTGTGATGCTTGCGGCATTCTGTTGCGGTCTCTACGGTTGGAGCTTTCCGCAGTCTGAAAATATATGGAACTGTATCGTCGTGTGGGTTGTATTTTATCTCATAGCTGCACACTTTTGCACACAATGGGTTAAATGGCCAGGTCACCAGGACCCCGAGGGCTCAGAGAAGGTTGGGGGAGACTCACTGTACAGCAGTTAGGAGACAAATGGTAGCCTGCCGTTAAGGACATCGAAAGTTATACTTTTCTATACCGCACACGGAACACGACTTTACTTCCCATAGACGGACGGCGGTCTTTCCAAGCTCATTGGTGGCCCCTATAGACCGTAGGCAGGGCGGGGAGTTTTGAGGAGATAAATCTCAGCTGGGACTCGAACTGGAAACTACAGATTACAGTTCCTCCAGAAATGAAAGATAGGTCAGAGGTCATTTCTGGATTTGGTTAATCTGAATGGCATGTTTGATGGGATTAGTGTCCAAGAGGGAATATCCGTGTGGGTGCAAACAGGAAGTGATTAGCATTTACCTATTAGAGAAAAGGGTAGTGTGTAATCCTTTTTTGGAAACTTCCGATAACTTTGAAAATACTTCCATTCAGGTGTTTACCTCCCGAAGACAGCCATTACTGCATTTTGTTTTGTAATACTACTTTTGTGGATAAAATCAAGGGTGTAGCCATGGGGGAGGGGAGGAGGCTCCCCCCCCCCCAAAGTAATTCGGAATGTGCAAAATTCGAAGCGACTTCGTAAAATCTAGGTGAGTTGTGAAAATTTGTAATTTTTTTTGGGGAAAATTAAGGGGAGTTGTCAAAATCGAAGCAACTTGGCAAATTTAAGGCAGTTTTGGAAATGGAGAGACGGCAAAATTTAGAGCAGTTGGCAAAATTCAAAGCCACTTAGTAAAAACAAGTGAGGTGGCAAAATCTTAGGGAGTTGGCAAAATTCGGAGTGACTTGGTAAATCTGGTAAAATTCCAAAACTCAGGTGTGATGTAAAGTTGGGATTTTTTTCTGTAAATTGTGGCGGGATGGCAAAATCTAGGGCAGTTGGCAAAATCGGGACAACTTGGCGAAATCTTGGGGAGTTTGGCAAAATTCGGGGAGTGACTTGACAAAATCTTGGGGAGTTGGCAAAATTTAGGATTTTTTTTCTGTAAAATTATGGCGAGTTAGCAAAATCTAGGGACAGTTGGCAAAATTCGGAGTGAGATGTAAAAATTTGGTTTTTTTTTTCTGTAAAATTATGGCGAGTTGGCAAAATCTAGGAGAGTTGGTAAAAACTGGGGCAGTTGGCAAAATTCGGAGTGACTTGGTAAAATCGTGGAGAGTTGGACAAAATTCAGGTGAGATGTAAAAATTGCAATCTTTTTTCAGTAAAATTATGGCGTGTTCGCAAAATCGAGGCAGCAGCTTCGCAATATCTAGGAGAGTTGGAAAATCTTGGGGAGTTGGCAAAATTCAGAGTGTCTTTACAAAAATCAGGTGTGATGTAAAATTGGGATTTTTTTCTGTAAAAGTGTGGCGAGATGGCAAAATCTAGGGCAGTTGGCAAAATTCGAATCCACTTGGTAAAATACGGGCGATTTGTGAAAATTGGGATTGGTTTTGTGAAATTAAGGAGAGTTGGAAAAACCAAGAACTCTTGGCAAAATTGGAAGCCAATTGGTAAAATACAGGGGAGTTGGCAAAATTGGAAGCTACTTGGTAAAATACAGGGGAGTTGTGAAAATTGTGCCTTTCTTGTGCAATTAAGGAGAGTTGATAAAATTCGAAGTGGCTTGGCAATTTCAGGGAAGATGTAAAATGTGCGATTTTTTCTGTAAAATTACGGCGAGTTGGCAAAATGTAGAGTAGTTGGCAAAATTCGAATGCACTTGGTAAAATATAGACGAGATGTGAAAACTGAGATTTGTTTTGTGAAATTAAGGAGTGTTGGACAAATTATTGAGGAAACTTAACAAAATGTAGGGCAGTTTGGCAAAATTCGAATCCACTTGGAAAATACGGGCGAGTTGTGATAATTGGGATTGGGTTTGTGAAATTCAGGATAGTTGACTAAATCGAGTAAACTTGGGGAGTTTGAAAGTTTTAAGTTTCCTCAATTTATCCAGCACTCCTTCATTTCACAAAACAAATCTCAATTTTCACAACTCGTCTATATTTTATCAAGTGCATTCGAATTTTGCCAACTACTCTAGATTTTGCCAACTCGCCGTAATTTTACAGAAAAAATCGCACATTTTACATCTTCCCTGAATTTGCCAAACCCTCTTCGAATTTTATCAACTCTCCTTAATTGCACAAGAAAGGCATAATTTTCACAACTCCCCTGTATTTTACCAAATGGCTTCCAATTTTGCCAACTCCCCTAGATTTTGCCAAGAGTTCTCGGTTTTTCCAACTCTCCTTAATTTCACAAAACCAATCCCAATTTTTACAACTCACGTGTACTTTACCAAGTGGTTTCCAGTTTTGCCAACTTCCCTAGATTTTGCAAAGTTTTCTCGATTTTATAAACTCTCCTTAATTTCACAAAAACAATCCCAATTTTCACAAATCTTACGTATTTTACCAAGTGGATTCACGTATTTTACCAAGTGGATTATTTACCAAATTCACGTATTTTACCAAGTGGATTCGAATTTTGCCAACTGCCTTAGATTTTGCCATCTCGCCATAATTTTACAGAAAAAAATCCCAATTTTACATCACACCTGATTTTTGTAAAGCCACTCTGAATTTTGCCAACTCCCCCAAGATTTTCCTACTATCTTAGACATTGCGAAGCTGCCTCGATTTTGCCAATACGCCATAATTTTACAGAAAAAAGATTGCAATTTTTACATCTCACCTGAATTTTGTCAACTCTCCACGATTTTCCCAAGTCACTCCGAATTTTTCCAACTGCCCCTAGTTTTTACCAACTCTCCTAGATTTTGCCAACTCGCCATAATTTTACAGAAAAAAAATCCAGATTTTCTCATTTCACCTGAATTTTGCCAAGTCACTCCGAATTTTATCAATTCCCCAAGATTTTGTCAAGTCACTCCGAATTTTGCCAAACTCACCTGTTTTTACTAAGTGGCTTCGGATTTTGCCAAGTTGCCTCGATTTTGACAACTCCCTTAATTTTCCAAAAAAAAAAAATTGGGGAGTTTGAAAGTTTGAAGTGATTTGGCAAATTTAGGAGAGATGTAAAGATTGGGTTTAGTTTCGTGAAATTAAGGAGATCTGATCAAATCAAGTCAAAAATTCATACTGATTTGCTTTTTTTATTATTTTTATTGGAAGTCAAATGGCAAATTATGGGAAGTTGGCAGAATTGGAAGTCAAATGGCACAATGTAGGAGAGACGATGAAATTGTCGCAATCTAAGCAAGTTTGCTCGAGTTGGAAAATTTTTTGCCCCTCCCAACCATAGTCCTTCGCTACGCCCCTGGACACAATGTGCTGAATGCTGAATGAAGCCAAGTGCTTAGAGCTATTTAGGGGATAGGGATCCAATGGATAAAAGCCGATTTCACAAGGAATAAATATAATATTTGTTATGACAGATGAACGTGTTACAATGAATTTATGATAAACATGACATGAACGCTCGTGTATGCTTCTGCGTGAGATTTATTTTAACCAACGAATTGAAATACAGAATCCATCTAGAAAATACAAAAGATAGAATTGTAATGTTCGAGTTGTGGATATCCGAAATTAGGCATAATTATTTTCAGTATATACGCGATGGGTGTAAAAAGTGAAGAAGCATTTTTATATGGTGAATTGTGTTTTACTTCTGAGCGACACTTTTCTGCACACAATGTTCTAAATGGCCAGATCACATGGACCACGAAGACTCAGAGAAGGTTGGGAGAGGGAACCACTGGAACCACTGTTGGGAGACAGATGATAGCCTCCCGTCAAGGCCATACAGCGTGTTCTTTAACGTGCACAGGGTATGGCTCTCCCGCACACGGGGCCACGGTTTAACATCCCATCCGACGGACGGCGGCTTTTCCAAGGTCATCGGTGTCCCCTATTGACCGTGGGCAGAGCAGAAAATTATGCGGAGATAAATCTCAACTCTGACCCAGCTGGAACTCGAACATGGGAACTGCAAATATGAGCCTGTCGCGCTACTGACTGAGCCACTCCGCCCCGTTTATGTAGTGAGTGCGCGGAAGATAGTTTAATTTATTGGTGTGGATCGTGTTGGTAAGCTGGTAAAGGAAACGAATATTTCGTCGTGCACTTAGCCGCAATTTTGGAGTATTTGAGGATTAAAACTAAGAAGATTCCATACTTTTGTGTTAAATCACATTATTTTAGATTTATTGTTACTAGTTGTTATTTTTGAACTCAGGCTAAGTTTTCATCTGTTTGAATTTGTATGAATATAAAGAATAAATAATAATAATAAATAATAATATAATACACCCTCAAGCAGCTGCTTGCCACTGAGGTCTGACAGGAGCCTATCGAAGCTTAATTCTACACCATCCCTCGATTTACGCGATTGTAGACTCGGTTTGAAATTTTTTTTTGAAATATGCATGTACAGTAGATTCATGTACGTATATGCTTGATTTTTTCTGGTCACTTCCAATTTCAGCAATTTTCCTACATTATGCCAAGTTTTCTCGATTTCGCCAACTGTCCTTATTTTTCCAAAACCAATTCCAATTTTCTGAACTCGCCTGCATTTTACCAAGTGACTTCGAATTTTATCAACTGCACTATATTTGGTCAAGTCCCGTAGATTTTGCCAAATTGCCTCGATTTTACCAACTCTCCATAAATTTTCAAGAAAAATCCCAATTTTTACTTCCCTTAATATGCTTAGTCACTTCGAATTTTGCCAACTCTCTTCGATTTCGCCAAATCTCCTTAATTGAGCAAAAACAATCCCAATTTTCGCAACTTGCCTGTATTTTACCCAGGGCTTCGAATTTTACCAACTTCCCTAGATCTTCCCAAGTTGTCCCGATTTTGCCAATTATCTTTAATTTCACAAACCAATCCTCTTTTCCACAACTTACCTCCATTTTACCAAGTGGCTTCGAATTTTGCCAACTCACCATGATTTAATGCTCCTTATAATGGACGGCAGCTTTTTCTGAACATGGAAAATGTTTCCATTTACTTTGAGGTCAGGATGCATCTTAACCACGCAAGATGTTTGGAAAAAGTTCGGATTCAAGCGGCAGCCATTGCTCTATCCGAAAACGTAACAGAACTTTAGGAACTTTCAGCAAAGGAGTCGCATAAAGGGAGATTTTTATCATTTTTATTTTTTCATTGGAATGTAGCTTACGGGTTGGGTTGGATTGTTTTACCTCTGAGCGGCACTTTTTTGCACACCATGGGCTAAATGGCCAAGTCACATGGACCCCGAAGGCTCAGAGAAGGTTGGGGGAGGGACCCACTGGAACAGCTTATGGGAGACAGATGGTAGCCTCCCGTCAAGGCCATCCAGCGTGTTCTTTAACGTTGGGTTGTTTTACCTCTGAGCGGCACTTTTTTGCACACCATGGGCTAAATGGCCAGGTCACATGGACCCCGAAGGCTCAGAGAAGGTTGGGGGAGGGGACCCACTGGAACAGCTGTTGGGAGATAGATGGAGCCTTCCGTCAAGGCCATCCAGCGTGTTCTTTAACGTGCACAGGGTATGGCTCTCTCGCACACGGGGCCACGGCTTAACGTCCCATCCGACGGACGGCGCCTTTCCAAGCCCATCGGTGTCCCCTACTGACCGCGAGCAGGGCGGGGAATTTTGCGGAGATAAATCTCAACGCTGACACAGCTGGGACTCGAACCTGGGAACTATGGATTACGAGCCTGGCGCGCTACCGACTGAGCCACCCCCGCCCCCTGTAACTCACGGAAGATACGCTAAAAGTACAAATGTTAAATATATGTTTATGTTTAATATTTTGGAAAATATATGGAATAAAGATCGAAAATTGAGTCCCTTTCTGTAATGTCCTGTCCTCGTGTGGTAAATATTTAAAAAAATGGTAAAACTCAGAATAAAATGACTCAGTCGGTAGAGCTCCAATATTGGTATTGCCACACCCTGTGCACGTTAAATAAATTTGACAATGATGAAACAACGATGGGCTAGGAAAGTCCTTCGGATGGAGCGTTAAAGCCGTTGCCCGTGTCTCCGCAAAACTCCCCGCCCTGCCCACGGTCAATAGGGGACACTGATGGGCTTGGAAAGGCCGCTGTCAGTCGGATGGGACGTTAAGCCGTGGCCCCGTGTGTGGGAGAACCATACCCTGTGCACGTTAAAGAACACGCTGGATGGCCTTGACGGGAGGCTACCATCTGTCTCCCAACAGCTGTTCCAGTGGGTACCCTCCCCCAACCTTCTCTGAGCCTTCGGGGTCCATGTGACCTTGCCATTTAGCCCATGGTGTGCAAAAAAGTGCCGCTCAGAGGTAAAACAACCAACCCAACGTGGCCCGTGTGCGAGAGAGACAGCCATACTCTGTGCACGTTAAAGAACACGCTGGAGACCACCATCTCTGTCTAGTGGATCTCATAACCCCAACTTTCTCGAGGTCGTTGTGGATTGGGTTGTTTTACCTCTGAGAGGCAGTTTTTTGCACACCATGGGCTAAATGGCCAGGTCACATGGACCCCGAAGGCTCAGAGAAGGATTGGGAAGGGGACCCACTGGAACAGCTGTTGGGAGACAGATGGTAGCCTCCCGTCAAGACCATCCAGCATGTTCTTTAACGTGCACAGGGTATGACTCTCCCGCACACGGGGCCACGGCTTAACATCCCATCCGACGGACGGCGGTCATTCCAAGCCCATCGGTGTCCCCTACTGACCGTGGGCAGGGCGGGGGAATTTTGCGGAGATAAATCTCAACGCTGACCCAGCTGGGACTCGAAAGGGTCCTTGTGACCTGGCCATTTAGCCCACTGTGTGCAAAAAAAAGTGTCAGTCAGACGTAAAACAACCCAACCCATATGTTTCATTCTTCTGCTACCTCTCTTGCTAAATCTGATGACAAGATTTCTTTCTCGAATACCTAGCTGTAATTATTTTGGCCACATAATATTAATTAGAACATAAATAGTTGACTTGAAGTAAAGCCATTACTCAAAAGCTTAATCCAATCTCTAAATTAAGCTACATCCTTTACATTTCATGCAGATGTATACACTTTTTATTTTGTGCTTGAAAAAAAATGAAGAAAATGACAGTGTAATATGTTCGTACTGGTTTCCATGACGACAGCTGGACTGCGCTCTCTCCATACCTTCAGCTCGTGACCCATGGGCCGAATCAGCAGCTGTTGCCATGGCCACGGGACACGGAAAGGGAAGTGATTAGGGGCTACCAGCAGTCTCAAGGAGGAGGCGAGTGTGGGGTGGGAGTACTCAGAAGATGGGGGGGGGGAAGGCGGCAGGAAAAGAAGATTTCCGGGCAGTGGGCAGCTTACAGAAGACATCAACTTCTGCAGTAGCCTCAGATAGGTTCTTTTCTATCCTTTATTTTGAAAGATTTTGACGCTGAAAAAAGATCACTACTTGGGGAATACTTTTATAGAGTTTATCGAAACACTGGCTATTTTCTAATTTTTGGTTATTGATTTTTATTTCTTCGAAATAAAACAGATGTAGTCTACGACTGTCCAAGACATTTTGCCGCACAAAGTAAATTAGTGTTTGCCGCCTTCAAGTAAATTTACTTTTTGCCGTTCTTAGCAAACTTATTTTTTTCCACCCGCAAAAATTTGTTCTTTTGCCGCCCTTAGCGAACTTACTTTTTGCCGTCCCAACCAAGCAAGCGACATCGAGCAAATTTACTCTTTTTCTCGCCCTTAGCAAACTTTTGCCGTCCCAAGCAAGCATACTTTTTGTCGGCCTCGATCAAATTCACTCTTTTTGTCGCCCTTAGCGAAGTTTTGTCGACCTCGATCAGATTTACTCTTTTTTGTCTCCCTTAGCGAAGTTTTGTCGACCTCGATCAGATTTACTATTTTTTGTCTCCCTTAGCGAAGTTTTGCTGTCCCAAGCAAGCATACTTTTTGTCGGCCTCGATCAAATTCACTCTTTTTGTCTCGCTTAGCGAAGTTTTGTCGACCTCGATCAGATTTACTCTTTTTTGTCTTCCTTAGCGAAGTTTTGCCGTCCCAAGCAAACATACCTTTTTGTCGACCTCGATCAAATTTGCTCTTTTTCTCGCCCTTAGCAAACTTTTGCCGTCCCAAGCAAGCATACTTTTTGTCAGCCTCGATCAAATTCACTCTTTTTGTCGCCCTTAGCGAAGTTTTGTCGACCTCGATCAGATTTACTCTTTTTTGTCATCCTTAGCGAAGTTTTGCCGTCCCAAGCAAGCATACCTTTTTGTCGACCTCGATCAAATTTGCTCTTTTTCTCGCCCTTAGCAAACTTTTGCTGTCCCAAGCAAGCATACTTTTTGTCGGCCTCGATCAAATTCACTCTTTTTGTCGCCCTTAGCGAAGTTTTGTCGACCTCGATCAGATTTACTCTTTTTTGTCTCCCTTAGCGAAGTTTTGCCGTCCCAAGCAAGCATACCTTTTTGTCGACCTCGATCAAATTTGCTCTTTTTCTCGCCCTTAGCAAACTTTTGCCGTCCCAAGCAAGCATACTTTTTGTCGGCCTCGATCAGATTTACTCTTTTTTTGTCTCCCTTAGCGAAGTTTTGCCGTCCAAAGCAAGCATACCTTTTTGTCGGCCTCGATCAAATTTGCTCTTTTTCTCGCCCTTAGCAAACTTTTGCCGTCCCAAGCAAGCATACTTTTTGTCGGCCTCGATCAAATTCACTCTTTTTGTCGCCCTTAGCGAAGTTTTGTCGACCTCGATCAGATTTACTCTTTTTTGTCTCCCTTAGCGAAGTTTTGCCGTCCAAAGCAAGCATACCTTTTTGTCGGCCTCGATCAAATTTGCTCTTTTTCTCGCCCTTAGCAAACTTTTGCCGTCCCAAGCAAGCATACTTTTTGTCGGCCTCGATCAAATTCACTCTTTTTGTCGCCCTTAGCGAAGTTTTGTCGACCTCGATCAGATTTACCCTTTTTTGTCTCCCTTAGCGAAGTTTTGTCGACCTCGATCAGATTTACTATTTTTTGTCTCCCTTAGCGAAGTTTTGCTGTCCCAAGCAAGCATACTTTTTGTCGGCCTCGATCAAATTCACTCTTTTTGTCGCCCTTAGCGAAGTTTTGTCGACCTCGATCAGATTTACTCTTTTTCGTCTCCCTTAGCGAAGTTTTGCCGTCCCAAGCAAGCATACCTTTTTGTCGACCTCGATCAAATTTGCTCTTTTTCTCGCCCTTAGCAAACTTTTGCCGTCCCAAGCAAGCATACTTTTTGTCGGCCTCGATCAAATTCACTCTTTTTGTCGCCCTTAGCGAAGTTTTGTCGACCGCGATCAGATTTACTCTTTTTTGTCTCCCTTAGCGAAGTTTTGTCGACCTCGATCAGATTTACTATTTTTTGTCTCCCTTAGCGAAGTTTTGCTGTCCCAAGCAAGCATACTTTTTGTCGGCCTCGATCAAATTCACTCTTTTTGTCTCGCTTAGCGAAGTTTTGTCGACCTCGATCAGATTTACTCTTTTTTGTCTTCCTTAGCGAAGTTTTGCCGTCCCAAGCAAGCATACCTTTTTGTCGACCTCGATCAAATTTGCTCCTTTTCTCGCCCTTAGCAAACTTTTGCCTTCCCAAGCAAGCATACTTTTTGTCGGCCTCGATCAGATTTACTCTTTTTTTGTCTCGCTTAGCGAAGTTTTGTCGACCTCGATCAGATTTACTATTTTTTGTCTCCCTTAGCGAAGTTTTGCTGTCCCAAGCAAGCATACTTTTTGTCGGCCTCGATCAAATTCACTCTTTTTGTCGCCCTTAGCGAAGTTTTGTCGACCTCGATCAGATTTACTCTTTTTTGTCTTCCTTAGCGAAGTTTTGCCGTCCCAAGCAAACATACCTTTTTGTCGACCTCGATCAAATTTGCTCTTTTTCTCGCCCTTAGCAAACTTTTGCTGTCCCAAGCAAGCATACTTTTTGTCGGCCTCGATCAAATTCACTCTTTTTGTCGCCCTTAGCGAAGTTTTGTCGACCTCGATCAGATTTACTCTTTTTTGTCTCCCTTAGCGAAGTTTTGCCGTCCCAAGCAAGCATACCTTTTTGTCGACCTCGATCAAATTTGCTCTTTTTCTCGCCCTTAGCAAACTTTTGCCGTCCCAAGCAAGCATACTTTTTGTCGGCCTCGATCAGATTTACTCTTTTTTTGTCTCCCTTAGGGAAGTTTTGCCGTCCAAAGCAAGCATACCTTTTTGTCGGCCTCGATCAAATTTGCTCTTTTTCTCGCCCTTAGCAAACTTTTGCCGTCCCAAGCAAGCATACTTTTTGTCGGCCTCGATCAAATTCACTCTTTTTGTCGCCCTTAGCGAAGTTTTGTCGACCTCGATCAGATTTACTCTTTTTTGTCTCCCTTAGCGAAGTTTTGCCGTCCCAAGCAAGCATACCTTTTTGTCGACCTCGATCAAATTTGTTCTTTTTCTCGCCCTTAGCAAACTTTTGCCGTCCCAAGCAAGCATACTTTTTGTCGGCCTCGATCAAATTCACTCTTTTTGTCGCCCTTAGCGAAGTTTTGTCGACCTCGATCAGATTTACTCTTTTTTGTCTTCCTTAGCGAAGTTTTGCCGTCCCAAGCAAACATACCTTTTTGTCGACCTCGATCAAATTTGCTCTTTTTCTCGCCCTTAGCAAACTTTTGCTGTCCCAAGCAAGCATACTTTTTGTCGGCCTCGATCAAATTCACTCTTTTTGTCGCCCTTAGCGAAGTTTTGTCGACCTCGATCAGATTTACTCTTTTTTGTCTCCCTTAGCGAAGTTTTGCCGTCCCAAGCAAGCATACCTTTTTGTCGACCTCGATCAAATTTGCTCTTTTTCTCGCCCTTAGCAAACTTTTGCCGTCCCAAGCAAGCATACTTTTTGTCGGCCTCGATCAGATTTACTCTTTTTTTGTCTCCCTTAGCGAAGTTTTGCCGTCCAAAGCAAGCATACCTTTTTGTCGGCCTCGATCAAATTTGCTCTTTTTCTCGCCCTTAGCAAACTTTTGCCGTCCCAAGCAAGCATACTTTTTGTCGGCCTCGATCAAATTCACTCTTTTTGTCGCCCTTAGCGAAGTTTTGTCGACCTCGATCAGATTTACTCTTTTTTGTCTCCCTTAGCGAAGTTTTGCCGTCCCAAGCAAGCATACCTTTTTGTCGACCTCGATCAAATTTGTTCTTTTTCTCGCCCTTAGCAAACTTTTGCCGTCCCAAGCAAGCATACTTTTTGTCGGCCTCGATCAAATTCACTCTTTTTGTCGCCCTTAGCGAAGTTTTGTCGACCTCGATCAGATTTACCCTTTTTTGTCTCCCTTAGCGAAGTTTTGTCGACCTCGATCAGATTTACTATTTTTTGTCTCCCTTAGCGAAGTTTTGCTGTCCCAAGCAAGCATACTTTTTGTCGGCCTCGATCAAATTCACTCTTTTTGTCGCCCTTAGCGAAGTTTTGTCGACCTCGATCAGATTTACTCTTTTTCGTCTCCCTTAGCGAAGTTTTGCCATCCCAAGCAAGCATACCTTTTTGTCGACCTCGATCAAATTTGCTCTTTTTCTCGCCCTTAGCAAACTTTTGCCGTCCCAAGCAAGCATACTTTTTGTCGGCCTCGATCAAATTCACTCTTTTTGTCGCCCTTAGCGAAGTTTTGTCGACCGCGATCAGATTTACTCTTTTTTGTCTCCCTTAGCGAAGTTTTGTCGACCTCGATCAGATTTACTATTTTTTGTCTCCCTTAGCGAAGTTTTGCTGTCCCAAGCAAGCATACTTTTTGTCGGCCTCGATCAAATTCACTCTTTTTGTCTCGCTTAGCGAAGTTTTGTCGACCTCGATCAGATTTACTCTTTTTTGTCTTCCTTAGCGAAGTTTTGCCGTCCCAAGCAAGCATACCTTTTTGTCGACCTCGATCAAATTTGCTCCTTTTCTCGCCCTTAGCAAACTTTTGCCTTCCCAAGCAAGCATACTTTTTGTCGGCCTCGATCAGATTTACTCTTTTTTTGTCTCGCTTAGCGAAGTTTTGTCGACCTCGATCAGATTTACTATTTTTTGTCTCCCTTAGCGAAGTTTTGCCGTCCCAAGCAAGCATACTTTTTGTCGGCTCGATCAGATTTACTCTTTTTGTCGCCCTTAGCGAACGTTTGCCGTCCCAAGCAAGCATACTTTTTACCGACCTCGATCAGATTTACTCTTTTTTGCCGCCCTTAGCGAACTTTTGCCGTCCCAAGCAAGCATACTTTTTTGTCGACCTCGATCAAATTTGCTCTTTTTGCCTCCCTTAGCGAACTTACATTTTGCCGTCCCAAGCAAACGTACCTTTTTGCCGACCTCGAGCAAATTTAATCTTTTGCCGCCCTCAAGACTATTTATTTTTTATACGCTCCCAAGCAAACATACTTTTTGCTACCATTGAGTAAATTTAATCTTTTGCCGCCCAGAAGATTGTTTATTTTTTTAGCCGCCCCAAAGCAAACTTACTTTTTGCTGTCCTCAAAATAAATAAACTGTTTTGTCACTACAGGTAACTTTATTTTTATCTCCGACAAAAATTTGTTTTGCCACCTCAAATAATGTACTTAATCTTTACTGGAAGTTAATTAAAGTAGCATGCTTGACTACTGATCAAATGGACCCGGGTTCGAGCCCCAGGTAAAGGCATGGATACTTCTTTCCGTGTATTGCCTTTCTGTTGAGGTCTTGCCACCCTTACAGATCTTCTCTATGAAGTATTATCAACACAGCCTCCTGTCAGACCTCTGTTGTTAGCATTTGCTTGAGGGGTAAGATTTTATGGCACCTTTGTAGGGTTGGGTTGTTTTACCTCTGAGCGACACTTTTTTGCAAACCATGGGCTAAATGGCCAGGTCACATGGACCCCGAAGGCTCAGAGAAGGTTGGGGGAGGGGACCCACTGGAACAGCTGTTGGGAGACAGATGGTAGCCTTCCGTCAAGGCCATCCAGCGTGTTCTTTAACGTGCACAGGGTATGGCTCTCCCGCACACGGGGCCACGGCTTAACGTCCCATCCGACGGGCGACGGCCTTTGATTAAATCTGATCCGACGGACGACATCCGGTAAATCTGATCCGACGGACGACGGCCCTACTGACCGTGGGCAGGGCGGGGAATTTTTGCGGAGATAAATCTCATTGCTGACCCAGCTGGGACTCGAACCTGGGAACTACAGATTACGAGCCTGGCGCGCTACCGACTGAGCCACCCCCGTCCCCTGGCACCTTTGTAGATTTGCAAGGTACAAACAAAGAAAACGTGAATTTAGGAATTCTCATAATTCAACTTCTTTTTCATAACATCATCTGCCGTGCTACGTTAGGCCGCACCCCGTGCTCAGGAGAAAAACCATACTATGTGGGTGTTAAAGAACACTCTGGATGGATCTTACGTCACTTTCTATCTCCTAACAGCTGTCCAGTTGATCTCCTTCCTCAACCTTCTCTCAGTCTTTGGAGTCCTTGTGGCCTGGACAATTAACTCATTGTGTGCAAAAAAGTGCCGCTCAGAGATAATGCGTTGGGTTGTTTTACCTCTTAGCGGCACTTTTTTGCACACCATGGGCTAATAGCCAAGTCACATGGACCCCGAAGGCTCAGAGAAGGTTGGGGGAGGGGACCCACTGGAACAACTGTTGGGAGACACATTGTAGCCTCCCGTCAAGGCCATCCAGCGTGTTCTTTAACGTGCACAGGGTATGTGTCTCCCGCACACGAGGCCACGGCTTAACGTCCCATCCGATGGACAGCGGCGTTTCCAAACCCATGGGTGTCCCCTACTGACCGTGGGCAGGGCGGGGTTGGGTTGTTTTACCTCTTAGCGGCACTTTTTTGCACACCATGGGCTAAATGGCCAAGTCACATGGACCCCGAAGGCTCAGAGAAGGTTGGGGGAGGGTACCCACTGGAACAGCTGTTGGGAGACAGATGGTAGCCTCCCCTCAAGGCCATCCAGCGTGTTCTTTAACGTTGCATTGTTTTACCTCTGAGCGGCACTTTTTTGCACACCATGGGCTAAATGGCCAGGTCACATGGACCCCGAAGGCTCAGAGAAGGTTGGGGGAGGGGACCCACTGGAACAGCTGTTGGGAGACAGATGGTAGCCTTCCGTCAAGGCCATCCAGCGTGTTCTATAACGTGCACAGGGTAGGTCTCTCCCGTACACGAGGCCACGGCTTAACGTCCCATCCGACGGACGGCGGCCTTTCCAAGCCCATCGGTGTCCCCTACTGACCGTGGGCAGGGCGGGGAATTTTGCGGAGATATATCGAGGAGGAGACAATTTCCCCCCTCCCCCCACACACTGGTGATTTTGTTCCAGTACGTCAGAATTTTTTCACCACTTGAACTGATTCGATTCGTATCAGGACATTCATTCTTTCCAATCCATGTCGATGATTTTTTTTTTCGCGGCTTCTCATTACAGATACTCGATGCATCAGCTCCCATCTGCTCTCCTGTTATTTTCACGCAGACCTCTCACAGGTATCGAATCTCCTCCATTACTCACTCTTGCTTGACGCTTTGATCGCCACGCCCGAAATTCGCTCCGGCGCATTGAAGCCAGATTGGTCTTCCGTCTTAATAGCCTAACCTTCACTGAACCGGCTCTCGGGATGATGTACCGCCGAATCCGCGGAGAAGTCTTGAAGACGAGACTTCAGGAGATAAATTGCGGAAAAATGGGTTGGGTTGTTTTACCTCTGAGTGAGAGGCACTTTTATGCACCAAATGGGCTAAATGACCAGATGACAAGGGTTGGGTTGGGTTGTTTTACCTCTGAGCGGCACTTTTTTGCACACCATGGGCTAAATGGCCAGGTCACATGGACCCCGAAGGCTCTTTCCCCGCCCTGCCCACGGTCAGTGTGGGACACCGATGGGCTTGGAAAGGCCGCCGTCCGTCGGATGGGACGTTAAGCCGTGGCTCCGTGTGCTGGAGAGCCATACCCTGTGCACGTTAAAGAATATACTGGATGGCCTTGACGGGAGGCTACCATCTGTCTCCCAACAGCTGTTGCAGTGGGTCCCCTCCCCCAACCTTCTCTGAGCCTTCGGGGTCCATGTTACCTGGCCATTTAGTCCATGGTGTGCAAAAAAGTGCCGCTCAGAGGTAAAACAACCCAACCCAACCCCGAAGGCTCAGAGAAGGTTGGGGGAGGGGACCCACTGGAACAGCTGTTGGGAGAGAGATGGTAGCCTCCCGTCAAGGCCATCCAGCGTGTTCTTTAACGTGCACAGGGTATGGCTCTCCCGCACACGGCGCCATGGCTTAACGTCCCATCCGACGGACGGCGGCCTATTCCAAGCCCATCGGTGTCCCCTACTGACCGTGGGCAGGGCGGGGAATTTTTGCGGAGATAAATCTCAACTCTGATCCAGCTGGGACTCGAACCTCGGAACTACCGATTACGAGCTTGGCGCGCTACCGACTGAGCCACCCCCGCCCCCCAGATGACAAGAATACTGAAGGCTCAGAGAAGATGGGGAAGGAGACCCACTGGACAGCTGTCAGGAAAGAGATAAAATATTCCTGTCAACGCCATGCAGCGTGTTCTTTAACGTGCACAGTGTATGGTTCTCCCGCAAGTGGGCCCATGGCTTAACGTCCCATCCGATGGGCGGTGGCCTTTTCAAGCCTATCGGTGTCCCCTAGTAACCGTGGGCAGGACGTGTAGTTTTGTGGAGATAACGCTGATCTAGCTGGGACTCGAACCTGCAGATTACGAGCCTGTTGCACTACCGACTGAACCTCCCCCCCCCCCTCCCGATACGGAACCACCTTGTCGAGGTGGGGGGGGGGGGGGGCTTGAGGGCCTAATGAAGTCGAAGGCTATGCTGACCGGATTGGGCAACGGTTGGACAGGCTAAGATTTCCATCTCAGAAGTTGAGGGCTCTGCTGACTAGGTTTGTGTCCTGTTGGACAGGGCCCCAACAGAAGGGCCGGACTGAGTTCCCACCACGGGAGCCGAGGCAATTTGGATCTATATATCCTTGTTTGTCGCTAATCGGGGGCGCAGATTAAATTTAGGTTTTGACCGATGGATGAGATTTATTCATATAGTACTGTTCACCATTCAGTAGTCGGGGATGCGCTGTATCTATATGGTACTGTCTTGCCTCTGACCATAGGAAGTGGTGAATATGGCATTTCCCTATACCGGTAGTGCTTTTGGCGGAACTAGTGGGTCTTGTCATCATATATATATTTATCGACTGATCACAGGTCCCTGGTCATAGGGACTCCTAAAAAGTCACAGAAGGCTGGAGAAAAGGACCCATTGGACAACTGTTAGGAGACAGATGGAATCCTTCCATCCAGCGTGTCCTTTAACGTGTTTTTGCACACTGAACCATGGCTTAACATCCCATCTTGTGGAGGCCGGTCTTTTGAAGCCCATCGGTGTCCCCTCATGACCGAGACGGACGTCTTCAGGGTGCTGGGATTTAAGAGTGCATACCACTGGTGAGATGCCAGAGTGCTGAATCTCAAAACTGGCACATTTAGGACTCCAACCTGGCAGCTGCAGATTACGAGCCAGACGCGCTACCGACTGAGCCCGCAAAATCATGGCATTCTTTATCTGTGATTCGAACCGGAGTTGATGTCAATAAGCTATAGAATATGTTGAATACTCGGATCTAAATTAAATGCCTTTTTAGATGTTGTACAGAATTTTGTCAATATACATCATCATCATCATTATCCTCAAGCAACCATGGGCTACGGAGGTCCAACCAGACCGTGCAATTTAGTTCTCCAAGCAAGTCTATCCTGAGCTACATCTACTGCATCTGGCCGCTGCACATCAATTCTAACAAGGTCCTGTTTGGCATTGTCTACCCACCGCATCCTAGGTCTCCCTCTCTTTCTGGGGCCTTTAGGCACACTGTTCATAACCCTATTCGCCAATCTATAATTATTCATACGGGCAACATGGGCCAAACCAACGGAGTCTCTCTCTGCACAATATGCTGCTTAAAGGAGGTTGCAAACTCCTTTGCCTAACCTCATCATTAATTACAAAGTTGAACGACCTAATGCCCAAGATACTGCGTAAGCATCTGGAATCAAAAGCATCTAGTTTCCTGTTGTCTTGTTTGCAAAGTGTCCAAGTTTCACTACCATAACTAACCCTAGAAAGAACCAAACTATTATACAGTCTAATTTTAATCTTTAGGTGTATACGCCTATTTCTCCACACTCCATAGATTCTTAATAGTCCAGGCAGCAATCCCTATTCGTCTGTTAATCTCATGCCGCACATCACCATTATCTGTTACATAGCTCCAAGATAATTAAAATGTGACACTTGGTCAAGACTGCAACCGTTCAGATTAATTGAATCACAGCCTGCCTGACCAATTTTCATCACTTTAGATTTATCTCTGTTTATAACCAAGCCTACTCTACTACCAGTTTCATCAACAGCTCGAATGAAAAAGTTCATCTCATCAACCATTACTCGGATCTAAATCATTATTCATATTCATTTGCCAAAAGGGCTAAATCATCAGCATAATCTAAATCAGAAATTTTCGTATCTCCAGCCCATTTAAGGCCAAAATCTTTCCCTTGAAGTGAATTTTGCATAACATAATCAATAACCAAGCTAAAGAGAAAAGGAGACAAAATGCACCCTTGTCGAACACCAGAAGTAATGCTAAATCAATTGCTACAAGCCTTACCAACTCTCACACACAACTCAGTGTTATTATAGAGAGCTTTTATTATGTTAACTAACTTGTCTGGTATACCATATGATTTCACAATCAACCACAAATTATGACGATCAACAGAGTCGAAAGCCTTTTTGAAATCAACAAAGCTAGCAACCAAAGGTTTCTGAAACTCTAAACATTTCTCAAGAATCTGCCTAAGTGAAAATATCTGATCCACACATCCCCTACCACTTCTGAATCCACATTCCTCATCACGCAATTGACTGTCAACCAGATTCTTAATTCTATTAAGCCCAATCGTGGAAAAAACTTTACCTGGAACAGAGAGTAGGCTGATACCCCTATAGTTATCACAAGAAATGCAATCACCTTTTTTGAAAAAAGGGATAACAATAGCTCTGGTAAAATCCTTAGGAACCATGCCTTTATCATAAAAGATATTCAGAATTTCAGTCATCCAAGTGGTAACCGAAACATTCCCAGCTCTAAATATTTCCGTAGTAATTTCATCTACCCCTTGGGATTTATGAAGTTTAAATTTAGAAATAGCCAAAATAACTTCAGATTGTGTTATAGGGCCAACATTAAAGCTGCCAATGCATCTATCATTATTACAAACAATGGTAGTAGAACTAACCACATTGTTTAGAACATCACTGAAATGCTCAGCCCATCTAGCGATGACAGAATCCTCCCCTTCTATAACCTTACCTTGTTTATCCTTCAATCCTTGTATGCCTGTCCGTTTCCTACTACATAAAACATTAACTATCTGGTACAGCTCTCTGCTTTTGTGCTGCCTAACTGCTTCCTCGGCTTTGTCAGCCAAACCATCAAGCCAAAGTTTCTTATCAGCAGCTAACTGATCTTTTATACGTTTATTAAGTTCTCTGTAATGCTTTCTATTATTACTAGTAGGGTATTGATTAAGGACATTCCTGCAGTTCTTTCTTTCCAAAATAAGCTCAAGTGCCTTATCACTCAGATGATTTTGTCTCTTCTGCTCCTTTTTTCCTAAAAGAGTACTGTTAGTGTCCAAAAAAGCCTGTTTAAAATGATCCCATTCTTCCTGAACTTCAGTAGTAAGCATACCATGACTGTCATAATGACTAAGTAATCTATCATGGTAAGCTTTGACTATAACTGGGTCTTTCAGAGCTTCGGTATTAAAAGTAAATTTTTTAACTCTAGCACAACACTTTTTGAGTTTAAGTTGTAAGACACTTTTAACAAGGTAATGGTCAGATCCAATTTCAGCTCCCCTATATGCCCTGGTATTCCTAACATAACTAGCCCATTAGCTGTTAATTAATATATAATCAATCATATTCTTATTCAGCCCATCAGGTGAAACCCATGTGTACTTATGTATGTCGCGGTGTTTGTAATAAGTGTTAGTTATTTGAATCCATTGAGTTTACTTACCTGTAGGAGACGTTACGTAGGTTTATATATTGTTCCTAGAAAGTGTGGACAGTAATCACATCAGACAGAAATCGACAAAACTATGCTGTGCAAAATCTCGGTACTTGGCGCCTGATTATTTTATGTGACGAAATCGCGAACAAGTAACAGAAGAAAACGCGAACTTAATAGTTATCATACTGACCTGGATTCTTAAATAGGCTGCTTCTTGACTGGTATACAATAAAGCATTATTCATACCAGTACTCCAATCTCTCTATGACGTTTTACAGTTCGCTACAGACATTTAAAGAAATTTTTTTATGGTTGATCTGTAAAATCTATAAATTTAGTTCATTGTGATACATTGGGGTTGGGTGGCTCAGTCGGTGGCGCGCCAGGCTTGTGATCCCAGGTTCGAGTTCCAATTGGGACAGCGTTGAGATTTTTCTCGGCAAGATTCCCTTCCCTGACCTCGATCATGAGGGGACACCGATGGGTTTGGAAAGACCGCCGTCCATCGTGTGGATCATTAAGCCGTGGTTCTGTGTGCACAGGGTATGGACCCTGTACAAGTTAAAGAACATACTGGATGGCCTCGATGGGAGGATAATATCTGTCTCCTAACAACTGCCCAGTAAGTCCACTTCCTCCATCTTTCTCTGAGCCCTTGGTGTCCTTATAACCTGGCCATTTGGACCATTATGTGCTAAAAAGTGCCGTTCAGAGTTAGGTTAAGTACCTGAGGATGGCTCATTTACACCTACTAAGGGAGGGTTGGGTTGTTTTACCTCTGAGCGGCACTTTTTTGCACACCATGGGCTAGATGGCCAGGTCACACGGACCCTGAAGGCTCAGAGAAGGTTGGGGGAGGAGACCCACTGGAATAGCTGTTGAGAGACAGATGGTAGCCTCCCGTCAAGGCCATCCAGCATGTTCTTTAACGTGCACAGGGTATGGCTCTCACTCACACGGGTGAGAGGTTAACCTCCCATCCGACGTACGGTGGCCTTTCCAAGCCCATCGGTGTTCCCTACTGACCGTGGGCAGGGCGGCGAATTTTGCGGAGATAAATATCAACGCTGACCCAGATGGGACTCGAACCTGGGAACTACAGATTACGAGCTTGGCGCGCTACCAACTGAGCAACCCCCGCCCCCAACTACTAAGGGAGGTTACGATGGCTAATCATGTTCGTTTGAAAATGTACGAGCGGTTTCTGATTTCGATTCTGGGAGGTAGACGAACGGATTTTTTTCGCTCTAGACTAATTATTACAAAATAACTGTTACTGCAGTGCGATTCGTTTTTTTTTATATTTGAAAAGGACATTTTAAAGGGAAAAAAATTCTCAATTAGGCACTTGCAATGCTTTGTCAACAGTGTAAGCCACAGAGAGTATTAGTATAAATCACAGAGAAGTGTATAGTATAAATTACTCCCCCCCCCCCCCATGGAAAAAAAGTGGTGTTTAGAAAAGTAAACAATCCTACAATCTCTCTATGACCCTTCACTGTTCGCTACAGACATTTAAAGAAATATTTTTATGGTTGATCTGTAAAATCTATAAATTTAGTTCATTGTGAAATTTTGTCTAGCTCCAGCAACGACAACGAAACTCCAAAATGCAGCTGACCAGTCCAAGGTCCCGTCCATCACCTCAACTAAAATTCCCACCTGGTTGCTATAGGATACGACCTCCAAGACGAGCTTCACCTGCTCCCCCCTCGTTACTATTGAATAGGGATGCAAAGCTCCTGCTCGTGGTGATTGTGTGCGCTGCCGGTGAAATCCAGGACTCAGGTACATCGGCAGAAGCAAAAGAGGTCACCGCGGGACTTAACTCTCCTGATTTCTGTGAGTACGACAGTGGGCTAAAGATAAGCCCTACCTCCCCTCCTCTCCCCACCCCAGTACTCCACCTTACCTCCCTAGGCGTTCCCCTCCTCTCGTCATGGCAGATTGGCCGCCTGGATCACCATTCACCCAGTATATGGCCTTCACGCTCTGTGCTGTTCCGCTGCCAAGAATAGTGCAAACCCCGGGGGAGTTGGGGGTTAGTGAATGGCTGGTCCCGCCTTGCCTCCTCCCTGGGACCACTGCAGCCTTCGGGGTAGGACGAGAAAGGTCACCTCTAACTTCACGTTGGGGCTAGTCGCTTGCAAGTAGCCACTGGGCAATGCTACAATGCTATAAACAAGTTTCTATTGCACCCCTATGGCAGAGAAAATGGCCGTACTGGTTTGTTAAATCTTGGGAATGTATTTACGAATGGATAGTCGTTTAAAATGGTTTAAAATAGGTTTTATTTTTCGCTTTTAGCGCAGGCTGAGGTTAAAGCGTCAGTGCCCAAAATTTCAGGTAGCTTTCGTGAAGAATAGCTTTACATACGAAATAGTTTTAAAAATATGATAACGATAGTTATGTGTATTTGACATATTTTTTCATGAATAGTTTTTTAAAATGCTACTGGAACCCGGAGAACAAAATACTGAATTGAATTAGAAAGAACAAGCACTCTGATATAAAGATTTATTTTTTTATTTTTATTACTCGCTGAACCGTACCTGGCACTGTTTGGGTCTCACTTTTAAAATACAATCTGTATATTCTAATTTTCGCTGCACTAAAAAGGTTAGTTTTTTGAGTACCACCCCCTACCTTCCTCCCAATTCTTTAGCACAGATGGAACACTTGTGTGTTGATGTTGTAATAAGGAAAAATGATTTAATGCAATGTTGCCAACTCCGAAAGATGAATTCACTCCTAAATTTCAGTAAATGGCAATAATGGATTTGGCAGCGGTTACAGATTCCCGTAGGAATAGTGTTATAAATATTTTTGATTGTTGAAAGCCCCCCCCCCACACACGCACACATTTTTAAAATTTAAATATGACACTGGCCATTGGAACTTGGACGACAACCAAAAACATTTTGTCAAATTTTGATGCGTTTAGCAGGATTTTCCGATGAGTTGGTTTGTTTTACCTCTGAACGGTACTTTTTTCCACACAATGGGCTAAATGGCCAGGTCACGAGGACCCAAAGGCTAAGAAAAGGTTGAACTTGACTGTTGTTAGGAGACAGATAGTAACCTTCCGTCAAGGCTATCCAGCTTTTTCTTTAATGTACACGGGCTACAGCGTAAAGTCTCATGCGACAGACGGTTTATCGGAAATTATTATTCTGATATAAAAATTCTATGAAATAAAAAAAAATATATCCTTTAAAATATTATTCTTGTTGCTCAGAGGGATGAGGAGGAGGTGGCTCAGTCGGTAGCGCGCCAGGCTCATTATTTGCAGTTCCCAGGTTCGAATCCCATCTTAGCAAAACTTTCCGCCCTGCCCTCGGTCAGTAGGGGACGCTTATGGGCTTGAAAGGGCAGCCTTCTGTCAGATGGGATGTTAAGCCTTGGTCCGGTATGCGAGAGAGGCAACCGGACCAAGCCTTGGTCCGGTTGCTTGGTCCACGTTAAAGAGCACACTGGATGGTCTTGACGGGAGGCTACCATTTAGCGCATGATGGTTAGTGCGCTTGTCTACTGATCTAAGGGATCTGGGTTCGAGTCTCGGGTAAGGAATGGAAGTTTGTGCTAACCAAATGAGTTATAATTAAACAGAAATTCGACGAAATGCAAAAGAATTGTTACGAAAAGAAGAAAAATAATCAAGAAAGATATTGTTATAACAGATGTGCTGTAGTGAGTTTATAATAAACGTGACATGAATAATAAATGTGAGTTTATAAGAAACGTGACATCGTGTATGCTTTCTGAGATAGATTTATTTTAACCAACGAATTGGAATACAGAACCGATCGAAAAAAATAGAAGAGATAGAGTTGTTGTTCTTGGAATTGTGGAGATCTGAACGGAGATATAAATAGCCTTAGTCTGTGCACGATAGTCTAAAGAATAAATGTTTTTTTTGGTGTGTGCGCGTGAGATCGATTAGTTTATTGGTGTGGATCGTGTTGTTAGGCTGGTAAAGATAAAGAAGAATTTGTCGTCTTGTGTGTGGTGATCAACGCCTGAAAAGAAGGGGCGGGGGTGGCTCAGTCGGTAGCGCGCCAGGCTCGTAATCTGTAGTTCCCAGGTTCGAGTCCCAGCTGGGTCAGCGTTGAGATTTATCTCCGCAAAATTCCCCGCCCTGCCCATGGTCAGTAGGGGACACCGATGGGCTTGGAAAGGTCGCCGTCCGTCGGATGGGACGTTAAGCCGTGTCCCCGTGTGCGGGAGAGCCTACCCTGTGCACGTTAAAGAACACGCTGGATGGCCTTGACGGGAGACTACCATCTGTCTCCCGTCAGAGTTCCAGTGGGTCTGGCTACAGCTATTCCAGTGCGTCTCCTCCCCCCCAACCTTCTCTGAGCTTTCAGGGTCTATGTGTGCAAAAAAGTGCCGCTCAGAGGTAAAACAACCCAACCCTGAAAAGAATTGGTTCTGAGAAACCAGTATAGTTAGCCACAGTTTTGGAGTACTTGAGGACTAAAACCTAAGAAGGGAATCATTTTGTGTATAGTTATTTAGGAATTGGTAAAGTTATTCTCGAGATATTGCAAGTATTCACATATATAATTCTAGTTAGATTGAATATTTATTTATCAACATGATTTTATAGTTCATTGAATGATCTTGGTCTTTTTTCGTAAATTGGATGTGAATAGATTTAACTAATTAAATGGATTCTTTTGAAAGTTGATCTTTGTAATATTTTAGAGTTTCATGCCGGTTGGGCTTAGTTTGTATAAATAATTTCATTCATGCTTTTGTAATAAATTGCATTGTATTGCAATTTTCACTCACCAATTTTTACTTGAACTCACGCTCAGTAATCATCCATTTCAAATTGCAACAATATTTATTTGTGTTTTTAGTATATCGTATTTATCATTGATTCGTTGATACAAAATAATTTTATAACTAAAGAAATTATTTTATTATAATAATATTCATTTCTAATAAAAAATTAAAATAAATACCCCCTCAAGCAGCTGCTTGCCACAGAGGTCTGACAGGAGCCTGTCAGTTTGTATGCCATAGTAGAAGGTCTGTGAAGATGGCAGGACCTCAGCAGAAAAACAACAAAAACATCCATGCCTTATCCGGGACTCGAACCCAGATCCCTTAGATCAGTAGCCAAGCCCGCTATCCACTCTGCCATGGGACGGTCCAGGGCTCGAACCCAGGTCACTTAGATCAGTAGCCAAGTGCGCTAACCACTCTGCCATGGGACGGTCCGGGGCTCGAATCCAGATCACTTAGATCAGTAGCCAAGTGCGCTAACCACTCTGCCATGGGACGGTCCGGGGCTCGAATCCAGATCACTTAGATCAGTAGCCAAGTGCGCTAAACCACTCTGCCATATGACGGTCCGGGGCTCGAACCCAGGTCACTTAGATCAGTAGCCAAACCCGCTAACCACTCTGCCATTGGACCGTCCTGGGCTCGAACCCAGGTCACTTAGATCAGTAGCCAAGTGCGCTAACCACTCTGCCATGGGACAGTCCGGGGCTCGAACCCAGGTTACTTAGATCAGTAGCCAAGTGCGCTAACCACTCTGCCATGGGACGATCCGTGGCTCGAACCCAGATCACTTAGATCAGTAGCCAAGTGCGCTAACCACTCTGTCATGGGACGGTCCGGGGCTCGAACCCAGATCACTTAGATCAGTAGCCAAGTGCGCTAACCACTCTGCCATGGGACGATCCGTGGCTCGAACCCAGATCACTTAGATCAGTAGCCAAGTGCTCTAACCATTCTGCCATGGGACGGCATTCATGCCTGAAGAAGTATTTTTGTTATATGTAAAAGTTGTCATGACGGTATTTTCATTTACTACTCTCCCAAGACCGGATTAAGCAAGTGAGGCTCTACGGAGCCAAGATGTATATGGGCCCCTGTAGCCAAGTCCTTTATCTAACTTCTAAATTGGGCCCCTATATCCTTATAAATTGACTACAATGAAATTTCCCCACTTTCTGTAAAATCGCCAATTAAGGAAATAAAAAAAAAAATGAAATAAAGAATACCTTAAATATGCAAAAAAAATATATGTGTGTTCAAAAAATAAACACACGAAGGCTCGGAGAAAATTGAGGAGCGAATCCACTGGACAGATGGTAAACTCCCTTCAAGGCCATCCAGCATGCTTTTAACATATGTACAGCGTACGATTCTCTGCTGTGCCAGGCTCCTAATCTGTAGTTCCCAGGTTCGAGTCCCAGCTGGGTCAGCGTTGAGATTTATCTCCGCAAATTTCCCCCGCCCTGCCCACGGTCAATAGGGGACACCGATGGGCTTGGAAATGCAGCCGTCCGTCGGATGGGACGTTAAGCCGTGACCCTGTGTGTGGCCCTCTCTATCTGTGTGTGGCACGGTCTATAGGGGACACCGATGGGCTTGGAAATGCAGCCTCTCCGTCGGATGGGACGTTAAGCCGTGACTCCTTGACCCTGTGCACATTAAAGACCTGGCGGGAGGCTACCATCTGTTTCCCAACAGCTGTTCAGTGGATCCCTTTCCTCCAATCTCCTCTGAACCTTCTGGATCCTTTTGACTTGGACATTGGGGCGGGGGTGGCTCGGTCGGTAGCGCGCCAGGCTCGTAATCTGTAGTTCCCAGTTTCGAGTCCCAGCTGGGTCAGCGTTGAGATTTTTCTCCGCAAAACTCCCCGCCCTGCCCACGGTCAGTAGGGGACACCGATGGGCTTGGAAAGGCCGCCGTCCGTCGGATGGGGGGAGAGCCATACGCTGTGCACATTAAATAACATGCTGCATGGCCTTGATGGGAGGCTACCATCTGTCTACCAACAGCTGTTCCAGTGGATCCCCTCCCCCAACCTTGTCTGAGCCTTAGAGGTCCTTGTGACCTGGCCATTTAGCCCATGGTGTGCAGAAAAGTGCCGCTCAGTGGTAAAAGAATCCAACCCAACGATTCTCTGTTACACATGGAACCCCGGCTTTGCCTCCCATCTGACGGACGCCTTTCTAAGGCCATCGGCATCGTCTTTCTCACCAAGGGTTGGGGTGGATGGACGTTAGCTGAAATAAATAAAAATAAAGTGAAATAAACTACTATGAGAAAGAAAAATAGAATGTCGACACTTCATTAATGCCGCTTGAGAAGGAGATGAATTGATGGGATTCAAGAGGGACTCAAGAGAAAAAAAAATAATTAAATACCCCCTCAAGCAGCTGCTTGCCACAGAGGTCTGACAGGAGCCTCTCAGTTTATATGCCACGGTAGGAGATCTGAGAGGATGGCAGGACCTTAGCAGAAAAACAACACACACATCCATACCTAATCCGGGGCTCGAACCCAGGTCCCTTAGATCAGTAGCCAAGCGTGCTAACCACTCGGCCACGGGACGGCACAAGAGAAAAAAACAAGCAGGTAAAAAATAAAAGAAGAGGGGGGGGGCAAGAGACTTGATTTCCATTTCTCATTTTTCTCCTCTGTTTTAGAACTCTTTAAAAAAATATTTGAAAAATATTTGAAATATGCAAAGTTTAATAATTTCCTGCTTCCATTGCTCTTACATAGCACCTTGGTCCACCCCAGCTAGAGCCTCTATTGGATTTATGCCTTAGGTGTGTGGGATATGTCAGATAAGTTGGAAAATACCAAAACGGCAAAAAAATATATTTTAGTTATTGAATTTGTTTTTGTGGTTATTTAGGTTTTTGTACTTTTTCGTTTTTTTTTTTCCATTTATTGTTTACGTGTTGATATTTCTGTCATTGGATAATTAAACTTTGATTAAAATATCATGTTTTTGAAAACACAACTAGTTTTTACATAAAACTGTACAGTCGCTCAAAAAAGTATCCGAAGACTATGACTGATTACAGAATTCAGAAAAAATATCTGGCAGCGATTATTTTAGAGATTAGTGATCTGGCAACCTTCGTGTCACGTGTCACGTGACACGAAGGTTGCCAGATCACTAATGACCTACACTAATAACCTACGTGACACGTGATCACTAATAACCTACGTGTCATCGAAGGTCATTAGTGATCTGGCAACCTTCGTGTCACGTGACACGAAGGTTGCCAGATCACTAATGACCTACACTAATAACCTACGTGACACGTGATCACTAATAACCTACGTGTCACGTGACACGAAGGTTGCCAGATCACTAATTTCTAAAATAATCGCTGCCAGATATTTTTTCTGAATTCTGTAATCGGTCATAGTCTTCGTATACTTTTTTGAGTGACTGTACTCGTTTTTTACATGTATATATAAACTGTTCTTCAGAATTTAAGTAGAAATCAGCAAAATGTGATTAAAACTATAAAAAAAATAAATACCCCCCCCCCCCCCCCCCTCAAGCAGCTGCTTGCCACAAAGGTCTGACAGGAGCCTGTCAGTTTATACGCCAAAGTAGAAGGTCTGAGAGGATGGCGGAATCTCAGCAAAAATGCAACACAAACATTCATGCTTTACCCGGGGTTCGAACCCAGGTCACTTAGATCAGTTGCCAAGCGTGCTAACCACTCAGCCACGGGACAACTGATAAAACTATAAGTGCGCATATTGCCTCTGGCGAATACGAGAATCTCGTTTTCAAGGAGTATTAAGTTTACTCGCATTTGCATTCTTTAAAAGTTTTAATTCTATTTAATGGGTTGTTGGATCTCTGAGCGGCACTTTTTTTGCACACCATGGGCTAAATGGGCAGGTCACATGGACCCCGAAGGCTCAGAGAAGGTTGTGGGGAGGGGACCCACTGGAGCAGCTGTTAGGAAACAGATGGTAGCCTCCCGTCAAGGCCATCCAGCGTGTTCTTTAACGTGCACAAGGTATGGCTCTCCCACACACGGGGCCACGGCTTAACGTCCCATCCGACGGACGGCAGCCTTTCCAAGACCATCGGTGCCCCCTACTGACCGTGGGCAGGGCGGGGAATTTTGCGGAGATAAATCTCAACGCTGACCCAGCTGGGACTCGAACCTGGGAACTACAGATTACGAGCCTGGCGCTCTACCGACTGAGCCATCCCCGCCCTCCGAGGACTAAGAGAAGGTTGGGGGAAGGTAACCCACTGGACAGCTGGTAGGAGACTGATGGTAGCCTCCCGTCAAGGCAATCCAGTCTGTTTTTAACGTGCACAGGATATGGCTCTCCCGCACAAGGGGCCACGGCTTAATGTGTCCATCGGTATCCCCCTACTGATGTTTTATCTCTGGCGACACTTTTTTGTGGTAAAACAACTTCCGTCAAGGCCATCCAGCATGTTTTTAACGTATGTTTTTGAGGTAAAACATACCCACTTGCTTGAAATGGCGTTGGTTGGCTGTTTTACCTCTGAGCTATGATTTTTTTTCCCATAATGGGCTAAATTAGCAGGGAGGTAACCCACTGCACTCTGGACAGCTCTTAGGAAACATATGGTAGCCTCTGGTCTGCGGAAATAAATCTCAACGCTGACCCAGCTGGGACCCGAACCTGGGAACTGCAGATTACGAGCCTGGCGCGCTACCGACTGAGCCACCCCCGCCCCAAAATACCACGCTGTTTGGCACTTGATGTGGGCTGGCCGTGTGCACTAAACTGGAAAGTGCCTTCTAATTAATGGATGATGAAGAAAATGCCAAAGGTAGTATTTTATTACTACTTTGGCCGAGTGGTTAGCGCGCTTGGCTAGTGTTCTAAGGGACCTGGGTTCGAGCCCCGGGTAAGGCGTGGATGTATGTGTCGTTTTTCTGCTGAGGTCCTGCCATCCTCTCAGACCTTCTACTCTGGTATATAAACTGACAGGCTTCTGTCAGACCTCTGTGGCAAGCAGCTGCTTGAGGGTTTTTTTTTTATACAACATAAATGGTATTTGACTTTTATTCCTTCAATAACCTTCAAACAGTTGCGTTCCCCCCCCACCCCTGGGCGTAGAAGGTCTACTTATTGCTGCCAATGGGAACTTCATGACTTTCACATTCCATTACCAGAATTTCAAATTTCTGTTATAAATACATCGCTTGCTATATTCGTTAAAAAATTTGAAATTTCGATTCCCCCCCCCCCCCCCCCCAATGCTAGAGGGTGCAGTGATAGCTTTTGGGATATTTGGAAGCCGAAAAACGTAATAGTTCATCAATATCTATCCAACCCAAAACCGCCGCCAATCGGATGGGACATTAACTTGTTATTCGTCTCTGGGATTTGGGTTGCCTTAAGTTCTTTTACCTCTGAATTGCAGTTTTTTTCTCATAATGGACTAAATTGGGGGGGGGGGGACCCACTGGACAGCTTTTAAGAAACATATGGCTCTCCCGCACACGGGGCCACGGCTTAACGTGTCCATCGGTGTCCCCCTACTGACCGTGGGCAGGGCGGGGAGTTTTGCATGTGGGTTGTTTTATTTCTGGCGACACTTTTTTGTGGTAAAACAACTTCCGTCAAGGCCATCCAGCATGTTTTTAACGTATGTTTTTGAGGTAAAACATACCCACTTGCTTGAAATAGCGTTGGTTGGCTGTTTTACCTCTGAGCTACGATTTTTTTCCCATAATGATAAACACCTCTAAATAAAAGAAGAGGTGGGGTGGGGGGTTACGAACTACAGATTACGAACCTGGCGTGCCTTGACCGGTAGCCTCCGGTCAAGGCACGCCAGGTTCGTAATCTGTAGTTCCCAGGTTCGAGTCCCAGCTGGGTCAGCTGGGACTCGAACGTCCCAGCTGACCCCGTTCAGCGTTGAGAATTATCTGCGCAAAATTCCCCACCCTGCCCACTGTTAGTAGGGGACACCGATGGGCTTGGAAAGGCCGCCGTCCGTCGGATGGGACGTTAAGCCGTGGCCCCGTGTGCGGGAGAGTCATACCCTGTGCACGTTAAAGAACACGCTGGATGGCCTTGACGGGGGGCTACCGTCTGTCTCCCAACAGCTGTTCCAGTGGGTCCCCTCCCCCAATCTTCTCTGAGCCTTCGGGGTCCATGTGACCTGGCCATTTAGCCAATGGTGTGCAAAAAAGTGCCGCTCAGAGGTAAAACAACCCAACCCGGTCAAGGCAATCCAGCGTATTCTTAACGTATACAGGGTACGGCTCTCCCGCACAAGGGACCACGGCTTAACGTCCCATTCAACTGACGGCAGCCTTTACAAACCCATCAGTGTCCCCTACTGAACTAGGACAGGGCGAGGATCTTGGTGGAGGCGTATGTGGGGGAGTCATACCCTGTGAGCATTAAATAACATGATGGATGGTCTTGACGGGAGGCTACCAACTGTCTGCCAGCAGCTGTCTAGTGAGTCTTCCATCCTCCCACTTTCCCTATATTCTCGGGGTCCTTGTGACCTGGCCATTCCATTTAGTTCATTGTGTGCAAAAACGGTGCCGCCAGAGGTAAAATAACCCATTTGCTTGAAATGGTGTTGGTTGTTTTAGGTCTGAGCGGCACTTTTATGCACACAATGGGCTAAATGGCCAGGTCACAAGGGCTCAGAGAAGGTTGGGGGATGGGATCCACTGGGACGGCTATTGGGAGACAGATGGTAGCCTCCCATCAACGCCATCCAGCGCGTTCTTTAACGTGCAGAGGTATGGCTCTCCCGCATACGGCTTAATGTACCATACGACGGACAGTGGTCTTTCCAAGCACATCGGTGTCCCCTACTGACCGTGGGCAGGGCGGGGGAGTTTTGCGGTGAAAAATCTCAACGCTGACCCAGCTGGGATTCGAACTTGGGAACTACAGATTACGAGCCTGGCGCGCTATCGACTGAGCCACCCCCGTCCCCTTGAAATGGTGTCAGGTTCATATAAACTCCAGAAGAATGGAGTAATGTCTTGTTCAATAACGAGTCAAGATTTTCTCACAATCAAGCACCAGAGGTGTACTGCTCTGGGGAGAAATGAGAACCCCCCAACCAGCCCCATAACATCGTTGAGAGAAGTGCATTTGGTGGTGGAGGTCTGACTGTGTGCCTGGGTTTTCATTGAGTGGCCTTATCGACCTCCATGTGTTTAATAGAGGTTCTTTGAATGCTCTGAGATATCGAGATGAGATCCTTGATCTGTATGTCAAGCTCTTTGCTGGTGCTGTTGGGGCTTTTTCTTTCTAAAAAAGCCCCAACAGCAATTCCCAGGTTCGGGTCCCATCTGGTCAGCAAGACTAATAGATTGAGGGTTGGGTTGTTATACCTCTGAGCGGCACTTTTGCGCACACCATGGGCTAAATGGCCAAGTCATATGGACCCCGAAGGCTCAGAGAAGGTTGGGGGAGGAGACCCACTGGAACAGTTGTGGGGAGACAGATGGTAGCCTCCCGTCAAGGCCATCCAGCGTGTTCTTTAACATGCACAGGGTATGGCTCTTCCGCACACGGAGGCACGGCTTAACGTCCCATCCGACGGAAGGCGGTCATTCCAAGTCCATCGGTGTCCCCTACTGACCGTGGGCAGGGCGGGTAATTTTGCGGAGATAAATCTCTGACTGGTCTGCTATCCAGCTGACCCAGCTGGGACTCGAACCTGGGAACTACAGATTACGAGCCTGGCGCGCTACCGACTGAGTCACCCCCCGCCCCATAGATTGAGGGAGAAGGTATCCAACGAATGGACTATCCGTTCATTGTGTATGGATAGAAATTCATGGATGCTTTGGGGAGATGTATGATTCCCCTTCAGCACCCTCCTCAAACACTCCGGGACCTCAAGACTGATGTTATTGCGCAGTGATATTATTGTCGGTCTTGCCTTCTTTGGATTTTCTTATTGAAGGCATGAATTGATGTTGTCAGGCTTGCATTAGTGCTAGACGGAAACAAATTCCATATTGACTAGATATTTTGTATTAAATCTTCCACTTTTTTTTCTCGTGTTTTTTAGGAGATATATATATGTGTTGTTTTTTTTTGTCCTAATTATTATCACATCACAGCATTATCTTTCAATCTTCCTGAAAAATTTGATTGAATTTATTCAAATTTTTTACGAGATAAGTGCAATTTATTTATCCGTGCTTAACTTTTGACGGGGCAGTATATGGGTTGTTTTACCTCTAAGCGGCACTTTTTTGCACCAATGGGCTAAATAGCCAGGTCATGAGAACTCCGAGTGCTAAGAGAAGGTTGGGGGAGGGAACCAAATGGAACAGCTGTTGGGAGACAGATGGTAGCCTACCGTCAAGGCCATCCAGCGGTTTCTTTAACGTGCACAGGGTATGGCTTTCCCATACACGGGGCCACGGTTTAACCCACCTGACGGACGGCGACCTGTTCAAGTCCATCGGTATCCCCCTACTGACCGTGGGCAGGGTGGGGGGTTTTGCGGAGATAAATCTCAACGCTGACCCAACTGGGACTTGAACCTGGTAACTGCAGATTACGAGCCTGGCGCACTACCGACTGAGCCACCCCCGCCCCATTCTAAAAGGGATGGGGGGGGGATATAGCCCCTTTAATTTATATATTTTTTTTATATCCGAACTTTTATGTGAAACTTATTAGAAATAGAAACTTAAAGAGAAAATAGATCATATTACTTAAATCATCTTGTTATAGAAACCGTACTGATTCCATCAATGCTTACAAAAGAGCATTTGTTGTTTCGAAATCTTCTCTTAGTTTTGGGATTAAACACAATGAAGCAGAGCTCTTGTTTCATGGAGGAGAGGCGCATCTGCTCTGCTAGCAGAGTAATGAGATAACTGATGGAGATGGGAGGGATGCGTTGGAAGTGTAGAAGCTTTTACGAGGAGGAGGAGGACGGACGAAAGAGCATTTTTTGCATTAAAATACAGAGAAAGGCCATTTGTAGTTGTTTTGTCAGCATGATTTAGGTGAAGCAATTGAGGTGAACTACCTTCTCATAAAAAAAAAAGAAAGCTGCATGAAATGAGAAATTCCATTTAAGAGATAAAAGAATTTCAGATTTTTTTTTTTTTCTTTTTGGTTTCCCGGGAAATAAGCACGGAGGAGAATCCAATGAATATTTTGCATTATCCAGGAAAGTATCGATTTTTTTGTGTTTTTTGTTTATGCATTTTTTTCTGTGTGCGTGCATGAAAGGAATGACTTTTTATTTAGTTATTCGTGAGTTGAATGAATAATTAACGAAGTGGATGTTAAGAATGGCTTTATTTACTGGTGGTAGATATATTGGTTCCTTTCCAAATTATCGCCGGAGTGTGTTTGTTTATTTCCTTTTTTAAGGGACTAAATTACGTTTCTTTCGAAGTTGGGTTATTTTATCTTTGAGGGGCATTTTCTTTGCACATAATGGGCTAAAATGCCATGTCACAGGGGCCCGACCGTGTGCCGGAGAGCCATACTCTGTGCACGTTAAAGAACACGCTGGATGGCCTTGACGGGAGGCTACCATCTGTCTCCCAATAGCTGTTCCAGTGGGTCCCCTCCCACAACCTTCTCTGAGCCTTCGGAGTCCATGTGACCTGGCCATTTAGCCTATGGTGTGCAAAAAAGTGCCGTTAAGAGGTAAAACAACCCAACCCACAAGGGCCCGAAGTCTCAGAGAAGGTTGGGGGTGGAGACTCACTGGAACAACTGTTGGGAGACAGATGTAGCTTCCCGTCAAAGCCATCCAGTGTGTTCTTTAACGTGTACAGGGTATGGCTCTCCCGCTCATGGGACCACGGCTTAAATTCTAATCGGATGGACGGCAGTCTATCAGTGTCCCCTACTGACCGTGGGCAGGGTATGGCTCTCCCGCTCATGGGACCACGGCTTAAAATCTAATCGGATGGACGGCAGTCTATCAGTGTCCCTTACTGACCGTGGGCAGGGTGGGGAGTTTTATGGAGATAAATCTCAACGCTGACCCAGCTGGTATTCGAACCTGGGAACTGCATATTATGAACTTGGCGAGCTATCAACTGCATCATCTTCCAAAGTATATGTATGCACTTGAAAACTGCTTCCGAGAAAGGCAGCTGTGTGATGGTCCATTTTTTTTTATTGATTTTTGTTTTCGGTCTGTATGTTTTGCTGGTGGAATCTTTGTATCGAGGAGTGTTAGAGAAATGAAAATAGATTGAATGCTCATTTTCGAGGGGAAAAAAAAAATTTAAAATTTTTTCAAATTTTGCAATTTCTAGTGGTGAAAATTCAAATTAATGAAAGATTCGAAAACTGTGAATATTAATATTTTTTTTGTTGGTATTTATGTAACTGAGCACTTTTTTTCTCCCTGTTTATCTCGTGGTGTGGGGATGCTCAGTCGGTAGCGCGCCAGGTTCGTAATCTTCAGTTCCCAGGTTCCCTGATTTGAGAGGGGCGGGGGTGGCTGAGTCGGTAGCGCGCCAGGTTCGTAATCTTCAGTTCCCAGGTTCTCTGATTTGAGAGTTTTCTTGCTAAATTCCGTTCTGCTCTCGTCGAGGAAGATAGTACAGCATCCGAAAAAAGTATCCGAACACCGTGGTTGATTACAGAATTCGGAAAAAATATATGGCAACGATTTTTTTTAGAAATTAATGATCTGGCAACCTTCGTGTCACGTGGGGATTTTACCTCTGAGCGGCACTTTTTTGCACACAATGGGCTAAATGGCCAGGTCACAAGGACCCCGAGAAAGGACCTTTTTAGAAATTAGTGATCTGGCAACCTTCGTGTCACGTGACACGAAGGTTGCCAGATCACTAATTTCTAAAAAAATCGTTGCCAGATATTTTTTCCGAATTCTGTAATCAACCACGGTGTTTGGATACTTTTTTGAGCGACTGTACCAGTGTTTCTCAACATCCATGCACCGAGATCTCTCCTATCGGATCGCAAACGTATTTTGAAAATTCATCAGTGCGATGAATTATACTGGTTTACAAGGTAACTAGTAACGATAACCAGTATACACATATAAAACGCACCTCAAAAAATCTTTTTTAGGTGCGTTTTATATGTGTATATATATATACGGTCGATGTCCAGGTCTTTATGATGGCCCCGTGTGCGGGAGAGCCATACCCTGTGCACGTTAAAGAACACGCTGGATGGCATTGACGGGAGGCTACCATCTGTCTCCCAACAGCTGTTCCAGTGGGTCCCCTCCCCCAACCTTCTCTGAACCTTCGGGGTCCTTGTGGCCTGGCCATTTAGCCCATGGTGTGCAAAAAAGTGCCGCTCAGAGGTAAAACAATCCAATGCAGGTCTTTATGGAGTTGTCTGTTAGTGACAAACCAGGGGGCATCGACCGCAATTCTCAAAATCTTGTTCTGCAAGACCTGAATCTTACGAATATTGGTGGGTGTAGTATTCGCCCATATGGGTGAAGCATAGAGAATCACCTGTCTGATGATCATACCATAGAGTAAAAGCTTATGATCAATCATTAAAATGGAAGGTTTACAAGGTTTTTATAATATGAACAATTGTAGCTGCCTTTAACTATTTTTTAGTTGCTGATTTCAGATCTGACCTTAAAAAATGGCTAGCACATGACGTTTTTACCTTATTTGTCATTTAGACTCCTATTAAATCTTCCTATATCAACACCTCCAAGCAACTGGGAGGATACTAGATATTTTACATTTTGTGCAGGCAACAGTAATTGCCAAGTGGGAGAAAACACGGAACAGTAACCTAACCTCAGACCGCCATTCTTGTTTTTGTTGTAGGAGGAACACGTGCTGTACTTTGAAGAGTGAATTTTGGCGTTTAAATGGCACAAAAGCAGCGTCGCGGATGTGGTAATGTGCCAGATAAGTTTTGTTATGTGTGTGGAAATTATATTTTAAAATCCCAGTGTTGTTCTTTGACATGGGTTGTGAAGAAAGCCTATAACTTATATTTTGGATGTCATGTTGGAGATCAGGACAAAACATGGGCTCCACATATGTGCTGCTTTTCGTGCTTTGTTGGCCTGAGTGAATGGTTGAAAGGTAAGGTATAATCCATGCCCTTTGCAGTTCCAATGTTGGCGTGAGTTGTTGTTTTGTGGGTTGTTTTACCTCTGAGCGGCACTTTTTTGCACACCATGGGCTAAATGGCCAGGTCACATGGACCCCGAAGGCTCAGAGAAGGTTGGGGGAGGGGACCCACTGGAACAGCTGTTGGGAGACAGATGGTAGCCTCCCGTCAAGGCCATCCAGCGTGTTCTTTAACGTGCACAGGGTATGGCTCTCCCGCACACGGGGCCACGGCTTAACGTCCCATCCGACGGACGGCGGCCTTTCCAAGCCCATCGGTGTTCCCTACTGACCGTGGGCAAGGCGGGGAATTTTGCGGAGATAAATCTCAACGCTGACCCAGCTGGGACTCGAACCTGGGAACTACAGATTACGAGCCTGGCGCGCTACCGACTGAGCCACCCCCGCCCCTGTTGGTGTGAGCCAACTAGTCATTTGCATCAGGCTTTTCAAAAACGAATAAAAGCAAAATTCAATATCCAAATGTGCCTTCAACAATAAAGCCAGTTCCTCATGGAGAAGATCTTCCTCTACCAACACCTCCAACCAACTGGGAAGAGATGGATTCACATTCATCAGAGGAAGACTTTGAGGCACATACAGATCCTGATCCTACATTCACCCCTAAAAAGTTAGACGAGCCTCATCTGATTCAGCAAAATGAACTGTTTGAGACCTAGAACTTTCCAAACAACAAGCTGAGGTTTTAGGTTCAAGACTTCAAGAGTGGAATCTTCTGACCAAGGGTACCAGAGTTTCTCTGTTCAGAAAGAGAAATTTGTCTTTATCTGCTTATTACGAGATGCAAGAGAAATATTCATATTTGTGTTTCTTAACAGATATTCCAGGGCTGATGGAAGAAATTGGAATAACTCACGACCCTAAGAAATGGTGTCTATTTATAGATTCGTCAAAATTCAGCTCTAAAGCTGTCCTTTTGCATAAAGGAAACCAAAAACCTTCCATTCCAGTGACACACGCTGTGCGAATGAAGTAAACTTATCAATATTATGAAGTAACTTTATTTATAGCAGTGGAAAAAATACTCACTGCTATAAAATATGACTAGTTTAAGTGGACAATATGTGGTAACTTAAAAGTCATATCTCTCTTGCTCGGGCTTCAAGGAGGCTTCACAAAATTTAGCTGTTTTTCTGTGTTTGTGGGACAATAGGGCCAGAAAGGAAAACTGCCAAACAAAAGACTGGCCTAAAGGAAATGTTTTATTCGTGGATTGGGTTGGGTTGTTTTACCTCTGATCGGCACTTTTTTGCACACCATAGGCTAAATGGCCAGGTCACATGGACCCCGAAGGCTCAGAGAAGGTTGGGGGAGGGGACCCACTGGAACAGCTGTTGGGAGACAGATGGTAGCCTCCCGTCAAGGCCATCCAGTGTGTTCTTTAACGTGCACAGGGTATGGCTCTCCCTCACACGGGGCCACGGCTTAACGTCCCATCCGACGGACGGCGGCTTTTCCAAGCCCATTGGTGTCCCCTACTGACCGTGGGCAGGGCGGGGAGTTTTTGCGGAGATAAATCTCAACGCTGACCCAGCTGGGACTCGAACCTGGGAACTACAGATTACGAGCCTGGCGCGCTACCGACTGCACCACCCCAGCCCCATTATTCGTGGAAAGAGTAATGTGAGGTATAAGTCTCTAGTTGATCCCTTTGATTCAAACTGTATAAAGGTAAGGACGAAACTGGCAAAGGGTTTTGCACTTGAAGGAAAATTTCCAAAACTAAGTGATGCCAAACCCAAAGAAGGGATCTTTGTTGGTCCTCAGATCAGGAAGCTACTGAATGATACTGTCTTCGAAGAAAAACTGAATATGAAGGAATGCGCTGCATGGAAATCCTACACGTCTGTGGTCCAGGAATTTCTGGGGAATCACAAAGAGGAAAACTACCATCAGCTCATTCAAGATCTTCTCAAAAACTATGAAAATCTTGGCTGCCGAATGTCTTTGAAGATCCATTTCTTGCACTCGCATCTCGACTTCTTTCACAAGAACTTAGGAACTGTCATTGATGAGCAAGGGGAAAGATTTCACCGGGATATCCGAACCATGGAGGAGAGATACCAAGGCAGGTGGGACCCAGCAATGATGGATGACTACTGCTGGTTCTTGCAGAAGGAAGATACCTCAACACATAAAAGACAAAAACGAACTTCTTATAAATGTGAAAAAATTTTGCATTTCAATATTATTTCATTTGTTACTTTATATTCAGTGATCTATAACTATGATGTTTCTAATTTTTCTCACTAATCATGCAATTAATTAATGAGTTTAAAGTTGCAATTTAATAAAATAGTCACATTTATTTTCATATTCCAGATATGCGTATTCACTGAAATTTGAAATACATCAATCCGGATTAAAAAATTACGTGCTACAAATTTTTCACGGCCATATTTGAATTCAGCACCCCAAAATTAGTGAAAAAAAAAATCATCCTATTTGACCAATATTATAAAAAAGTTTCAATTTGTTATCTAGTGTAATTAATTAAAAACACATTTATTCAAAATAAAACGAGTGAGAAATGTAACTTTATAAATTGGAGGAATAAACGACATATTTTTTTTAATAATTTATAAAGGGGGGCGGGGATGGCTCAATCGGTAGCGCGCCAGGCTCGTAATCTGCAGTTCCCAGGTTCGAGTTCCTGCTGGGTCGCCGTCCGTCGGATGGGACATTAAGCTGTGGCCCCGTGTGCAGGAAAGCTATACACTGCACGTTAAAGAACACACTGGATGATCTTGACGGGAAGCAACCATCTGTCTCCCAGCAGCTGTTCCGGTGGGTCCCCTCTCCCAATCTTCTCTGAGCCGTCGAGATCTCTGTGACCTACCCATTTAACCCATTGTGTGCATAAAAGTGCCGCTGAGAGGTAAAACAACCCAACCCATTTTTCCCATCATCCATTCGCTCGAATCAAAACATTTATAAAAAAAAATAAAAATAAATACCCCCTCAAGCAGCTGCTTGCCATAGAGGTCTGACAGGAGCCTGTCAGTTGAATTCGCCATAGTAGAAAGTCTGTCAGGATGGCGGGACCTCAGCAGAAAAACAGCACAAACATCCATCCCGGGGTTCGAATCCAGGTCCCTTAGATCAGTAGCCAAGCGTGTTAACCACTCGTCCACGGGACGGCTAATGAGTGAAAAAAACAGGTAAACCAAAAACCTCATCATTTTTTTTGAAATCGAGATTCCCATATGCGCCAAAAGGTAACATGTCTTCTTCTAGTTATTTTTGGGACGCGTAACGCGTAAGATGTTTAATTCACTTGATATTACTTTAAGAAATGAAATATCATTCGGTGTCAGTGGCGCACTCAGAGGGGGGGGGGGGGGGGGGGGGGAAAGGTCCCTGGCACCCCCCAAAGAAAAAGTAAAAAAAAAAGAAAATTTTCCAAAAATCTTTTCCTAATTAAAATTCATTTTTTATATTTATGTTGTGCTTGTCTTCTATGCCGTCCCTTGGCCGAGTGGTTAGCACGCTTGGCTACTGATCTACGGTACCTGGGTTCGAGCCCCGGATAAGGCATGGATGTATGTGTCGTTTTTCTGCTGAGGTCCTGCCATCCTCTCAGACCTTCTACTATGGCATATAAACTGGCAGGCTCCTGTCAGACCTCTGTGGCAAGCAGCTGCTTGAGGGGGTATTTATTTATTTTTTTTATTTGTCTTCTATTTCTATACTACTTATGAATTAGCGGTCACATAAGGTGGGAATACCCTATAAAAAAAAAAATAAATACCCCCTCAAGCAGCTGCTTGCCACAGAGGTCTGACAGGAGCCTGTCAGTTTATATGCCAGAGTAGAAGGTCTGAGAGGATGGCAGGACCTCAGCAGATAAACGACACAAACAGCCATGCCTTACCCGGGGCTCGAACCCAGGTCCCTTACATCAGTAGCCAAGCGCGCTAACCACTCGGCCAATGGACGGCAGCTAGGAATACCCTATAGCTCTCGGAAATCACGATCGCTGTGAACATAAGGCGAACGAAGTAGTGCTCGGGAGGACCGAGCGCTACTTCGTTTGCCCGAGTCGGGCCAGCGGGCCCCTCGGCTCCTCCCAAGGTTAAATCCTGAATGCGCCACTGTTCGGTGTTATAAAAAAATATGTTGAAGGAATATTTATTAGGCTTTTAATGATAGCTATAAGAAGGAACATAAAAGAACTATAATTTATAAGCCCTTTGTCATGATAAACACATCAAATAAGTGGCAGTTGTGATATGTGACAAAATATTTTTATGGTTTCTTGTGAAATATGACAAAAAGAAAATTTTATTGCGTGTGAGAAACAGATATCTTCAAGTCATTGAACTTAGTTTCTATTGCATTCATAGAGAGCGCCAAATCCCAGTCCATTCCTGTAAGTCAAAGATTGGTCCACACTTAGCAAACATTGCAAGACCATAGTCATATCTTGCGTTTAAAAAACTATTCTAAAAAGTAATACAGTCGCTCAAAAAAATATCCGGACACTATGGTTGATTACAGAATTCAGAAAAAATATCTTGGCAACGATTTTTTTTAGAAATTAGTGATCTGGCAACCTTCGTGTCACGTGACACGAAGGTTGCCAGATCACTAATTTCTAAAAAAAACGTTGCCAGACATTTTTTCTGAATTCTGTAATCAATCATAGTGTTGGGATATTTTTTTGAGCGACTGTAGGTGGTCATATTATTTTGATACTAGATCGTGTGGGCTCACTCACGGAAATATTGAGCGTGTGCAGTTACCGTTCACAGCAAACTGGAGCGGTTGCGGTTAATGTTCACAGCACATTGGATCGTGTGAGCTCACAAAGACCTGGATCGTGTGGGCTCACTCACGGAAATATTGAGCGTGTGCAGTTACCGTTCACAGCAAACTGGAGCGGTTGCGGTTAATGTTCACAGCATATTGGATCGTGTGAGCTCACAAAGACCTGTATCGTGTGGGCTCACTCACGGAAATATTGAGCGTGTGCAGTTACCGTTCACAGCAAACTGGAGCGTGTGCGGTTAATGTTCACAGCACATTGGATCGTGTGAGCTCACAAAGACCTAGATCATGTGGGCTCACTCACGGAAATATTGAGCGTGTGCAGTTACCGTTCACAGCAAACTGGAGCGGTTGCGGTTAATGTTCACAGCACATTGGATCGTGTGAGCTCACAGAGTCCTGGATCGTGTGGGCTCACTCACGGAAATATTGAGCGTGTGCAGTTACCGTTCACAGCAAACTGGAGCGTGTGCAGTAACTGCACACGTTCCAGTTTGCTGTGAACGGTAACTGGAGCGTGTACAGTTGCTGTACATGCACCAGATATTTTTCCTGAATTCTGTAATCACGTGACACGAAGGTTGCCAGATCACTAATTTCTAAAAAAATCGTTGCCAGACATTTTTTCTGAATTCTGTAATCAACCATAGTGTCCGGATATTTTTTTGAGCGACTGTACATTGTAGTTAACACAGGGCCTGATGAGGTTAAGAAATATCAGTATTTGAAATGGAGAGAAAAACACCCTTGGTGCAAAATGTAAGCATCATAATTAGTTTTCTTTGTTTGTGTTGCTTTTTCTGCTACCATTTGTATTAATTTTATTCTAGTTGAATAAAAACTTACTTCCCACACAATATCCAGAATATGTCCACAAGATATCTAAGATGATCAATAGATATCCATTGGGTATCTAATGGATATTACCATTTTGTGAGTTAGTTACTTAGTTGCTTACTTAGCTACTGCTTAACTGTATTTGGTCTTCTATTGAGTCATGTATAGATTTGATCCACCCTTGTTGGCCTAGGAATGAAAATTGTTTGAGAAACACTGACATAAACGAAGTTAAGAATCTCATTAATTTCAACCTATGTACTTAAGAATCTCTAAGCATTAAGGGCTTGGAAAGGACGCCGTCCGTCGGATGGGACGTTAAGCCGTGGCCCCATGTGCGGGAGAGCCGTACCCTGTACACGTTAAAGAACACGCTGGATGGCCTTGACGGGAGACTACCATCTGTCTCCCAACAGCTGTTCCAGTGGGTCCCCTCCCCCAACCTTCTCTGAGCCTTCGGGGTCCTTGTGACCTGGCCATTTAGCCCATGGTGTGCAAAAAAGTGCTGCTCAGAGGTAAAACAACCCAACTCTAAGCATTACAACTTACTGTTCGTAATGATACTCAAAACCAGAATTCAAGCTTTATTGTGATTTGCATCAACTGATTCTATAGGCAACAATTAGTGTCCAACCACTTAATGAATTTAGCGCCGAATAAGATAATACAAGACAAAACACCGCCAGGACTTATCCACGATGAAATCCCAACAACTCCAAACAAGATCTGGAAACCGTTAATTCAGTTTCTAAAACTAAATGTTACAAGTGTTAGTAATCAATGCAAGAACGGGTGCCTTCTAATATGCAAATCAGGGCGAGGTGATTTCGGCCTTTATGTTGTAATAAATTCACTACATCATTAAGATGGTCTCTTCTGTAAAACAATTTTTTTTTTTTTGGAAACAGTGGCTTCGATTCACGAACGACGTAATTGCTAAAGAATCTCTGCACTTAGCAGAGAATTTAATTTACTTTTCTACTAAATTGATTTAAAATATTTTCAGTTTTTCCAATGAAAATAGCCTAATCGAGTTCAATTTATCTACTCCAAACTGATAAACCTCATGTAGAGCTTCATTTTCAATCTCATCAATCAGGGTTGGGTTGTTTTACCTCTGAGCGGCACTTTTTTGCACACAATGGGCTAAATGGCCAGGTCACATGGACTCCGAAGGCTCAGAGAAGGTTGGGGGAGGGACCCACTGGAACAGCTGTTGGGGGCCAGATGGTAGCCTCCTGTCAAGGCCATCCAGCGTGTTCTTTAACGTGCACAGGGTATGGCTCTCCCGCACACGGCGCCACGGCTTAACGTCCCATCCGACGGACGGCGGTCTTTCCAAGCCCATCGGTGTCCCCTACTGATCGTGGGCAGGGCGGGGAATTTTGCGGAGATAAATCTCAACATTGACACAGCTGGGACTCGAACCGGGGAACTACAGATTACGAGCCTGACGCGCTACCGACTGAGCCACCCCCGCCCCTCATCAATCAGGACTTATTTACCTGTCAAATAATCACACTTAAGGATTTATCAGACTATTACATTCTAATCAAGTCATATCTTGTGACCCTTCCATTATTATCGTGGAGTGAGGTTGCTTAGACGGTAGGCGCGCAAAATTTGTAATATGCACTTCCCAGGGTCGAGTCCCAGCTGGATCGGGGACGGGGGTGGCTCAGTCGGTAGCGCGCCAGGCTCGTAATCTGTAGTTCCCATGTTCGAGTCCCAACTGGGTCAGCGTTGAGGTTTATCTCCGCAAAATTCCTCGCCCTGCCCACGGTCAGTAGGGGACACCGATGGGCTTGGAAAAGCCGCCATCCGTCAAATGGGATTTAAGTCGTTGTCCCGTGTGTCGGTTAGCCTTATTTTTGCCACGTTAAAGAATACGCTGGATGGCATTGACGGGAAGTTGTCTTCTAACAGCTGTTCAGTGAGTCCTCTTCACCAACCTTCTCTGAGACTTTGGTGTCTTGTGACCTGGCCATGTAGCCCATTGTGTTCAAAGAAATTCTGTTCAGAGCTTAAACAACCCAATTGTACCATAAGAATACACTCACCACCATCTTTTCAGAAATAACTGATTGGGCCTAACATAACTGCTTAAGGTAAAATGGGGCACGTCAGATATTGAAAAGTAGCTGATTCAAATGTGGTACACAATGTTAAAAAGGCCCCATACACTAAGAAAATTTAGCCCTATAAGATTTGATTTTGAGACTTCTGAGACAGAGGTTTGGTATGGTGAAACACATCTATGTCCCACAACACAGAAATGTAGTCGGGATCCCAACTGTCGATCAGTGATAACTTGTCTCAGCGGTGAATCGCCCCACAATTGATGGGGCGGGAGTGGCTCAGTCGGTAGCGCGCCAGGCTCGTAATCTGCAGTTCGTAGGTTCGAGTCCCAACTGGGTCAGCGTTGAGATTTATCTCCGCAAAATTTCCCGCCCTGCCCACGGTCAGTAGGGGACACCGAAGGGCTTGGAAAGGACGCCGTCCGTCGGATGGGACCGTAAGCCGTGGCCCCGTGTGCGGGAGAGCCATACCCTATGCACGTTAAAGAACACGCTGATGGCCTTGACGGGAGGCTACCATCTATCTCCCAACAGCTGTTCCAGTGGGTCCCCTTCCCCAACCTTCTCTGAGCTTTCGGGGTTCATGTGACCTGGCCATTTAACCCATTGTGTACAAAAAAGTGCCGCTCAGAGGTAAAACAGCCCAACCCAGCTGGACCAACGTTGAGATTTTTCTCTGCAAATCCCTGTCCTCGGTGAGAAAGGGGACAAATGATAGGCTTTTTATTATTTTTAATTTTTTATTTATTTGTTTCTTAAATTAGGAAAAATTGTTAACGTGCCTGACTGCTGAGTTGGATTGGGTTGTTTTACCTCTGAGCGGCACTTTTTTGCACACCATGGGCTAAATGGCCAGGTCACATGGACCCCAAAGGCTCAGAGAAGGTTGGGGGGAGGGGACCCACTGGAACAGCTGTTGGGAGACAGATGGTAGCCTCCCGTCAAGGCCATTCAGCGTGTTCTTTAACGTGCATAGGGTATGGCTCTCCGCACACGGGGCCATGGCTTAACGTCCAATCCGACGGACGGTGGCCTTTTAAGCCCATCAGTGTCCCCTAGTGACCGTGGACAAGGTGGGGAATTTTCTGACTACTGAGACCAGCAGGGCATGTCCTTGTGTGGGGGTTTTTAGGTTGTATGGAAAACCAGGACAAGCTTAATGTAGCTTGTAGGTTATCTCCGTCCTTTGTGTAGGGAAGTACCTTTTTAAAAACATTTCATGAACTTTTTTAATTGCCGTTTAAGTGGCCGAGCTTGGCTACTGAGCAATTACGGGAGTGGCTCAGTCGATAGCGCGCCAGGCTCGTAATCTGTAGTTCCCACTTTCGAGTCCCAGCTGAGTCAGCGTTGAGATTTATCTCCGCAAAATTCCCCGCTCTACCCACGGTTAATAGGGGATACCGATGGGCTTGAATGCCCGCCGTCCATCGAATGGGACGTTAAGCCGTGGTACCGTGTATGGGAGGGCCATACCCTATGCACGTTAAAGAACACACTGGATGGCCTTGACGGGAGGCTACAATCTGTCTCCCAACAACTGTTCCAGTGGGTTCCCTCCCCCAGCCTTCTCTGAGCCTTCGAGGTCTATGTGACCTGACCATTTAGCCCATGGTGTGCAAAAAGTGCCGCTCAAAGGTAAAACAATCTAACGTTAAAGAACACGCTGGATGGCCTTGACGGGTGGCTACTATCTGTCTCCCAACAACTGTTCCAGTCGGTCCCCTCCCCCAACCTTCTCTGAGCCTTCGGGGTCTATGTGACCTGGCCATTTAGCCCATGGTGGGCAAAAAGTGCCGCTCAGAGGTAAAACAATCTAACGTTAAAGAACACGCTGGATGGCCTTGACGGGAGGCTACCATCTGTCTCCCAACAGCTGTTCCAGTGGGTCCCCTCCCCCAACCTTCTCTGAGCCTTCGGTGTCTATGTGACCTTACCATTTAGCCCATGGTGGGCAAAAAGTGCCGCTCAGAGGTAAAACAATCTAACGTTAAAGAACACGCTGGATGGCCTTGACGGGAGGCTACAATCTGTCTCCCAACAGCTGCTCCAGTGGGTCCCCTCCCCCAACCTTCTCTGAGTCTTCGGGTGACCTGGCTATTTAGCCCATGGTTTGTAAAAAAGTGACTCTCAGAGGTAAAAAACACAACCCAACCCCACAACTAGATCTGCTGAAAAAACCCTTTATCTCAGTGAGCATTTCATCCTGTATTGCTCTTTTTCAACAAGCTTAGTGGGCCTTACAGAAAAGTCAGTACGTGTGGGGAACCTGCCCTGAATAAAGTCTTTGGGCTTCGATAAAAATCATTTGTAGACCCACCACAGTTACATTTCCTAACTGACAGTTATAAAAATTCCTTAAGATTATTAAAGTTTCTGTAAGAGCGAAGAATGCATTTTTAATTTTTTTCAGATTGAAATGAAAGCTACAACGATCAAAACGATTGCGGGATTCCGATCCAGGAATGAAATCGCAGAACGTTTTTCTAGTGGAACGTGCTAAAAAGGCTTTCGCGCAATAAATTGCCCTAACAAAGTACATTGCCCTAACATACAGTCGCTCAAAAAAATATCCGAACACTATGGTTGATTACAGAATTCAGAAAAAATATCTGGCAACGATTTTTTCTGAATTCTGTAATCAATCATAGTGTTCGGTTATTTTTTTTTTGAGCGACTGTACTTAAAAAAAATGGTAATGATTGAGTTGTTTTTTTTCCTCTGAGCGGTAGTTTTTTCACACAATGAGCTAAATGACCAGGTCACAAGGACCCTAAGGGAGAGAAGGTTGGGGGAAGGGTACCCACTGGACGGCTGTTAATAGACAGATGGTAGACTCCCATCAAGGCCATCCAGCGTGTTCTCTAACGTGAAGAGGATATGATTTTCTTGCATACAGAACCACGTCTTAACATTCCATTCGACGGATGGCGGCGTTTCCAAGCCCACTAGTTCTTCCTTTAACGACCGACTGCAGAAGGGTTGGGTTGTTTTACCTCTGAGCGGCACTGTTTTGCACACCATGGGCTAAATGGCCAACTCACATGGACCCCGTAGGCTCAGAGAAGGTTGGGGGAGGGGACCCACTGGAACAGCTGTTGGGAGACAGATGGTAGTCTCCCGTCAAGGCCATCCAGCGTGTTCTTTAACGTGCACCGGGTATGGCTCTCCCGCACACGGGGCCACGGCTTAACGTCCCATCCGACGGACGGCGACCTTTCCAAGCCCATCGGTGTCCCCTACTGACCGTGTGCAGGGCGGGGAGTTTTGCGGAGATAAATCTCAACGCTGACCAAGCTGGGACTCGAACCTGGGAACTACAGATTACGAGCCTGGCGCGCTACCGACTGAGCCACCCCCGCCCCACTCAGAAGGGAGCTTAGCCGAAAGATTAACCTAATGTAACTGCTGGGATATTACCCTAATATAACTGCTTAAGATCAAATGTGGCACGTCAGATATTGAAAAGTAGCTGATTTGGCCCCTATAAGATTGCTTCAAACCAAATGTCGTATACAATGTTAAGAAGGCTCCATACATTGAAAATAATATATAATAATATATTATTTTTCATATTCAACTTTTTAGAAATTAGTGGTTTGCCAGATCAGTAAAAATATCTGGCAACGAGTTTTTTAGAAATTAATGATCTGGCAACCTTAGTAATTCTAATTAACTCTTCACTAATTTCTAAAAAAAATAAGCCTGATGACAGAGCTCTTTAGTATTAATTTATAATAATATTTTTAATTTTTATACAATTCTCCATATATTGAAAATTTTCAAAGTTGGCTAGCTGGGACTCGAACCTGGGACCTGCAGATTACAAGCCTTACCCACTGAACTAATTCCCGCTCCTGCTAGAAATGGCGCCCTCTCGTCTCATCTCCAACCAGAGTAGAGTTCAGGAATACATATTTGCTATCCCACAACATTGGAGGAGGTCAGCACAGATGGCTTTTCTTTTGGGCTTTAACATTCGTGTCGGGGATTCGTTTGGGGCGGGGATGGCTCAGTCGGTAGCGCGTCAGGCTCGTAATCTGTAGTTCGCAGGTTCGAGTCCCAGCTGGGTCAGCGTTGAGATTTATCTCCGAAAAAATTCCCCGCCCTGCCCACGATCAGTAGGGGACACCGATGGGCTTGGAAAGGCCGCCGTCTGTCGGATGGGACGTTAAGCCGTGGCCCCGTGTGCGGGAGAGCCATACCCTGTGCACGTTGAACAAGCTTGATGGCCTTGACGGGAGGCTACCATCTGTCTCCCAACAGCTGTTCCAGTGGGTCCCCTCCCCCCAACCTTCTCCGAGCCTTCGGGGTCCATGTGACCTGGCCATTTAGCCCATGGTGTGCAAAAAAGTGCCGCTCAGAGGTAAAACAACCCAACCCAAACGTACAAAATTCTGAATGACCAAAATGGCAGACGAGTTTGTAGAGCTGTTTGTAGAGTATGTCCTTCACGGGAGACTACCATCTGTCTCCCAACAGCTGTTCCAGTGGGTCCCCTCCCCCAACCTTCTCTGAGCCTTCGGGGTCCATGTGACCTGGCCATTTAGCCCATGGTGTGCAAAAAAGGGCCGCTCAGAGGTAAAACAACCCAACCCTTAAAAACTCTCTTAAAGACTTATTCTAAGTTGCTCTGTATGCCCGCAACATCTGAACAATTGACGTTTCTTGACACTGCTTATACATTTTGGGGGCAGGGGAAGGGGGTGACACAGAGGGGGGTAGCGATGAAATATTTGTTAAGCTGCGGGAGCACCATTAAGGGAAGATTGTAAACCCCAGATTTAAACTGTCCAACAAATTAGCGGTAAAACTTTCATCTCAACGGAACAGAAAAGATTTCAACCGGAAATGTTTCTATTCTATCTTTATAGCTACCGACAGTCATTCTAGGTCTGTGTGTTACCATTACTCAGTGGAATTGCACAGGTAAGGGAAAATAGTTCACCTCACTGAACTTGAACCTGCTCCCAAAATGCACCTCGCAACTAGCCGATACGCCGAGTTTTGGTACATTGACTCCGGCCGTTGCCTAGCAACACCTCACGTGCTCTACCCCCGGGTCGATAGCGGTGATGTGCGGACACCTCTCCATTTGGGAGCACTGCGCCCCACATTTGCTGCACTCTCGATTCCGATGTAACTCTGGAATTACTCTGTACGTTCTCGTCGGCGGCACGTGGCAGAGAGGGAATCAATAGCTCTCCCCCCAACTGTCATTCTCCTTTCGCCCTTCGCTCCGCGGAGGAGAAGTACAGATCACTGGGATGCTTTCAAAAAGAGGGCAATCGGACGGAAAGAGCAGGAGCAGACGGAGGAGAGCTCTCTCTGTCTTTGCGGTTACGGTTGTTTCTTTATGCCGTAAGAAACGGCGATCACAACTGGGTAACTGACGGAGATATCGAGATTGAAGTTGGTCAGTTTTCGGTTGTAAAAGTGATTTGGACCGTTTTCGGCTCTTTTTTTTTGAGGGAAGGGGTGGGGGGGGAGGCTTGGTTGTGTGAGAAAGTGACATACTTTTATTTCGACCGTTAGGACTGCAGGTTTATTTGAGTTCTGAATTGCTGTGTAGTCGAGGGAAGAGTCTCAGAGGCAGAACATTTTAGTCTAGAGTAATGGATACCCTGGTGGCAAAGATTTCAGTCTAGAGTACAAGGGAGTCTTGGTGGCACAGCTTCTTAGTCTGGAGTAGATGGGAACTCTAGTGGCAGAACTTTTAAGTCTAGGGTAGAAGGGAACCCTGGTGGCAGAGCTGTTTAGTCCAGAGTAGAAGGGAACCGGTAATAGAGCTGTTTAGAGTAGAAAGGAACTCTGATGGCAGAGCTCTTTAGTCTATAGTAGAAGGGAACCCTGGTGGCTGAACTTTTTAGTCTAGAGTAGAAGAAACTCTGATGGCAGAGCTCTTTAGTCTACAGTAGAAGGGAACCCTGGTGGCAGTGTTCTGTAGTCTACAGTACAAAAAAGTTTTTTTAGTCTAGAGTAGAACGGAACCCTGGTGGCAGAACTTTTAAGTCTAGGGTAGAAGGGAACCCTGGTGGCAGAGCTGTTTAGTCCAGAGTAGAAGGGAACCGGTAATAGAGCTGTTTAGAGTAGAAAGGAACTCTGATGGCAGAGCTCTTTAGTCTATAGTTGAAGGGAACCCTGGTGGCTGAACTTTTTAGTCTAGAGTAGAAGGGAATACTGGTGACAGAGCTCTTCAGTCTACAGTAGAAGGGAACCCTGGTGCCAGAGCTTTTTAGTCTACAGTAGAAGGAAACCCTGGTGGCAGAATTTTTAAGTCTAGGGTAGAAGGGAACCGGCAACAGAGCTGTTTAATCTAGAGTAGAAAGAAACCCTGGTGGCAGAGCTCTTTAGTCTAGAGTAGAAATGGAATCCTGGTGACAGAGCTTTTTAGTCTAGAGTAGAAGGGAACTGTAATGGCAGAACTTTAAGTCTAGAGTAGAAGGAACTCTGGTAGCAGAGCTGTTTAGTCCAGAGCAGAAGGGAACTGGCAACAGAGCTGTTTAATCTAGAGTAGAAAGAAACTCTGGTGGCAGAGCTCTTTAGTCTAGAGTAGAAGGGGACCGGTAATAGAGCTGTTTAGTTTAGAGTAGAAAGGAACTCTGATGGCAGAGCTCTTTAGTCTATAGTAGAAGGGAACCCTGGTGGCAATGTTCTGTAGTCTACAGTACAAAAAAAGACTTTTTAATCTAGAGTAGAAGGGAATACTGGTGGCAGAGCTCTTTAGTCTACAGTAGAAGGGAACCCTGGTGGCTGAACTTTTTAGTCTAGAGTAGAAGTGAATACTGGTGGCAGAGCTCTTTAGTCTACAGTAGAAGGGAACGCTGTTGGCAGAACTTTTAAGTCGTTTAGGAACCCTGATGTTCAGCTTTTGTCTGGTAAAGTACAACTTTACCAGACAAAAGGTAGTAGAAGGAAACCCTGATGTAATAGAAGGAAACCCTTGTAGAAGGAAACCCTGATGGAAGCTTTTTGTAGAAAAACCCTGATGGAAGCTTTTTGTAGAAAAACCCTGATGGTTCAGCTTTTCGTCTGGAGTAAAAAATTACTCCAGACTAACCTTCGCTGGTTCTGACTCCAATTCGATTCTTAGCCTGACTCTGGTTCTATTATTCAACCACGAACCAGTTCAGAATGAAGAAATTTCAGATATAGGGAGTGATGGGAGAACCAAAGGGAACCCTGGTGGCAAAGATTTTAGTCTAGAACAGGATGGGACCCTGGCAACACAAAGATTTTTTTTTCTAGAATAGAAACGAACCTTGATGGGAAATATTTCAGGCTAGAGTAGAAGGAAACCCTGGTGGAGAACCATTTAGTGTGGAGTAAAAGAACAATGATTGTAGAACTCGGTTTAAAGTAAATTAACCCCGGTAGCAGAGCGTTTTAGTTTTTGAGTAAATGATCCCTGGCGACCGAGTTTTTTTATCTGAAGTAAGAGCTTCTTGGTAACGGAACTTTTTGTCTAAAATAAATAATTATTTTTGACTAAAAGTTTCGGTACCAAGAAGCTTTTTTTAGTCTGGAGTAAAGATTTTTTTCTCTTAGCAGTGCTGTTACCTAAGGGCTGCAGTCGGCTCTGTTGATAGCGTGGCAGGCTCGTAATCTGTAGTTCCCAGGTTCGAGTCCCAGCTGGGTTCAGCGTTGAGATTTATCTCCGCAAAATTCCCCGCCCTGCCCACGGTCAGAAGGGGACACCGACGGGCTTGGAAAGGCCGCCGTCCGTCGGACGGGACGTTAAGCCGTGGCTCCGTGTCCGGGAGAGTCATACCCTGTGCACGTTAAAGAACACGCTGGATGGCCTTGATAGGAAGCTACCATTTGTCTCCTAACAGCTATCCAATGGATCACCTCCTCCAACCTTCATTGAGCATTCGGGATCCTTGTGACCTGGCCATTTAATCCATTGTGTATATAAAAAAAAATACAGCTCAGAGGTAAAACAACTCAGTTGTGAAACTCTAAACTCCACTTTTTTTGCGCGCAATGAACTAAATGGCCATGCCACAAGTGTTCAGAGTTTAATAAAAAACCGCTGTTAAGGTTGGGTTGTTTTAACTCTGAGCTGCACTTTTTTTGCACGCAATGGGCTAAATGACCAGGTCGCAAGAACCCCGAAGGCTGAGAGAAGATTGTGGGAAGGGGACCCACAATCTTCTCTCAAACATGCTGGATGGCCTTGACGGCCATCCAGCATGTTCTTTAACGTGCACAGGGTATGGCTCTCCCGCACACTGGGCCACGGTTTAACGTTCCATCCGATGGACGGCGACATTTCCAAACACATTGGTGTCTCCTTTCTTATGGAGAACATGGTGAGAGTTTTGCGGAGATAAATATCAATGCTGTCACAGATGATACTCAACCTTAGAAACTGCACGAGACTAACTCTCTACTAGTAAACAACAACCGAGCAAACTGCTATCCCCCTGTTATTGTGGGTTGTTGGTTGTTTTACCTCTGAGCGGCACTTTTTTGCACACCATGGGCTAAATGGCCAGGTCACGTGGACCCCGAAGGCTCAGAGAAGGTTGAGGGAGGGGACCCACTGGAACAGCTGTTGGGAGACAGATCATAGCCTCCCGTCAAGGCCATCCAGCATGTTCTTTAACGTGCACAGGGTATGGCTCTCCCGCACACGGAGCCACGGCTTAACGTTCCATCCGACGGACGGCGGTCTTTCCAAGCCCATCGGTGACCCCTACTGACCGTGGGCAGGGAGTCTTGCGGATATAAATCTCAAAGCTGACCCAGCTGGGACTCGAACCTGGGAACTACAGATTGATTACGAGCCTGGCGCGCTACCGACTGAGCCACCCCCGCCCCTGTTATTGTGGGACAAACAATCCATAACATATTATTCTCTTCTACAACTGCAGGTTTTTTTTAAAAAAAACTCCTAAGAGATATTGGCCTATTATATCTCCAAGCACACGTACGTATGATCTTGGGGATAATACATCCCAGTAACCTCAAAAGTACTTTCCCATTACATGACTTGATCCAGTGGAAGAACGGAACAATGCCGGATGTTGGCCACAGTAGGATGAATGAATGAATGGGGGAGAAAGTTAATCAAGCCATTCATCACAACCAGCGATGGATGGTTGTGCATATGACATCCATATATTCGGTATCGAACGAACCGGTCAGAGGGTCCATTCATTAGCTTGTCACTAGCACGCGGTGTACGGCCCCTTGCTGTTGCTTCACTTTAATTCTCACGTTAGAACGGGAACTGGTTCGTAGGGACGAAAAAGTAACGGCAACAACGAAGTGACGGTAATAACGGCATATATTAAAAACTGGAGAGATCTGAGAGGATGGCGAGATCAAATCCTGGTGAGTGACGTTACCGGACCCACGTGGTTAACAATGCATGAGTCACGGGGACACGCACGCGCCAAATTCGGTTAGATCTGATTGGACGACGAAAGGAAAAGCTTCAGCTGATCTCACCCGGCGATTGTTTGCCCATTTTCAGTAGGGATTTTTTTTTTAATCTCACTTTATATCGTGTCTCCACACAGTGGATTTAAAATGGTGTTCTTTTAAGTAAGTTTTTTTTTTTCAGGTGTGGTATGATGTCACAAAAATACTAATGAAACTAGGAGTGATTGAAATATGGAATCAGATGTCGTAGTTTTGTCGTTTATGGATTTAATGTTGTCGCCATTTTGCGTTTTTTTGTAATGTTACTCTAAAATTGATTTATGAGCTTTTTGTTATTTCTCCTTCGTTAGTCCTCAGGTTGGGTTGTTTTGCCTCTGAGCGGCACTTTTTTGCACACCATGGACTAAATGGCCAGGTCACATGGACCCCGAAGGCTCAGAGAAGGTTGGGGAGGGGACCCACTGGAACAGCTATTAGGAGACAGATCGTAGCCTCCCGCAAAGACCATCAAACGTGTTCATTAAAGTGTACAGGGTATGGCTCTCCCGCACACGGGGACACGTCTTAACGTCCCATCCGACGGACGAGGACCTTTCCAAGCCCATCGGTGTCGCCTACTGACCTTAAGGTTGGGGAGGGGACCCACTGGAACAGCTATTAGGAGACAGATCGTAGCCTCCCGCAAAGACTTTGATTGAAGATTGGTATGTGAAACAGTTCAGTTTCATGCTCCTCAAACCATTGGGTGGCCACACGTGCTTTGTTCCCCCACAAGAAACGTGATTAATTCTTTCTTGTTCGATGGAGCTTCAGAAGTTCCCATAGATTTCCCAACGAGTTGATATCTGGTGACTGCGGTGGCCATGGTATGTGAAACAGTTCAGTTTCATGCTCCTCAAACCATTGGGTGGTCGCACGTATTTTGTTCTCCCACAAGAAACGTGATTAATTCCTGCTTGTTCGATGGAGCTTCAGAAGTTCCCATAGATTTCCCAACGAGTTGATATCTGGTGACTGCGGTGGCCATGGTATGTGAAACAGTTCAGTTTCATGCTTCTCTAACCATTGGGTGGCCACACGTGCCTTGTTCCCCCCCAAGAAACGTGATTAATTCCTGCTTGTTCGATGGAGCTTCAGAAGTTCCCATAGATTTCCCAACGAGTTGATATCTGGTGACTGCGGTGGCCATGGTATGTGGAACAGTTCAGTTTCATGCTCCTCTAACCATTGGGTGGCCACATATGCTTTGTAGATGGGTGCATTGTCATCCTGAAAGACAGATCTCTCTTCACGAAATCAATGCTGTACCATTGGATAAAGATGATATGACAGTCCATTGAGGACTCTCAAATAGAAATTGTCATTACTCTTGCCTCCTAACGGAAATAGTTCATTCAAACTACGCCAGGAGGAAGCACCCCTCACAATTGCAGAACCGCTGAATCGTTAACGTTAGGAAAGAGCAATCAGAGTTGTAAGCTTCTTTCCGTTCGGATCACACGTGCATCATCAGACCACATCATATTCTTCCAGTACTTGTGCTCTTTGCACCACTGGATACGACGAAATGCTTTCGTAGGTGTGATGGGTAACTTGTGAAGTGCATCTCGACTCTGATATCCAGCTCTGTGAAATTCTCGATATGCGTTTTTTGAGTAAACTGTCCTTTCACGTCCTACCTCGAAATCCATGCACAGCTGATCAAATGTAGCTCACCAGCATCGCTTTGCACATCGCACTGATGCTCGAACTTCCCGATTCTTCAGGAAGCGTGCCGATGATGTCTTCCTTTTATATTCCCATGCAGACAGTTGGGTTGTTTTACCTCTGAGCGGCACTTTTTTGCACACCAAGGGCTAAATAGCCAGGTCACATAGACCCCGAAGGCTCAGAGAAGGTTGGGGGACCCCTCCCCCAACCTTCTCTGAGCCTTCGGGGTCTATGTGACCTGGCCATTCACCCACTGGAACAGCGTTGGGAGATAGATGTAGCCTCCCGTCAAGGCCATCCAGCGTGTTCTTTAACGTGCACAGGGTATGGCTCTCCCGCACACGGCGCCACGGCTTAACCTCCCATCCGACGGACGGCGGCCTTTCCAAGCCCATCGGTGCCCCTACTGACCGTGGGCAGGGCGGGGAATTTTGCGGAGATAAATCTCAACGCTGACCCAGCTGGGACTCGAACCTGGGAACTACAGATTACGAGCCTGGCGCGCTACCGACTGAGCCACCCCCGCCCCCCATGCAGACATGACCATGGAAACTGTTCCTCGTGAAACTTTAGAGCTCAGCTGCCTGAGGGACCGAAAAGCTCCTGCCAAACGGGCTCCAACAATCATGCCCCTTTCAAAATCGCTAAGGTCTTCTCTTGACGACACGGTGCCAGTAATTACAAGCAGTTTCACCGGGTTTGTCTTTATAGACATGACGCTAAGCATGCTGGGATGTCATTTGCAGATTTCATGCCTTCGTCAATGGAATGCAGACGCCGATGTTTTAACATAAACCGAAGGCTATCCGCAAACTTTGATGTCTCTATTTTTCCGTCCATTACAGTCGCTCAAAAAAATATCCGAACACTATGGTTGATGACAGAATTCAGAAAAAATATCTGGCAACGATTTTTTTAGTAATTAGTGATCTGGCAAGCTTCGTGTCACGTGATTACAGAATTCAGCAAAAATATCTGGAGCGTGTACAGCAACTTTACACGCTCCAGTTACCGTTCACAGCAAGCTGGAGCGTGTGCAGTTACTGCACACGCTCCAGTTTGCTGTGAAAGGTAACTGCACACACTCAATATTTCCGTGAGTGAGCCCACACGATCCAGGTCTTTGTGAGCTCACACGATCCAATGTGCTGTGAACATTAACCGCAGCCGCTCCAGTTTGCTGTGAACAGTAACTGCACACGCTCAATATTTCCGTGAGTGAGCCCACACGATCCAATGTGCTGTGAACATTAACCGCAACCGCTCCAGTTTGCTGTGAACGGTAACTGCACACACTCAATATTTCCGTGAGTGAGCCCACACGATCCAGGTCTTTGTGAGCTCACACGATCCAATGTGCTGTGAACATTAACCGCAACCGCTCCAGTTTGCTGTGAACGGTAACTGCACACACTCAATATTTCCGTGAGTGAGCCTACACGATCCAGGTCTTTGTGAGCTCACACGATCCAATGTGCTGTGAACATTAACCGCAACCGCTCCAGTTTGCTGTGAACGGTAACTGCACACGCTCAATATTTCCGTGAGTGAGCCCACAAGATCTAAGTCTTTGTGAGCTCACACGATCCAATGTGCTGTGAATATTAACCGCAACCGCTCCAGTTTGCTGTGAACGGTAACTGCACACGCTCAATATTTCCGTGAGTGAGCCCACACGATCCAGGTCTTTGTGAGCTCACACGATCCAATGTGCTGTGAACATTAACCGCAACCGCTCCAGTTTGCTGTGAACGGTAACTGCACACGCTCCATATTCATTGCATTATATATTCATACGCATTATATATATTAAAAAATATCCGAAAACTATGGTTGATTACAAAATTCAGAAAAAATATCTGGCAACGATTTTTTTAGAAATTAGTGATCTGGCAACCTTCGTGTCACGTGACACGAAGGTTGCCAGATCACTGATTTCTAAAAAAAATCGTCGTCAGATATTTTTTCTGAATTCTGTAATCAACCATAGTGTTCGGATACTTTTTTGAGCGACTGTATGTAGTTAAATGACCCTTCGTGTCACGTGACACGAAGGTTGCCAGATCGCTAATTTCTGAAAAAAAATCGTTGCCAGATATTTTTTCTGAATTCTGTCATCAACCATAGTGTTCGGATACTTTTTTGAGCGACTGTATGTAGTTAAATGACCCTTCGTGTCACGTGACACGAAGGTTGCCAGATCACTAATTTCTAAAAAAAAATCGTTGCCAGATATTTTTTCTGTATTCTGTCATCAACCATATTGTTCGGATACTTTTTTGAGCGACTGTATCTGGTTCATAGTTTTTTCTCTTCTCTTCTCAAATATAGGAGTCATGGTCCACTGCACTGTTGAGATATGCCTTTCCCATTTCAAATCTAGACTCTACAGCTCTCTCTATTCCACATTTATCTTGCTTTTTTCCTTTTCAAATCTGCAATCTTCCAATTCGTTTTCTACATTTATCTAGATTTTCCTTTTCTAGAATCCTCCTCCACTTTTTATTCAACATTTGTCTTTTCAAATCTAGGTACTACCTTCCAGACCCTATTCACCATTTATATTTTTCTTTCTTTTCAAATCTAGACTCTTCCTTCCACTCTCTATTGCACTTGTCTTTTCAAATCTAAAATTCCCTTCCGCTCTCTATTTCACACTTACATTGTCTTTTCAAATTTAAAATATCCATTCAACTCTCTATTCCAAATTTGTTTTGCTTTTCTCTCTTTACAATCTCGAATCTCTCCATCGTTCTCTTCTGGATATTTCTTACCCTTTTTTTTTTATTTGAAAACGTGACTCTCTCTTTATTTCCACCCCCCCCCCTCTCTCTCTTTCAGCTTTCTTCCCGGTTTTACGCATTGATATCTCAGATCTCTTCAACATCCTCGTGCGTTCATTTTGTCTTTCTCTCTTTTGAAGTCTCATCTCTCTTTGAAACTCTTTTTAGGTTTTCATCTTTCTATTTTTTCTACTGCAATAGTAAAATATCTCCATCAGCATTTTGTTCATTTGTCTCGCCTTTTCCTTTTCAAATTTCAGATATTCCCACGACTCTTTTCCTCCTGGCCTCTCCTAATTGAATTTTTTTTTTCTATCTTTTTTCCTCTTTTATGCATCCCAGATCTCTTCAACTAACTCTTCCGTATTCATCTTCTTTTCCCTCTCAGACTCTAACGTCGAATCTCTTCACCCCTTCCTTTCCACGTTTATTTCACCTTTTCCTTTTCCTATATCTGATCTCCCCTTCCCCTTCGGTTTCTATTTTTATCATCTCTTTAAAATCTCATCGATTCAACAATCTCTCTTTCTTATGCACTTATCTCTTTTTCTTTTTGACTCGCGAATTTTTCCATCATTTTTTTTTTGGACAATATTTTTTAATATCGAATCTTTCCCTCATTTCTTTTACATTCATCTTTTCCTTTCCCATTTTCATTTCTCTCCGCGACTATCTCCTGCCTTCTCAGATCAGTTCGCCAATCTCTTGTCCATTCTCTCTTCCGTTTCATTTAACAACTACCCAAGCGCGAATTCGGTTGGCGGGGCTATTTAGAATGCTACCCACCCACTAAACTTTTGAATGCTCGATATTAAAAAATGATAAAAACTATTGACAGGAGCAGTTGAAGGGTTTGGGAAAACGCTTTTTAAACTTAAATTGAGTAAGAAAGACACTAAAGCAGTTTGCATGAGTGTTGACGGGGTGGCTCAGTCGGTAGCGCGCCAAGCTCGTAATCTGTAGTTTCCAGGTTCGAGTCCAAGCTGGGTCAGCGTTGAGACTTATCTCCGCAAAATTCCCCGCCCTGCCCACGGTCAGTAGGGGACACCGATGGGCTTGGAAAGGCCGCCGTCCGTCGGATGAAACGTAAAGCCGTGGCCGTGTGCGGGAGAGCCATATCCTGTGCACATTAAAGAACATGCTGGCATGGCCTTGACAGAGGCTACCATCTGTCTCCCTACAGTTGTTCCAGTGGGTCCCCTCAACCTTCTCTGAGCCTTTGGGGTTCATGTGACCTGGCCATTTAGCCCATGGTGTGCAAAAAAGTGCCGCTCAGAGGTAAAACAACCCAAATTGAGTGTTGAAAATGGGGCCATGACCAATCCCTTATTTTTAATCGACAGCCACGAAAAAATAAACATGAAAAAAGCGATGAAATTATCAGTCATTTTATGAAATTTTTATTTTTCTTGAACCGCTAGCATAGACAGCGATGTTCTCAGCATCTACTACCGTTAAAAGACAACACATTATCTGTTACACATTATCTGCAATAAAAATTATCTACCTCTCTATCTATGTACATAAATTGCTTCAAATGCATATATATATATACAAAAAGCTATTGTTTCAAAGACAATTAAAAATTTTTTTGGCTAAACCCTCCCAAAATAATAAAAAGGAAAACTATAATCCTGGATACACGTCAGCGATTACATATCTCGAATGTTTCTTTTCGTCTCATTTGCATAAATTTTCTCTTTTCCTGATCTGTTGGGGCGGGGGTGGCTCAGTCGGTAGCGCGCCAGGCTCGTAATCTGTAGTTCCCAGGTTCGAGTCCCAGCTGGGTCAGCGTTGAGATTTATCTCCGCAAAATTCCCCGCCCTGCCCACGGTCAGTAGGGAACACCGATGGGCTTGGAAAGGCCGCCGTCCATCGGATGGGACGTTAAGCCGTGGCCCCGTGTGCGGGAGAGCCATACCCTGTGCACGTTAAAGAACACACTGGATGCCTTGACGGGAGGCTACCATCTGTCTCCCAACAGCTGTTCCAGTGGGTAACCTCCCCCAACCTTCTCTGAGCCTTCGGGGTCCATGTGACCTGGCCATTTAGCCCATGGTGTGCAAAAAAGTGCCGCTCAGAGGTAAAACAACCCAACGTTAAAGAACACGCTGGATGGCCTTGATGGGAGGCTATCATCTGTCTCCCAACAGCTGTTCCAGTGGGTCCCCTCCCCCAACCTTCTCTGAGCCTTCAGGATCCTTGTGACCTGGCCATTTAGCCCATGGTGTGCAAAAAAGTGCCGCTCAGAGGCAAAACAACCCAACCCTGATCTGTTCCTCTCCGATTCCAATTTTCTTCTGGTTTCATCCTCTTGACATCCCACATCCCTGCACGTTTCCTCCTGCATCCATCTTGCCCCTTTCTATTCGCATCCTTGCATCTCTCTGTCCACGTGTATTCTGTTTTTAATGTACAGTCGCTCAAAAAAGTATCCGAACACTACGGTTGATTACAGAATTCAGAAAAAAAAACCCGTTGTGAGATATTTTTTCTGAATTCTGTAATCAACCGTAGTGTTTGGATACTTTATTGAGCGACTATATGTAGTTATATGACCCTTCGTGTCACGTGTCACGAAGGTTGCCAGATCGCTAATTTCAAAAATAACCGTTACCAGATATTTTTTCTGAATTCTGTAATCAACCCTAGTGTTCGGATACTTTTTTGAGCGACTGTAGGTGGTCATATTATTTTGATACTGATCTTGTGGGCTCACTCACGGAAATATTGAGCGTGTGCAGTTACCGTTCACAGCAAACTGGAGCGTGTGCAGTAACTGCACACGCTCCAGTTTGCTGTGAACAGTAACTGGAGCGTGTACAGTTGCTGTACACGCTCCCGATATTTTTTCTGAATTCTGTAATCACGTGACACGAAGGTTGCCAGATCACTAATTTCTAAAAAAATCGTTGCCAGATATTTTTCCCGAATTCTGTAATCAACCGCAGTGTTCGGATATTTATTTATGCGACTGTACTAATTCTTTCGAATAAATGTCTGCGAGATTACTCTTTCCCTTTCTTTTCCAAATTTTCAAATTCTTCTAGGTTGGGTTGTTGGGTTGTTTTACCTCTGAGAGGCACTTTTTTCCACACCATGGGCTAAATGGCCAGGTCACATGGACCCCGAAGGCTCAGAGAAGGTTGGTGGAAGATACACACTGGAACAGCTGTTGGGAGACAGATGGTAGCCTCCCGTCAAGGCCATCCAGCGTGTTCTTTAACGTTGGGTTGTTTTACCTCTGAGCGGCACTTTTTTGCACACCATGGGCTAAATGGCCAGGTCACATGGACCCCGAAGGCTCAGAGAATGTTGGGGGAGGGGACCCACTGGAACAGCTGTTGGGAGACAGATGGTAGACTCCCGTCAAGGCCATCCAGCGTGTTCTTTAACGTTGGGTTGTTTTACCTCTGAGCGGCACTTTTTTGCACACGGGCTAAATGGCCAGGTCACAAGGACCTCGAAGGCTCAGAGAAGGTTGGGGGAGGGGACCCACTGGAACGGCTGTTGGGAGACAGTGGTAACGTCCCGTCAAGGCTATTCAGCGTGTTCTTTAACGTGCAAAGGGTATGGCTCTCCCGCACACGGTGCCACGGCTTAACGTGCCATCCGATGGACGGCGGCCTTTCTAAGCCCATCGGTGTTCCCTACTGACCGTGGGCAGGACGGGGAATTTTGCGGAGATCAAATTCTTCTAGATTTTCTCTTTTAAATTTCTCTTTAATTTTGCGTTTTCAAAGCTCTGATGTCTGCCTCACTTTCTTCTATTTTTCTGTGTCTTTTTTTTTACCCTTTTCTGCTCTTTTCTTTTTTTCATCCCGGAATTTTCCTTCAACCTTTTCTTCTAACATTTCTTTCGACCTTCCGTTCAGCGATAACCCTGTCCTAGGTGAGAAAAGGAACACTTATGGACTAGAAAAAGCCACCGTTCTTCTGATGAGATGATAAGCCGTGGCCCCATGTGCGGGAGAGCCATACGCTGTGCACGTTGAAGAACACGCTGGATGGCCTTGACGGGAGGCTACCTTCTCTCTCCCAACTGCTATTCAGTGGGTCCCTTTTCACCCAAACTTTTCTGAACCCTTGAGGGTCCATCTGACCTAAACATTTAGCCCACGTTGTGTGCAAAAATAAAGTGACTCAGAGGTAAAAAAACACAACACTTTCGACGAGATAAATTTCCTCCTGATCTCCTCCCACATTCACAGTGCGAGGACAAATTATTACGAACACTCTATCGTCGACAAAATATTACGAAATACATTGGAGGTTGGGTTGTTTTACCTCTGAGCGGCACTTTTTTGCACACCATGGGCTAAATGGCCAGGTCACATGAACCCCAAAGGCTCAGAGAAGGTTGGGGGAGGGGACCCACTGGAACAGCTGTTGAGAGACAGATGGTAGCCTCTCGTCAAGGCCATCCAGAGTGTTCTTTAACGTGCACAGGGTATGTCTCACCCGCACACGGGGCCCGGCTTAAGGTCCCATCCGACGGAAGGGACGTACAGTGAGCGTACAGTGCGTTTTGGCGTACAGTGAGCAAAATGACCAGGTCACAAGAACCCCAAGGACTCAGATAAGATTTGTAAAGCGAATCCACTAGACAGCTATTCTATTAAGAGAGATGGAAGTTTTATTTTCATGTGCCACCTAGTGTGCTCTTTAGCGTAAATAGTGTATGGTCCTCCCGCACACTAGGCCACGGCTAAACGTCCCATGCGACGGACGAATTCCTTCCCAAGCCCATCGGTATCTCCTATTTACGGTGGGCAAGACGGGAAGTTCTCCAGAGATAAATCTCAACGCTGGCCCAACTGGGATTTAAGCCTTGAAAATGCAGATTATGAGTCTGGCGCGCTACCGACTGAGCCATATACACCACCACCACCACCACTATGAAATAAAAAGAAATATGAGCGCTGAGACTCTTAGTACTTGCCAATAATTGACATTATTATATTTCCTGTTTTAACTCTGGTGACCGAGTGGTTAGCGCGTTTGGCTACTGATTAAAGGAGCTGGGTTCGAGCCCAGGGTTAGGTATGGATATTTATTTACTTTTCTTGTCTTTCTGATAGGATCTCGCTTTTCTCATTGATCTTCTCTGTTGCGTATTAAAATGACAGGCTCCTGTCAGACCTCTGCGGTGTATTAAAATGACAGGCTCCTGTCAGACCTCTGCGGTGTATTAAAATGACAGGCTCCTGTCAGACCTCTGTGGTGTATTAAAATTACAGGCTCCTGTCAGACTTCTGCGGTGTATTAAACTGACAGGCTCCTGTCAGACCTCTGTGGCGTATTAAAATTACAGGCTCCTGTCAGATTTCTGCGGTGTATTAAACTGACAGGCCTCTGTGGTGTATTAAGCTGACAGGCTCCTGTCAGACCTCTGTGGTGTATTAAACCGATAGTCTCCTGTCAGACCTTTATGGTGCATTAAACTGACAGGCTCCTGTCAGACCTATGTGGCGTATTAAACTGACAGGCTCCTGTCAGACCTCTGTGGTGTATTAAGCTGACAGGCTCCTGTCAGACCTCTGTGGTGTATTAAACGATAGTCTCCTGTCAGACCTCTATGGTGCATTAAACTGACAGGCTCCTGTCAGACCTATGTGACGTATTAAACTGACAGGATCCTGTCAGACTTCTGCAAAAAGACCTATGTAGCGTATTAAACTGACAGGCTCCTGTCAGACTTCCTGTCTTCTTTCTGCATTAATTACCAATCTGTAATTTTAATACGCCACAGAGGTCTGACAGGCTCCTGTCAGACCTCTGTGGCGTATTAAAATTACAGACTCCTGTCAGACCTATGTGGCGTATTAAAATTACAGGCTCCTGTCAGACTTCTGCGGTGTATTAAACTGACAGGCCTCTGTGGTGTATTAAACTGACAGGCTACTGTCGGACCTCTGTGGTGTATTAAACCGATAGTCTCCTGTCAGACCTCTATGGTGCATTAAACTGACAGGCTTTTGTCAGACCTATGTGGCGTATTAAACTGACAGGCCCCTGTCAGACCTCTGTGGTGTATTAAAATTACAGGCTCCTGTGAGACTTCTGCGGTGTATTAAACTGACAGGCTCCTGTCAGACCTCTGTGGCGTATTAAAATTACAGGCTCCTGTCAGACCTATGTGGCGTATTAAATTACAGGCTCCTGTCAGACCTATGTGGCGTATTAACATTACAGGCTCCTGTCAGACCTCTGTGGCGTATTAAAATTACAGGCTCCTGTCAGACCTATGTGGCATATTAAAATTACAGGCTCCTGTCAGACCTATGTGGCGTATTAAAATTACAGGCTCCTGTCAGACTTCTGCGTGTATTAAACTGACAGGCTCCTGTCATACCTCTGTGGCGTATTAAACTGACAGGCTCCTGTCAGATCTCTGTGTTGTTAAATGACAGGCTCCTGTCAGACCTCTGTGGTGTATTAAACTGACAGGCTCCTGTCAGACTGTCAGACCTCTGTGTCAAGCAGCTCCTTAAGAGGTAATTTATAAAATTTTTTAAACTGAGATTTAATATTATTAGTTGCAATTGTTTCGAAGTTACATTGCAATAATATACATTGTATAATTGCAATTTACTCTATATGCGATTTTGCAATAAAGCTTGAAATGAAAAATTAATCTACCAATAAAATACAAATCAAAAAATAAACTCTAAAAACTGGTTTCAAAAAACGGAAGTGTACCAAGAGTACAAATCGAACCGAAACCGCTTTCGAAAAACCCTCGACCTCCTCTTCAACTCCCTCCATCAGGAAGCGCCGACCCCTGCTGCCCCTTGAAAAGCGCCCCCCATCGCAAAAGATTCATTTTGAACTTTTAAACTGATCTCCTTTCATCCTCCCGGGCGCCTGACGTCACCGGCAGGTGTTGGTGATACGGGGCGTTCATTTAGCCACGCGCCACACGCCATCTGCTCGCATCCGTAGCCAATGGGAGCTCTGTACTTGCAGCCGGTCCACGAGACTTCGGTCAGCCTCGGGGCTGCAACACAGAGAGAAGAGGAGGACCAGGAGAGGGGGGGGACGAAATGGTAAACACGAATGGATCATGGGGCACACTCTGCTCTGGTCAACATCCAGTGATACGAAGAGCACACAGATACACACCCAGTTTTTTTTTCTGCCTTATCCATTCTTTACTGATGTAGGAAGCTGATCTGTGGTAGTTCCTGGACGACACTTCACGCGGCCTTTTCACATCTGCTCCTTCTGCAGCAGCCTTAAAGATATTACTTATATAATACTACGCTGAATTTAATTTCTCTTCTTCGTAGATTCAGTTGGGGGCAGTGTTGATGATGAGGACACACCAGGTGGATATGGGCTTTGGGTTGGGTTGTTTTACCTCTGAGCGGCACTTTTTTGCACACCATGGGCTAAATGGTCAGGTCAAAAGGACCCCGAAGGCTCAGAGAAGATTGGGGGAGAGGACCCACTGGAACAGCTGTTGGGAGACAGATGGTAGCCTCCCGTCAAGGCCATCCAGCGTGTTCTTTATCGTGCACAGGGTATGGCTCTCCCACACACGGGGCCACGGCTTAACGTCCCATCCGACGGACGGCGGCATTTCCAAGCCCATCGGTGTCCCCTACTGACCGTGGGCAGGGCGGCGAATTTTGCGGAGATAAATCTCAACGCTGACTCAGCCGGGACTCGAACCTGGGAACTGCAGATTACGAGCCTGGCGCGCTACCGACTGAGCCACCCCCGCCCCATGGATATGGGCAGTCCTCATTCCACGCTGCTTAGCTGAGAGGATATCCACCATTCGTAGCAGAGGACAACTGGTTGACCGTTGATTACTGTAGGAACAGCGGTTTTCTAAGGAATTGGAATTTTTTGATTTTGATGGGAGTGGAGGGGAGTGAATATCAGTATAAACAATAGTTTTTTAAGGAATGGGAATTTTTTTGGGGGAGGGTGGTGATGGATATCAGTATGAACAGTGGTCTGTTAAGGAAGTTAAATGTTTTGATTTTAGGTTGGATTGGGTTGTTTTACCTCTGAGCGGCAATTTTTTGCACACCATGGGCTAAATGGCCAGGTCACAAAGACCACGAAGGCTCAGGGTTGGATTGGGTTGCTTAACCTCTGAGCGGCACTTTTTTGCACACCATGGGCTAAATGGCCAGGTCACAAGGACCCTGAAGGCTCAGAGAAGGTTGGGGGAGGGGACTCACTGGAAAGCCTCCCGTCAAGGTCATCCAGCGTGTTCTTTAACGTGCACAGGGTATGGCTCTCTCATACACGGACCACGGCTTAACGTCCCATCCGACGGACGGTGGCCTTTCCAAGCCCATCGGTGTCCCCTACTGACCGTGGGCAGGGCGGGGAATTTTGCGGAGCTAAATCTCAACGCTGACTCAGATGGGACTCGAACCTGGGAACTACAGATTACGAGTCTGGCGCGTTACCGACTGAACCGACTGAGCCATTCCTGCCCCATAGAAGGGGGAAATGACTCAGTCGATAGTATGTCAGGCTCGTAATCTGTAGTTCCGCTACCCACCCACCCCCCACCTTCTGTGAGAAAAGGTATTTCTTTGGGCTTGGAAACTCCGTCGTCCGTAGGAGAACTTTACCCTGTGCACATTAAAGAACACTGGATGGCCTTGACGGGAAGCTATCAGCTGTTCCAGTGGATCCCTTCCCCCAACCTTCTCTGAGACTTCGGGGTCCTTGTGACCTAGCAGTTTAGCCCATGGTGTGCAAAAAAGTGCTGCTCAGAGGTAAAACAACCCAATCTGTGTTGAGAATTTTCTTCACTGACTTTGCACAATCTTCACCCGATTTAAAATTGTAAGGGTCAATGTTTAGGGCAAATATTCCATAATTCTATAATATATATATGTAACACGGGATGAAGGGCGGGGCTCAGTCGGTAGCGCGCCAGGTTCGTAATCTGTAGTTCCCAGGTTCGAGTCCCAGCTGGGTCAGCGTTGAGACTTATCTCCGCAAAATTCCCCGCCCTGCCCACGGTCAGTAGGGGACACCGATGGGCTTGGTAATCTGTAGTTCCCAGGTTCGAGTCCCAGCTGGGTCAGCGTTGAGACTTATCTCCGCAAAATTCCCGCCCTGCCCACGGTCAGTAGGGGACATCGATGGGCTTATAAAGGCCGCCGGCGGTCGGATGGGACGTTAAGCCGTGGCTTCGTGTGCGGGAGAGCCATACCCTGTGCAGGTTAAAGAACACGCTGGATGGCCTTGACGGGAGACTACCATCTGTCTCCCAACAGCTGTTCCAGTGGGTCCCCTCCCCCAACCTTCTCTGAGCCTTCGGGGTCCATGTGACCTGGCCATTTAGCCCATAGTGTGCAAAAAAGTGCCGCTCAGAGGTAAAACAACCCAACCTGGAAGTTACAATGTGTTACAATGTTACTCTCCGTTCCCATAATAGGCGGAATTTCGAACTTTTTTTCTTTTGTAGGATTGTGGCAACTGGGATCGTGGGAACCCACAGCGGTGGCGACTCGCTGTGTGAGAGTTAATTGCCCGGAGTGGACAACGGACAGAGGGAGTGGACAGATTTACAACCTGCATGGCTCCACAAGAGGACTAAGCAGTCAACAGACAGCGAAAAGTTTTGGCTCTTGCAGAAAACGAGGTTGGGTTGTTCTATACTAAGTGCTGCTTTCTGTTTACACAATGGGATAAATGACCAGGTCACAAAGACCCCAAGGGTTCTGAAAAGGCTGGGGAAGGGAACCCACTGGACAGTTGGTAACAGGCTTCCCGCCAAGGCCATCCAGCGTGTTCTGATAAAACGAGGTTGGGTTGTTCTATACTAAGTGCTGCTTTCTGTTTACACAATGGGCTAAATGGCCAGGTCACAAAGACCCCAAGGGGTCTGAAAAGGCTGGGGAAGGGAACCCACTGGACAGTTGGTAAGAGACAGGCTTCCCGCCAAGGTCATCCAGCGTGTTCTGACAAAACGAGGTTGGGTTGTTCTATACTAAGTGCTGCTTTCTGTTTACACAATGGGCTAAATGACCAGGTCACAAAGACCCCAAGGGGTCTGAAAAGGCTGGGGAAGGGAACCCACTGGACAGTTGGTAAGAGACAGGCTTCCCGCCAAGGTCATCCAGCGTGTTCTGACAAAACGAGGTGGGGTTGTTCTATACTAAGTGCTGCTTTCTGTTTACACAATGGGATAAATGGCCAGGTCACAAAGACCCCAAGGGTTCTGAAAAGGCTGGGGAAGGGAACCCACTGGACAGTTGGTAACAGACAGGCTTCCCGCCAAGGTCATCCAGCGTGTTCTGATAAAACGAGGTTGGGTTGTTCTATACTAAGTGCTGCTTTCTGTTTACACAATGGGCTAAATGGCCAGGTCACAAAGACCCCAAGGGGTCTGAAAAGGCTGGGGAAGGGAACCCACTGGACAGTTGGTAAGAGACAGGCTTCCCGCCAAGGTCATCCAGCGTGTTCTGACAAAACGAGGTTGGGTTGTTCTATACTAAGTGCTGCTTTCTGTTTACACAATGGGATAAATGGCCAGGTCACAAAGACCCCAAGGGTTCTTAAAAGGCTGGGGAAGGGAACCCACTGGACAGTTGGTAACAGACAGGCTTCCCGCCAAGGTCATCCAGCGTGTTCTGATAAAACGAAGTTGGGTTGTTCTATACTAAGTGCTGCTTTCTGTTTACACAATGGGATAAATGGCCAGGTCACAAAGACCCCAAGGGTTCTGAAAAGGCTGGGGAAGGGAACCCACTGGACAGTTGGTAACAGAGAGGCTTCCCGCCAAGGTCATCCAGCGTGTTCTGATAAAACGAGGTTGGGTTGTTCTATACTAAGTGCTGCTTTCTGTTTACACAATGAGATAAATGGCCAGGTCACAAAGACCCCAAGGGTTCTGAAAAGGCTGGGGAAGGGAACCCACTGGACAGTTGGTAACAGACAGGCTTCCCGCCAAGGTCATTCAGCGTGTTCTGATAAAACGAGGTTGGGTTGTTCTATACTAAGTGCTGCTTTCTGTTTACACAATGGGCTAAATGACCAGGTCACAAAGACCCCAAGGGGTCTGAAAAGGCTGGGGAAGGGAACCCACTGGACAGTTGGTAAGAGACAGGCTTCCCGCCAAGGTCATCCAGCGTATTCTGACAAAACGAGGTTGGGTTGTTCTATACTAAGTGCTGCTTTCTGTTTACACAATGGGATAAATGACCAGGTCACAAAGACCCCAAGGGTTCTGAAAAGGCTGGGGAAGGGAACCCACTGGACAGTTGGTAACAGGCTTCCCGCCAAGGCCATCCAGCGTGTTCTGATAAAACGAGGTTGGGTTGTTCTATACTAAGTGCTGCTTTCTGTTTACACAATGGGCTAAATGGCCAGGTCACAAAGACCCCAAGGGCTCTGAAAAGGCTGGGGGAAGGGAACCCACTGGACAGCTGTTAAGAGACAGGCTTCCCTCCAAGGTCATACAGCGTGTTCTGGCAAAATGAGGTTGGGTTGTTCTATACTAAGTGCTTCTTTCTGTTTACACAATGGGTTAAATAGCCAAGTCACAAGGACCCCAACGGCTCTGAAAAGGCTGGGGAAGGGAATCCACTGAGGGGAGAGGGGGGGGGGGCTAGAGGACATAAATATCAGCGCAGGCACAGTTGGATTCGGTCTGGGAGCTGCAATTTAAGAGTCTGGTGCGCTACCGACTGAGCCATTTCGTACCCCTAAAATTTGGGAGTTGAAATAGAGTTTATCTGCTTGATGCGAAACTAGATTCTCAGACCTCCAAGTAAACCTTTATAACTATAATTAGAGCTCTGCGCGGACAACGAAAGCTCTATCCGCACCCGCAAGGCATCAGCATCCATAAAGTCTTATCCGCAAAGCTTTATCAGCATCCGCATTCGCAAAGGTCTTATCCACATCTATATTTCCTGCAGATAAGCTATTAGCTTGCGGGCGGGGCGGGGATGCCTCAGTGGGTAGCGCGCCAGACTCGTAATGTGCATTTCCCAGGTTCGAGTCCCAGCTGGGTCAGCGTTGAGATTTATCTCCGCAAAATTCCCCGCCCTGCCTACGGTCAGTAGGGGACACGGATGGGCTTGGAAAGGCCGTCGGATGGGATGTTAAACCGTGGTCCCGTGTGAGGGAGAGCCATACCCTGTGCACGTTAAAGAACACGCTGGATGGCTATGACGGGAGACTACCATCTGTCTCCCAACATCTGTTCCAGTGGGTCCCCTCCCCCAACATTCTCTGAGCCTTCGGGGTCCATGTGACCTGGCCATTTAGCCCATGGTGTGCAAAAAAGTGCCGCTCTGAGGTAAAACAGCCCAACAACTCAAAAACGCTTGCTGGTCAAATGTAAAAAAATCTCTCTACATCTGTGTTTTGTGAGATGACGATGATGATGAATATCTGGGGAAAAAAATGCATCAGCTTCCACAAGGTCTTATTCTCAAAACTTCATCAGCAGCTGGTTACATTGTCTACTTAACAACTATCGAGGTTTTGCGTATGCTTGAGATCTGTTATGTTGTTGTATGTTTACAAGTAAAAATAAAATCCGTCTCTGTATTATTAATCTACAATTAACTGAAAAATCATACCGTGATAAAAAAAAATAAGTTTTAATTTCAGAAACGTATGCCTTACTAAATATTAGACAAAAATTTTCTTAATCTGATTATGCAAATTCTTGTGAGTTAATTTTTTCTTCTTAGTTACTCTGAATGGTTGCAGTCTTGAGCAGGTGTCACAGTTTAATTACCTTGGGAGCTATGTAAACTGATACTGGTGATGTGCGGCATGAGATTAACAGACGAATAGGGATTGCTGCCGGGACTTTTAAGAATCTATGGAGAGTGTGGAGAAATAGCCTGAAGACTTAATTACCTGAAGACTTAAATTAGACTGTATAATAGTTTGGTTCTTTCTATGGTTACTTATGGTAGTGAAACTTGGACACTTTGTAAACAAGATAACAGGAAACTAGATGCTTTTGATTCCAGATGCTTACGCAGTATCTTGGGCAGGCATGGCCAACTGTTTTTGCCCCCGGGCCGGATTGGAAAAAAAAATATTTTCACGGGCCGGACGAAATATTAAAATTGAAAAATGTTAAGCAAAACACTTATTTCTTTAAGTAAACAAAATTTTATTATGAAATTTGTTTATGAATAATTGTAAGTAAATCAATACAACAAATTAACATAATAACTAATGCGACGTGTTGAGGCGGTTTGCATCGCTTATTATTTTTTTAATATCTGGTTCTATACTTGTAGTAGCTATTCTTAACACAGCCTCCAAATGTAAATCATTCAATCTTGATCTTGTTGTACTTTTATTTAGATTCATTAAAGAAAAGGTTTGTTCACAAATATAAGTTGAGCTAAAGATTACTAAATACGTCTTGGCAAGTTTTTTCAAATTTTAATACTTTTCATTATTCAATTGCTTATAAAAATTACACAAATTTTCTTGCTCTTCTCGATATTTCTCATGTAATAATTCATCACATTGTAAATTAATTATTTCTAATTGTATATCAACAGGAACGTCATCAACTTGTACAGAAAATGGATTTCGGATAATAGATAAAATTTTATCAATTTTTTTGAAGCAATCGAATCTCTGCTCGAAATCTGTCATTAGTGCAAGGATGTTTTTATTAAATGTTTTAACCTTTTCTTTTAAAATATTTAAAGATATGGTCTGTAACGTTGGAAAATGATCAAATTTACATTCAGCCAGAATTGTAGAAAAAAGGCTAAGCTTCATTTTAAAAGCTCTTAATTTCTGTATTAAATCATGAGCAAATAAATTTTTTCCTTGTATACATGTGTTAAATTCGTTCAAATGTGTGAGAATATCCAAAGAAAATGCTAAATCACAAATCCAATTTGGATCTAATAATTCAGGAAAATCCTCATTTTCTTTAAGCATTAAAAATATTTTTATTTTATCTTGAAGGTCCCACACACGTCTGAAAACTTTTCCCAAACTTAACCAACGGATTTTATTGTGATATAGTACATCTAAATGACTGGTATTTAGTTCTTCAAGGAGATCAATAAATTGCCTGTGATTTAATCCTTTTGATCGTAGGAAATTCACTAATTTCACAACTACATTTGTAACATGATCGATTTTTAAAATATTTTTGTACTATGCAAAAATATTTTACTCGCCTGCTGGCAACGTCGCTTGAACATCGAGTGCAGATGAGTATAAAAGTTTTAATTCTTTATAACGGAATCTTTTTTAAAAAATATAGAAGTATCGAGAATTCATTCGATTAATTACTAGAAGTTAAATGTTAATATTGAAAAATTCATTACGCGGGCCGTATGTTGGCCATGCCTGATCTTGGGCATTAGGTGGTTCAAATTTGTTACTAATGATGAGATTAGGCAAAGGAGTTTGCAACCTCCTTTAAGCAGCATATTGTGCAGAGAGAGACTCCGTTGGTTTGGAAATGTTGCCCGTATGAATAATTATAGATTGGCGAATAGGGTTATGAACAGTGTGCCTAAAGGCCTCAGAAAGAAGGGGAGACCTAGGATGCGGTGGGCAGACAATGTCAAACAGGACCTTGTTAGAATTGGTGTGCAGTGCCCAGATGCAGTAGATGTAGCTCAGGATAGACTTGCTTGGAGAACTAAATTGCACAGTCTGGTTGGACCTCCGTAGCCTATGGCTGCTTGAGGATGATGATCTCCGTTGACATCGATGTTTTTTTTTACCCTTAGTTTTATCCATTTTCCGCGTTACCATTAATTGTTTTGTTCCGCAAAGAGCTCATAAATGCGGATTGAAGACGAACAGAGGAACATGAGTAAACATAGATACATAAATATTTCTGAATTATTGATGGTTGACATGAGTGAAAAAAAAACAACTTGAGATTATGAGAAAAAAACCTGATTCGATAAAATCAGTGATAATATTCACCTTAAAAAACAAAAAGAAAAAGAAAAAACGCATTTAGAACAAAGCGACAAACTTAAAAAATGCATCCTGTATGAAAAAGATAACAAAGTTTTATTAACAAAGAAAAATATAAGTTTAAAAAATGACTCGAATGTTGCATTTGCATCAGCGGAAAGCTTTACGTATAACAATATGAAATAAAGTTGGGTTGTTTTACCTCTGAGCGGCACTTTTTTGCACACCAGGGGCTAAATGGCCAGGTCCCAAGGACCCCAAAGGCTCAGAGAAGGTTGGGGGAGGGAACCCACTGGAACAGCTGTTAGGAGACAGATGGTATCCTCCCGTCAAGGCCATCCGTGTTCTTTAATGTGCACAGGTATGTCTCTCCCGCACACGGGGCCACGGCTTAACGTCCCATCCGACGGACGGCGGCCTTTCCAAGTCCATCTGAAATAAAGAATTTTGATAACTTCGGGAGTAAGAAATAAATAAATACCCACTCAAGCAGCTGCTTGCCACAGATGTCTGACAGGAGCCTGTCAGTTTATACATCATAATAGAAGGTCTGAGAGGATGACGGGACCTCAGCAGAAAAACAGCACACACATCCATGCCTTACCCGGGGCTCAAACCCAAGTCCCTTAGATCAATAGCCAAGCGTGCCGCCGTCTCGTGGCCGAGTGGTTAGCGCGCTTGGCTGCTGATCTAAGGGACCTGGGTTCGAGCCCCGGATAAGGCATGGACATTTGTGTTGTTTCTCTGCTGAGGTCCTGCCATCCTCACAGACCTTCTACTATGGTATATAAACTGACAGGCTCCTGTCAGACCTCTGTGGCAAGCAGCTGCTTGAGGGGGTATTTATTTATTCTAGTTTTTTAAGAAATAAATATATATTCCCTCAAGCAGGAGCTTGCAATAGAAGCCTATCAGTTTAATACACCTCAGAGAAGATCTGTGAGGAAGGCGAGACCTCAGTAGAAAGACACCATCATTCCTTATCTGGATCTCGAAGCCAGATCCTTTTGATCAGTAGCCCAGTATGCTAACCACTCGGCCACGGTAGAGCATTTTGATCTGTAGCCCAGTGTGCTAACCACTCGGCCATGGTAGAGCATTTCGACCAGTAGCCCAGTGTGCTAACCACTCGGCCACAGTAGAGCATTTTGATCAGTTGCTCAGTGTGCTAACCACTCGGCCACCTTGGAGCATTTTGATCAGTTGCTCAGTGTGCTAACCACTCAACCACGGTAGAGCATTTCGTCCAGTGTGCTAACCACTCAGCCACGGTAGAGCATTTTGACCAGTAGTCCAGTGTGCTAACCACTCGGCCACGGTAGAGTATTTTGACCAGCAGCCCAGTGTGCTAACCACTCGCCCACAGTATAGCGTTTCGACCAGCAGCCCAGTGTGCTAACCACTCGCCCACAGTAGAGCGTTTCGACCAGCAGCCCAGTGTGCTAACCACTCGGCCACGGTAGAGCGTTACGACCAGTAGCCCAGTGTGCTAACCACTCGCCCACAGTAGAGCATTTCGACCAGCAGCCCAGTGTGCTAACCACTCACCCACGGTAGAGCGTTTCGACCAGCAGCCCAGTGTGCTAACCACTCGGCCACTGTAGAGCGTTTCGACCAGCAGCCCAGTGTGCTAACCACTCGCCCACGGTAGAGCGTTTCGACCAGTAGCCCAGTGGGCTAACCACTCGCCCACAGTAGAGCGTTTCGACCAGCAGCCCAGTGTGCTAACCATTCGGCCACGGTAGAGCGTTTCGACCAGTAGCCCAGTGTGCTAACCACTCGCCCACAGTAGAGCGTTTCGACCAGCAGCCCAGTGTGCTAAACACTCGTCCACGGTAGAGCGTTTCGACCAGCAACCCAGTGTGCTAAACACTCGGTAGAGCGTTTCGACAGCCAGTAGCCCAGTGTGCTAACCACTCGGCCACGGTAGAGCATTTCGACCAGCAACCAAGTGTGCTAACCACTCGTCCACGGTAGAGCATTTCGACCAGCAGCCCAGTGTGCTAACCACTCGGCCACGGTAGAGCATTTCGACCAGCAGCCCAGTGTGCTAACAACTCGGCCACGGTTCGACCAGCAGCCCAGTGTGCTAACCACTCGTCCACTGTAGAGCGTTTCGACCAGTAGCCCAGTGTGCTAACCACTCGTCCACGGTAGAGCGTTCTGACGACTAGCCCAGTGTGCTAACCACTCGTCCATGGTAGAGCGTTTCGACCAGCAGCCCAGTGTGCTAACCACTCACCCACAGTAGAGCGTTTCGACCAGCAGCCCAGTGTGCTAACCACTCGCCCATGGTAGAGCGTTTCGACCAGCAGCCCAGTGTGCTAACTACTCGGCCACGGTAGAGCGTTTCGACAAGTAGTACAGTGTGCTAACCACTTGGCCATGGTAGAGCGTTTCGACCAGTAGCCCAGTGTGCTAACCACTCGCCCACAGTAGAGCGTTTCGACCAGCAGCCCAGTGTGCTAACCACTCAGCCACGGTAGAGAGTTTCGACCAGTAGCCCAGTGTGCTAACCACTCGCCCACAGTAGAGCGTTTCGACCAGCAGCGCAGTGTGCTAACCACTCGTCCACGGTAGAGCGTTTCGACCAGCAGCCCAGTGTGATAACCACTCGCCCACGGTAGAGTGTTTCGACCAGCAGCCCAGTGTGCTAACCACTCGCCCACAGTATAGCGTTTCGACCAGCAGCCCAGTGTGCTAACCACTCGCCCACAGTAGAGCGTTTCGACCAGCAGCCCAGTGTGCTAACCACTCGGCCACGGTAGAGCGTTACGACCAGTAGCCCAGTGTGCTAACCACTCGCCCACAGTAGAGCATTTCGACCAGCAGCCCAGTGTGCTAACCACTCACCCACGGTAGAGCGTTTCGACCAGCAGCCCAGTGTGCTAACCACTCGGCCACTGTAGAGCGTTTCGACCAGCAGCCCAGTGTGCTAACCACTCGCCCACGGTAGAGCGTTTCGACCAGTAGCCCAGTGGGCTAACCACTCGCCCACAGTAGAGCGTTTTGACCAGCAGCCCAGTGTGCTAACCACTCGGCCACGGTAGAGCGTTTCGACCAGTAGCCCAGTGTACTAACCACTCGCCCACAGTAGAGCGTTTCGACCAGCAGCCCAGTGTGCTAAACACTCGTCCACGGTAGAGCGTTTCGACCAGCAACCCAGTGTGCTAAACACTCGGTAGAGCGTTTCGACAGCCAGTAGCCCAGTGTGCTAACCACTCGGCCACGGTAGAGCATTTCGACCAGCAACCCAGTGTGCTAACCACTCGTCCACGGTAGAGCATTTCGACCAGCAGCCCAGTGTGCTAACCACTCGGCCACGGTAGAGCATTTCGACCAGCAGCCCAGTGTGCTAACAACTCGGCCACGGTTCGACCAGCAGCCCAGTGTGCTAACCACTCGTCCACTGTAGAGCATTTCGACCAGCAGCCCAGTGTGCTAGCCACTCGGCCACGGTATAGCATTTTGACCAGTAGCCCAGTATGCTAACCACTCATCCACGGTAGATCCGTGGCTAACTCATCCGTGGGCTAACCACTCGGCCACGGTAGAGCACTTTCGGGAGTAAATCAGAAAAAAAGAAATCAGTGAACACCAGATTTCCCGTGGAATAGTTAAGCTGGAAATAGCATTTGTCGCATGAATACAGTCTGAAGCAGAAAGAAAATGTTTTTCCAGAATTCGGAATGGACTTCCTTCAACCGACGAGACTTCCGATAACGTCACGTCCGGCGACTACAGCAGAGATTCTGGCGCTGAGGCAACGGAACTGCTGCGGCTCGGGATTGATCGGCAAGCTGCAGGTGAACGGAATGGAGACGATGGGGCAGATCCCGTCTTGCGAAAGTCTAGGTGAAAATCAGTTGCAGGTGGGAAACTGGGTACTTTCATATCGCAGACTTTGGAGCAGCAGGTGCAAAAACAGATGGCCAAAATTTAGATTCAGAAGAAGACTTTCGGTGCCCTGTGATCAAGCTTGTTGGCCCCACCTTGTTTTTCGTTTATTCTATAGCAGCGCTGTCCAACTAGCGGCTCGCGGGCCGCATACGGACCGCACAAGGAATTTTGTGGCCCGCGAAAAAAATCAAGGTTTCATTTGAAATTTTAAATAAATATTTCTAATCCACTTTATAGTTTTTTGTAAACTTATATTACTTGATATGCAATCTTCAACTTACTCATTCTATAAAGTTTTTAAGCCGATTGGCTTTGAATTGGGTTGTTTTACCTCTGAGCGGCACTTTTTTGCACACCATGGGCTAAATGGCCAGGTCACAAGGGTTGGGTTGGATTGTTTTACCTCTGAGCGGCACTTTTTTGCACACCATGGGCTAAATGGCCAGGTCACAAGGGTTGGGTTGGATTGTTTTATCTCTGAGCGGCACTTTTTTGCACACCATGGGCTAAATGGCCAGGTCACAAGGGTTGGGTTGGATTGTTTTACCTCTGAGCGGCACTTTTTTGCACACCATGGGCTAAATGGCCAGGTCACAAGGGTTGGGTTGGATTGTTTTATCTCTGAGCGGCACTTTTTTGCACACCATGGGCTAAATGGCCAGGTCACATGGACCCCGAAAGCTCAGAGAAAGTTGGGGGAGGGAACCCACTGGAACAGCTGTTGGGAGACAGATGGTAGCCTCCCGTCAAGGCCATCCAGCGTGTTCTTTAACGTGCACAGGGTATGGCTCTCCCGCACACGGGGCCACGGCTTAACGTTCCATCCGACGGACGGCGGCCTTTCCAAGCCCATCGGTGTCCCCTACTGACCGTGGGCAGGGCGGGGAATTTTGCGGAGATAAATCTCAACGCATCGAATGTTGCACTGTATTGTGCACCAGGAGACATTGTGTGGCATTTCGCTGAGACTAAACGACGTAATGGAAAAGGTTGTCAAAATTACCAATTTATTTCGTGGCAGAAATCGTTCTCTTACACACAGTAAATTTAAAGCATTTTTGAACGAACTGTATGCTGAATATGGCGATTTGGTTTTGCATACATGGCCGAGTGGTTAGCACGCTTGGCTACTGATCCAAGGGACCTGGGTTCGAGTCCCGGGTAAGGCATGGATGTGTGTGTCGTTTTTCTGCTGAGGTCCTGCCATCCTCTCAGACCTTCTACTCTGGCATATAAACTGACAGGCTCTTGTCAGACCTCTGTGGCAAGCAGCTGCTTGAGGGGGTATTTATTTTTTTTTTTTTTATAGCAATATTCGCTGGTTAAGTGCCGGAAAATGCCTCAAGAGATTTTTTTAAACTTCGAAAAGAAATTCATCTTTTTCTCATACCGATGAAGATTTAATAACAAGTTTTGTTGATGACAATTTTCAATGCCCACTTGCTTTCCTAACAGACATTGCAGATTATTTAAATGTCTTGAATAAATCCTTACAAGGAAAAGATCAAGACGTGTTCTGTCTTTATAATCATGTTACTGGGTTTAGAAACAAACAATAATTGTTGAAGTCAAATTTGCAGGAAAACAATTCATTTTGAAACTTGTAAAGAGTTCTACGAAGATATGAAGCAACTTAGGAAAACAGTTAATTTTGAAAAATTTGTTCCTAAATTAGATATCCTAATTGAAGAATTTAATAGAAGATTTTCTCAATTTGATGACCTTAAGCAAAGTTTAAATTTATTCAGTAATCCATTAAATATTGATATTAGCACCGCAGATCCTAAATACCAAATGGAATTATGTGACCTTCAGGCCGACCCAATTATTGCATATAATAGAGATATTGGAATAGAATTGTTCAAACTTTCGCCTGAAGAAAAATATCCAAAAATGAAAGAGTTTGGACTTCAAATAATTTCTACGTTTGGGAGTACATATATCTGCGAGCGCGCATTTTCTGACATGAAATATTATAAATCAGGATACAGAAACTGCTTGAAAGACTTGAAACACTCACAACAACAAATATCGATATGAACGTAAAAGAAATTATTGCCCAACAACTACGGCCACAATGCTCCCATTAAATTTATTAAATATTTGATAAGGTTTAAAAAATTTATATTGGTTTATTATTACTTATTATTTTTTGTATAAATAAAATAATTTTTGTGGTTTATTATTACTTATTATTTTTCGTATAAATAAAATAATTTTTTGAGTTTTTTGTGGTTTATTATTACTTATTATTTTTCGTATAAATAAAATAATTTTTTGAGTTTTTTGTGGTTTATTATTACTTATTATTTTTCGTATAAATAAAATAATTTTTGTGGTTTATTATTACTTATTATTTTTCGTATAAATAAAATAATTTTTGAGGTTTTTGTGGTTTATTATTACTTATTATTTTTCGTATAAATAAAATAATTTTTGAGGTTTTTGTGGTTTATTATTACTTATTATTTTTCGTATAAATAAAATAATTTTTTGAGTTTTTTGTGATTTATTATTACTTATTATTTTTCGTATAAATAAAATAATTTTTGTGGTTTATTATTACTTATTATTTTTCGTATAAATAAAATAATTTTTGAGGTTTTTGTGGTTTATTATTACTTATTATTTTTCGTATAAATAAAATAATTTTTGAGGTTTTTGTGGTTTATTATTACTTATTATTTTTCGTATAAATAAAATAATTTTTTGAGTTTTTTGTGGTTTATTATTACTTATTATTTTTCGTATAAATAAAATAATTTTTTGAGGTTTTTGTGGTTTATTATTACTTATTATTTTTCGTATAAATAAAATAATTTTTTGAGGTTTTTGTGGTTTATAATTACTTATATTTTTCGCATAAATAAAATAATTTTTTGAGGTTTTTGTGGTTTATTATTACTTATTATTTTTTGTATAAATAAAATAATTTTTGGAGGATTTTTGGTTTATTATTACTTATTATTTTTCGTATAAATAAAATAATTTTTTGAGGATTTTTGGTTTATTATTATTTATTATTTTTTGTGTAAATAAAATAATTTTTTGAGGAAATTTTTAGACGCACTGGAAAAAGTGTTGGAAACCAGATGGTAGCCTCCCGTCAAGTCCATCAAGTGTGTTCTTTAACGTGCACAGGGTATGGCTCTCCCGCACACGGGGCCACGGCTTAACGTCCCATCCGATGGACGGCGGCCTTTCGAAGCCCATCGGTGTCACCTACTGGCCGTGGGCAGGGCGGGGAGTTTTGCGGGGTCAGCGTAAAATCTCAACGCTGACCCAGCTGGGACTCGTACCTAGGAACTGCAGATTACGAGCCTGGCGCGCTACCGACTGAGCCCCCCTGCTCCCCCCCATCTAGAGGAGTTGTCTACCAAAAAGAGAGATAAACTCTCTAAAATATATAATAGATGTTTTGTTTATTATCACTTGTAATAAATACGGCCCACCATGTATCAAGAAGTAACTGATTTCGGCCAATATGATCTGAGTTCGAATCCCCTTGCAAAGGTGGCTGATTCGGTAGCGTGCCAGGCTCGTAATCTGCAGTTCTCAGGTTTAAGTCCCAGCTGGGCCAGCCTCGAGATTTGTCTCCGCAAAAGTCTCCACCCTGTCCACGGTCAGTAGGGGACACCGATGGGCTTGGAAAGGCCGCCGTCCATCGGATGAGTCGTTAAGCCGTGTCCCGTGTGCGGGGAGCCATACCCTGTGCACGTTAAAGAACACGCTGGATGGCCTTGACGGGAGACTACCATTTTTCTCCTAACAGCTGTCCAGTGGGTCCCCACCATCAAGGGAGCGGGGGTGGCTCAGTCGATAGCGCGCCAGGCTCGTAATCTGTAGTTCCCAGGTTCGAGTCTCAGCTGGGTCAGCATTGAGATTTATCTCCGCAAAATTCCCCCGCCCTGCCCACGATCAGTAGGGGACACCGATGGGCTTGGAAAGGCCGCCGTCCGTCGGATGGGACGTTAAGCCGTGGCTCCATGTGCGGGAGAGCCATACCATGTGCACGTTAAAGAACACGATGGATGGTCTTGACTGGACGCTACCATCTATCTCCTAACAGTGTAGCAGTGGGTCCCCTCCACCAACCTTCTCTGAGCCTTCGGGGTCCTTGTGATTTGGCCATTTAGCCCATAGTGTGCAAAAAAGTGCCGCTCAGAGGTAAAACAACGCAACCTTCACAGAGAGAAAGAGAAGATGACTGTTGTTTTTGGGTTGTTTTACCTCTGAGCGGCACTTTTTTGCACACCATGGGCTAAATGGCCAGGTCACATGGACCCCGTAGGCTCAGAGAAGGTTGGGGGAGGGGACCCACTGGAACAGTTGTTGGGAGACAGATGGTAGCCTCCCGTCAAGGCCATCCAGCGTTTTCTTTAACGTGCACAGGGTATGGCTCTCCTGCACACGGGGCCACTGCTTAACGTTCCATCCGACGGACGGCGGCCTTTCCAAGCCCATCGGTGTCCCCTACTGACCGTGGGCAGGGCGGGGAAATTTTGCGGAGATAAATCTCAACGCTGACCCAGCCGGGACTCGAACCTGGGAACTACAGATTACGAGCCTGGCGCGCTACCGCTCAGAGGTAAAACAACACAACCTTCACAGAGAGAAAGAGAAGATGACTGCAACCACTCTGTAACATCATTAAAAAGACAGGCGGACCTCGATGCAACCTGGCCGTCGATGCACAATGGCAAATTTCTGCTTCCCAGAGTCTGTTGATAACGGTTTCTGCTGACCGGTGACAATCCAAAAGCCTCCTGGTTTCCGTTACAATTGCGCTTGGGGAAAAAAAGAAAACCGCGAGTTTTTACGACGCGTCGTGAACGAGCACCAGCTGCCGCACGTGCCCTCAACTGCATCTGCCAGTAGGTTGGGTGGCCACGTGACCGCGCCACTGTCCTCCCCCTCCCCTCTCTGACATTGCCTCCCTGCGGGAGCGCGCACGCGCTGCAGTGGGAGTTGGTGTTGCGATTGATGTGCGAACGCAATGGATGATGACTTTCTGCGAGGGATGAGAAGAGGAGGAAGATGGAGATTGAGGATGTGGTGGTGATTGTGGCGGGGAGAAGCTGTGGAGGGAGAAAGGGAAGTTGAAATATTGAGATGAGCAGATGAGTAGAGATCATGACAATGTAAAGAAAACGTCAAGGTCTAAATGCATGTTTGGCTTTGGCAGGGGATTATTTCAGTCGGTAGCGCGCCAGGCTCGTAATCTGCAGTTCCCAGGTTCGGGCCAGCGTTGAGATTTATATCCGCAAAGCTCCCCCCTCCCCCCCCCCGGTCAGTAGAGGACACCGATGAGATTGGAAAGGCCGGCGTCCATCGGATGGGATGTTAAGCCGTGGCCTCGTGTGCTGTAGAGAGCCATATCCTGTACACGTTAAAGAACACGCTGGATGGCTTGACGAAAGACTTCCATCTGTCTCCTAACAGCTGTTCAGTGGGTTCCTTTCCCTGAGCCTTCATGGTCCTTGTGACCTTGCCATTTAGCCCATGGTGTGCAAAAAAGTGCCGCTCAGAGGTAAAGCAACCCAATCCAATTCTGAGCCTTCGTGGTCTTTGTGACCTGGCCATTTAGCCCACGGTGTGCAAAAAAGTACCGCTCAGAGGTTAAGCAACCCAATCCAATTCTGAGCCTTCGTGGTCTTTGTGACCTGGCCATTTAGCCCACGGTGTGCAAAAAAGTGCCGCTCAGAGGTTAAGCAACCCAATCCAACCCTGAGCCTTCGTGGTCTTTGTGACCTTGCCATTTAGCCCATGGTGTGCAAAAAAGTGCCGCTCAGAGGTAAAGCAACCCAATCCAATTCTGAGCCTTCGTGGTTTTTGTGACCTGGCCATTTAGCCCACGGTGTGCAAAAAAGTGCCGCTCAAAGGTAAAGCAACCCAATCCAACCCTGAGCCTTCGTGGTCTTTGTGACCTGGCCATTTAGCCCACGGTGTGCAAAAAAGTGCCGCTCAGAGGTTAAGCAACCCAATCCAACCCTGAGCCTTCGTGGTCTTTGTGACCTGGCCATTTAGCCCACGGTGTGCAAAAAAGTGCCGCTTAGAAGTAAAGCAACCCAATCCAACCCTGAGCCTTCGTGGTCCTTGTGACCTGGCCATTTAGCCCATTGTATACAAAAATCTGCAGCAGAGAGCTAAAAGAAAAACTGAACTACTGAAGCGTGATAAAATCAACAACTTCTTTCCACTTTCGGATGGTTTTTTTTCACCCTCCATTTCCCTCTCTCTTCAGTCTGTTCTCAGAAAAAGAGCCTCTCTTTACAATTTATGAATAAATGCAGCAGTTCTCCTTTGAACGAAACAAGCGCTCAGTGCACAAATTAAACGCATTCAAATGCTGATCTTTACAGTTTTTTTCTTCTTCCGAAGGATCCTTTCCATTCTCAAAAGAACACTGTTATTATCCTCAACCCACAAGACGATCTCCTTCTTCTCCTCGCCGCTACACGCACGAGCCCGTTCTTAATTTCAAATTCATGAATGAACTCTTTTATGAAGTTCTCCCCCCCCCAACACTCCCCTGAACTCCCTCCCCCTCCCTCCCTTACGAAACGAGATTTATTCAGACATGTTATAATAAAACAGCTATGCAATATGAGAAGACCCGGATCGTTGCCAAGGCAACGGCGAACGTCAAACGCACCTTCGGAGATGCTGAGGGAAATGAATAGCTAAGCACACTCCCATCCCCAAATACATTTCCAGTTAGTTTCCTGCAGAGTTGGCTTTCCGCATAGCATTAACGTCTTCTTCTCTGGAGACACAGCTCAAGTCGCTCGTTTTCATAAAGTGTCAAAGACAGAGCTCTCGGTGTTTTTTGTGCTGGTGTTCCCAGAGAAGTGTGAGAGCAATGAGCGTTCTCGCAGATGTTGCATGCTTCTCAAGAAGATGAAAAGTTTCGCGTTGGCTTTAATCGGAGTGACTGTTTCTTATTTCGTGTGTTATTCGATTCGTCTTATGTTAGTTCCGCTGATTTATCCATCAATCCGGGGCGGGGGTGGCTCAGTCGGTAGCGCGCCAGGCTCATAATCTGTAGTTCCCAGGTTCGAGTCCCAGATGGGTCAGCGTTGATATTTATCTCTGAAAAATTCCCCGCCCTGCCCACGGTCAGTAGGAGACACCGATGGGCTTGGAAAGGCCGCCTTCCGTCGGATGGGACGTTAAGCCGTGACCCCGTGTGCGCGGGAAGGCCATACCTCTATACACGTTAAAGAACACGCTGGATGGCCTTGACGGGAGGCTACCATCTATCTCCCAACAGCTGTTCCAGTGGGTCTCTTCCCCCAACCTTCTCTGATCCTTCGGGGTCCCTCTGACATGGCCATTTAGCCCATGGTGTGCAAAAAAGTACCGTTCAGAGGTAAAACAATCTAACGTTAAAGAACACGCTGGATGGCCTTGACGGGAGGCTACCATCTGTCTCCCAACAGCTGTTCCAGTGGATCTCCTCCCCCAACCTTCTCTGATCCTTCGGGGTCATTGTAACCTCGCCATTTAGCCCATGGTGTGCAAAAAAAGTGCCTCTCAGAGGTAAAACAACCCAACCCAACTTCTCTAATCTCAAATTCTTCCCCAGTAGCGTTCCACTACAAATTAATAATTAGAAAATAAAAAACAATCCAGCATCAAATTTCTCTTGCCAAAGTTTTCTTATCAAATTCTGACCCCAACATTCTCCTCCCCCCCCTCCCTAATGTATGTGTCACCATCACCATCTGCAACATCTCCTCCAAAGTCCACTGGGGGCCTGGAACGACAGGGACAGAATAGATAGCGTAACCGGATATTACGTCGTTTCCGTATTGCACACGTCACCACCGGCCGACCAACTGATTGATAGTTTGTTACGCTCTGGCTGGCATGTTCCGATCGCAATGGCGACATTCAGATTAACACTTGCGTTAGGGATCGCCTTACTCTCCTCCTGTGCGATCCCCAACTTAGTTACAGAGCGCAGCGCAGCCTCCCCGAACCACCGCACACGCTCAGCATAAACGAGTGCTTTCTAATCTTCAGCCAACCGTTATGGCTCCTGATCCAACCATTCCTGCCATCTGCCATGCATTCGTTGCCTGGGGATGAAGGGTTGCAGCTGCTAGATAGAAAGGAAGTGAGAGGAAGTGCTGGCTTTATTTTCTCTGGGTCACATTTGCATCTCATCTGGATGCAAATTGGCTCTACTCCACTGTTGCTCTTCAGTTTTGGTTTTGTTTTTTTTCGCCCAGAGGTTATGTGCGATGCAGTTTTAAAAAAATGGCAGTAAAGTCTAAGAATGAGTCACTATTTCATGCGAAATGTTGAACGATGTTTATCTGTGTCTATATTTGTGAGACGTATATTGCTCTATACACCTTTTTTGAAACAGAATAAGTTGTCTTGAATTCTAATCAGCTGGTAATGTTTTAATCTAGAGAGGTCGGGTCCAAATTCTTTCTTAATCACTGATTTTTGCGATTTAAAATGCATTGATTGGTTGTTTTACCTCTGACTGTTACTTTTGTACACACATACAACAGGGCCGTCTAATGGCTGGGTTGTTTTGCTCCTGAGCGGCACTTTTTTTGCACACAATGGGCTAAATGGCCAGGTCACAAGGACCCGAGGGTTCAGAGAAGGTTGGGGAAAGGGTTGGGTTGTTTTACCTCTGAGCGACACTTTTTTGCACACCATGGGCTAAATGGCCAGGTCACATGGACCTCGAAGGCTCAGAGAACGTTGGGGGAGGAGACCCACTGGAACAGTTGTTGGGAGACAGATGGTAGCCTCCCGTCAAGGCCATCCATTGTATTCTTTAACATGCACAAGGTATGGCTCTCCCGAACACGGAGCCACGGCTTAACGTCCCATCCGACGGACGGCGGCCTTTCCAAGCCCATCGGTGTCCCCTACTGACATTGGGCAGGGCGGGGAGTTTTGCGGAAATAAATCACAACGCTGACCCAGCTGGGACTCGAACCTGAGAACTACAGATTACGAGCCTGGCGCGCTACCGACTGAGCCACCCCGCCCCTGAGGAAAGGGAACACACTGGATAGCTGTTGGGAGACAGATGGTAGCCTCTCGTCTTACGTGCCATTAAAGCCATCTAACGTGTTCTTTAACGTGCACAGGGTAAGGCTCTCCCGCACACAAGGCCACGGCTTAACGTCCGAAACTCAAAACGAAAAAAAAAACAACACCGAATTACCCTATTTTACAGTATATATGATGCACCGGCATATAAGACACACTTCCCAGTTGTTTTCAACAGGAAAAAATAAAATGTAGCTAAGCTTTTAATGTTTAGTTTTGAGTGACCTAATTTTAAAAAATTCGGATTTGGGTTGGGTTGTTTTACCTCTGAGCGGCACTTTTTTGCACACCCTGGGCTAAATGGCCAGGTCACATGGACCCCGAAGGCTCAGAGAAGGTTGGGGGAGGGGACCCACTAGAACAGCTGTTGGGAGACAGATGGTAGCCCCCCCCCCGTCAAAGCCATCCAGCGTGTTCTTTAACGTGCACAGGGTATGGCTCTCCCGCACACGGGCCACGGCTTAACGTCCCATCCGACGGACGGCGGCCTTTCCAAGCCCATCGGTGTCCCCTACTGACCGTGGGCAGGGCGGGGATTTTTGCGGAGATAAATCTCAACGCTGACCCAGCTGGGACTCGAACCTGGGAACTACAGATTACGAGTCTGGCGCGCTACCGACTGAGCCACCCCCGCCCCTAATTTAATTGAAAGCGTACTTCAAATAGTTTTGAACATAGTATGAATCATTCGTGACCCTGAATATGTCCAATCGACATTCCATTTCTTGCCATAAACGCTGCAGCATATCTCTTCTTCTTTGCTTCCCTTTATTCTGTCTTTCAAACGATTTAGGTCCAGAATTTTGTGGGGAGGGGGTGGCTCAGTCGGTAGCGCGCCAGGCTCGTAATCTGTAGTTCCCAGGGTCGAGTCCCAGCTGGGTCAGCGTTTATCTCCGCAAAACTCCCGGTCCTACCCACGGTCAATAGGGGACACCGATGGGCTTGGAAAGGTCACCGTCCGTATGATAGGACGTTAAACCGTGGCCCCGTGTGCGGGAGAGCCATACTTCTATGCACGTTAAAGAACACGCGGGATGGCCTTGACGGGAGGCTACCATCTGTCTCCTAACAACTGTTCCAGTGGGTCCCTTCCCCCAACCTTCTCTGATCCTTCGGGATCCTTGTGACTTGGCCGTTTAGCCCGTAGTGTGTAAAAAAGTGCCACTCAGAGGTAAAACACCCACGTTAAAGAACACGCTGGATGGCCTTGACGGGAGACTACCATCTGCCTCCGAACAGCTGTTCCAGTGTGTCTCCTCCCCCAACCTTCTCTGAGACTTCGGGTCCTTGTGATCTGGCTATTTAGCCCGTAGTGTGTAAAAAAGTGCCACTCATAGGTAAAACAACCCAACGTTAAAGAACACGCTGGATGGCCTTGACGGGAGGCTACCATCTGTCTCCTAACAACTGTTCCAGTGGGTCCCCTCCCCCAACCTTCTCTGATCCTTCGGGTTCCTTGTGACTTGGCCGTTTAGGCCATGGTGTGCTAAAAGGTGCCGCTCAGAGGTAAAACAACCCAACAACCCAACCCAAGTCCCGAATTTTGTCCATGTACAGTTGATCAAAAGAATATCCGAACATTATGGTTGATTACAGAATTCAGAAAAAATATCTTAGAAAGCCCCACAAGTAAAAATCATGGTGCCAAATCAGGGTTCCTTGGTGGCCATCGAATTGGATCACCCTGCCAATCGTCCTCCCCTTGAAACTGTTTGAGTGGAGGAATGTTGTAAAGGATGTCCGACAAATAATGGAATACCATTATTTGTCGGACATCCTTTGCAACGTCACCTGGTGGTGATACGTTGAAATAATCAAGGCAAACATCAAATAAAAATCTTCCACATTGTGCAATCTTTTTTGAAATTTTTATCTACTCTCTAGAAACTCTCTCTCATCAAGAGTTGTTAGCTATCTGTCAACTGAGTTGGGTTGGGTTGTTTTACATCTGAGCGGCACGTTTTTGCACATAATAGGCTAAATGGCCAGGTCACAAGGACCCGAAGGCTCAGAGAAGGTAGGGGGAGGGGACCCACTGGAAAAGCTGTTGGGAGACAGATGGTAGTCTCCCGTCAAGGCCATCCAGCGTGTTCTTTAACGTGCCCAGGGTATGGGCTCTCCCGTACACTGGACCACGACTTAACGTCTCGTTCCGACGGACGGCGGCCTTTCCAAGCCCATCGGTTCCTCTACTGACCGTGAGCAGGTCGTTATGCGGAAATAAATCTCAACGCTGACCCAGCTGGGACTCGAACCTGAGAACTACAAATTACGAGCCAGGCGCATCTGTGAACTGAAGCGATTTGGAAAATATTCAATTGAAGAGCGAACCTTTTCTTCAGTTAGCGATTTACAGCTCCGAACATTAGGTGGATTTAATTTCTATAAACTCTTCGTTGAATTGCAGTCTCGTTTCATCAGTCTCGTTTCTATTCCTTACTGACCTCTATAAATGTGCATCTAAAGGACATCTATTACTACTCGTTAGAGAATAGAGTTTAAACTTCCTCAGCCCTGCAACGTTTTCTATGCATGTTATTGGACAAGTGTGTTTTCAATAATGGCATTGAAAAAGAACTGTGTATTAGAAATTTAAACTCAGCAGGCTTTGGCGCACCAGGCTTGCAATATACAGTTCCCAGGTTCGAGTCACACCTGTTCCACCGTTGAGTTTTCTCTCCGCTAAACCTTCATCTTGCCCTTGGTTAGTAGGAGACACTGCTGTGCTTGGAAAACCGCCGCCCGTCGGATGGGACGTTAAGCCGTGGCCCCATGTGCGGGAGAGTCATACCCTGTGCACATTAAAGAACACGTTGGATGGCTTTGAGGCAAGATACCATCTGTCTCCCAACAGCTGTTCCAGTGGATCTCCTTCTCCCAACCTTAGTTGACCCCTTGTGGGTCCTAGTGGCCAAGTCATTAGCAAAATTTACGCAAAAAAGTGCCGTTCAAACGTAAAACAACCCAACCCACAAAGGAGCAACACAGGTTGGTTGGGTTGTTTTACCTCTGATCGGCACTTTTTTGCACACCATGAGTTAAATGACCAGATCACAAGGATCTCGAAGGCTCAAAGAAGGTTGGGGGAGGGGACCCACTGGAACAGCTGTTGGGAAACAGATGCTAACCTCCCGTCAAGGCTATCCAGCATGTTCTTTAACGTGCACAGAGTATGGCTCTCCCGCACACTGAACCGCGGCTTAACGTCCAATCCTACGGACGGCGACCTTTCCAAGCCCATTGGTGTCCCCTACTGAACGTGGGCAAGGCGGGAATTTTGCGGAGATAAATCTCAACGGTGACTCAGCTGGGACTCGACCCCCCCCCCCCCCCCGATAGGGGACCACCTTGAAAAGTTCTTTGGTGTGGAAAAAAATGCCGATCAGAGATAAAACAACCCAACCAACCTGTGTTGCTCCTTTGTGGGTTGGGTTGTTTTACGTTTTACGGCGTGGCTGCACCACATGGTCAGTAGGGGACACCGATAGCCAAGACCAACCGAGGCCGACGACATCGCTGACCAGTCGGACGACCGGTTGGATGGTGACGGTGTCTTAGGCCTCAACCTCAGGGTTCTGTGTGAGCAAGTTTAAGGGCTCTGCCGAACGGCTTTGCCCCGCCTAGTAGGCACGAGCCCTATTAAAAGTCTGGGCCTTACTAAGAGTCTCCACCCCGGGTGCCCAGCGAACTTGGTCCACAAATCCTTGTTCATGGCTAACCGGGGAACAGATTAAAGTTAGGTTTCTTCCGGTGGTTAGCTTTACTTCTATAGGACTGCTGCCATGTAAGGCCGGGGTTGAGGGGTGTCTATATGGCGTATTCCTTGCCCCCGGCTCTAGATAAGCACGGCTTTTCATAACTGGTAGTGTCGTGAGACGGAATCGGGAATTGCCGTGGTTGCTTAAGATCGCAACAAAAGAGAGGTGGGACTCGAACCTGGAAACTGCAGATTACGAGCCTGGCGAGCAATACAGGAAAACTGAATGATGGATGCGAAGTTTGTAAAGGGGTGATGGGATCACTCTTAAAACTAATAACACAAGACAGTGAAAAGACTTGATACCAAATTTCTAGGAATAAATATACTTCAAAAGGACAAAACAGGGCGAAAAGAGGACGCCAAATTTCAAAGAATGAATATGTTCCCTCTCATAATTATAGAGGTTAATATCTCCCTACAAAAGAAACAATTTAGTTGCATGGCAGGTGTACTTTTCTTTACACGTGGTTCGAACCCAAATTCCTTTGATCAATAGCCAAGCGCCATAAGTACTCGGCTACCGCATTGGTTTGTCTCCGCAAAATTCCCCGCCCTGCCCACGGTCAGTAGGGGACACCGATGGGCTTGGAAAGGCCACCGTCCGTCGGATGGGACGTTAAGCCGTGGCTCCGTGTTCGGGAGAACCATACCTTGTGCATGTTAAAGAACACAATGGATGGCCTTGACGGGAAGCTACCATCTGTCTCCTAACAGCTGTTTCAGTGGGTCCTCTCTCCCAACCTTCTCTGAGCCTTCGGGATTCTTGTGACTGGCCGTTAAGCCCATGGTGTGCAAAAAAGTGCCGCTCAGAGGTAAAACAATGCAACGTTAAAGAACACGCTGGATGGCCTTGACGGGAGGCTACCATCTGTCTCCCAACAGCTGTTCCAGTGGATCCCCTCCCCCAACCTTCTCTGAGTCTTCGGAGTCCATGTGACCTGGCCATTTAGCCCATGGTGTGCAAAAAAGTGTCGCTCAGAGGTAAAAGAACCCAACGTTAAAGAACACGCTGGATGGCCTTGACGGGAGGCTACCATCTGTCTCCTAACAGCTGTTCCAGTGGATCCCCTCCCCCAACCTTCTCTGAGTCTTCGGAGTCCATGTGACCTGGCCATTTAGCCCATGGTGTGCAAAAAAGTGTCGCTCAGAGGTAAAAGAACCCAACGTTAAAGAACACGCTGGATGGCCTTGACGGGAGGCTACCATCTGTCTCCCAACAGCTGTTCCAGTGGGTCCCCTCCTCCAACCTTCTCTGAGCCTTCGGGGTCCTTGTGACCTGGCCATTTAGCCCATGGTGTGCAAAAAAGTGTCGCTCACAGGTAAAACAACCCAACGTTAAAGAACACGCGGGATGGCCTTGACGGGAGGCTACCATCTGTCTCCCAACAGCTGTTCCAGTGGGTCCACTCCCCCAACCTTCTCTGAGCCTTCGGTGTCTTTGTGACCCGGCCATTTAGCCCATGATGTGCAAAAAAGTGTCGCTCACAGGTAAAACAACCCAACGTTAAAGAACACGCTGGATGGCCTTGACGGGAGGCTACCATCTGTCTCCCAACAGCTGTTCCATTGGGTCCCCTCCCCCAACCTTCTCTGAGCCTTTGGGGTCCATGTGACCTGGCCATTTAGCCCATGGTGTGCAAAAAAAGTGCCTGTCAGAGGTAAAACAACCCAACGTTAAAGAACACGCTGGATGGCCTTGACGGGAGGCTACCATCTGTCTCCCAACAGCTCCCACCTAAGAAAGAGAAAATGTGAAAATCGTTCTTCCACTATATCTTCCGAACGTGAGGGCCTACAATTACAAGTTAGGTGTGAAATAAGAGCCCATATGAAGGTGGTGTTAGACAACTTCAAATCCTTCTCTCCCGCAAGAAAGGAATGGAATTCCCTGGGATCGGTCTTATCGAGTTATATCTGAAATTAATGCTTGTGATGTCTCCAATGTGGAGGACTAACTCAAACATGACCTCATGACATGATTTTAGGGGGGGGAGGGCTAAAAAAAAGGAGGATGAAAAAGGTGATCAATGTTTAAGAGTCATATATAAAACGAAAATTTCTGAAGGTATGTGTTTTTAGTGGTAAAGAAAAAGATATAAATTAAACAGTTAAAAAAAAAACGTATCTTCACATATGCCCCGTGGAAGGTAGAAAACAAAACTAAAGCATTTATATGGTGCAATCGCTGAATTCGTATTCACTCCAAGGAAGATAAGGCGCCGGAAAATTTTGTTGAGTAGGTATAGTGGCTTAAATAAAAGTATCCGAACACTATGGTTGATTACAGAATTCAAAAAATGTATCCGGCAACGATTTTTTTTTAGAAATTAGGGATATGGCAACCTTCGTGTCGCGTGATTACAGAATTCAGGAAAAATATCTGGAGCGTGTACAGCAACTGCACACGCTCCAGCTACCATTCACAGCAAACAGCAAACTGGAGCGTGTGCAGATTCGTGAGGTAAAGTGATGTGGTGAAATTCGTGAGGTAAAGTGATGTGGTGAAATTCGTGAGGTAAAGTGATGTGGAACGGTAAGTGAGGATTCGGGAGGTAAGTGATGTGGTGAACGGTAATTAGGGATCTGGCAACCTTCGTGTCACGTGACACGAAGGTTGCCAGATCCCTAATTTCTAAAAAAAATCGTTGCTAGATGCATTTTCCCGAATTCTGTAATCAACCATAGTGTTCGGATACTTTTTTGAGCGACTGTATGTAATTAAATGACTCTTCGTGTCACGTGACACGAAGGTTGCCAGATCCCTAATTTCTAAAAAAAAAATCGTCGCCCGATATTTTTCCCGAATTCTGTAATCAACCAGTGTTCGGATACTTTTTTGAGCTACTGTATGTAATTAAATGACTCTTCTTGTCACGTGACACGAAAGTTGCTAGATCACTAATTTCTAAAAAAAAATCGTCGCCAGATATTTTTCCCGAATTCTGTAATCAACAAGTGTTCGGATACTTTTTTGAGCGACTGTATGTAATTAAATGACTCTTCTTGTCACGTGACACGAAAGTTGCTAGATCACTAATTTCTAAAAAAAATCGTCGCCAGATATTTTTCCCGAATTCTGTAATCAACCAGTGTTAGGATACTTTTTTAAGCGACTGTAAATAAATGCCCTATCTTCCTTGGAAGTGAATACCAATTCATTGACTGCACCATCGATATGCTTTAAGTTTATTTTCTACTTTTTTAGAGTCCTACAGGAAAATAGTTATTTTTTAAACTTTTTAATTTTTTTGTTACCTTCTCACCATTACCGACCGGAAAGTTAAAAACACCTTACACAGAATACACAATACTTTTCCTTTGGAAAACTGGATTCCCATCTTTTGAATGGTTTCTCGAACAAGGGATCTTCCAAGAAGAGTACAGTAAGCTCTGACTTTTGTTTATCTGACCTTTGACACCCGCAGAGAGGAGAGCGGAAACGGGTCATGTGTGTAGCGGAAGTGGTCGTAAGTCAGTAATAAAAACCAGTCTCAACTGGGACACTCGAGCGCTCCTCTCTCTGTTCTCCGCCGTTGTCATGGCAACGTCGCGCTGCCTGTCTCTCGAAGCATCAGTGTCTCTCCTCGGATCAGTGGCCGCTCCATCTGCGGCGGATTGATCTCCAATGTCGCAATTAGGGGAATATTATTCGGCCATCGAACGAAGCATTAAGGAGGATTACTTTTGTCCGCGTTGGCCCTACCGCTTCTGCAGTCGTCAGAAGGGGATTTAGGATTTTAAGGGGCCCCCGAAGCGCGAAATTATTTCTACGACCCTGTACGTCAATCGCTAAACCCCTTTTCGAGATGGGAGTTTCTAAACTGGGAATAATTAATTCTATGCAAATAGGTATGAATTATGTGCAAACTAAAAAGACATTTAGTGGTTAAATGATTTGGTACAGCCGTTCGCTGTTGTGTTAATAGTAAATCAGATACAAATCTCAGTTGGGCGGGGGTGGCTCAGTCGGTAGCGCGCCAGACTCGTAATCTGTAGTTCCCAGGTTCGAGTCCCAGCTGGGTCAGGGTTGAGATTTATCTCCGCAAAACTCCCCGCCCTGCTCACGGTTAGTAGGGGACACCGATGGACTTGGGAAGGCCACCGTCCGTCGGATGGGACGTTAAGCCGTGGCCCTTGTGTGGAAGAGCCATACCCTGTGCACGTTAAAGAACACGCTGGATGGCCTTGACGGGAGGCTACCATCTGTCTCCCAACAGCTGTTCCAGTTGGTCCCCTCCCCGAACCTTCTCTGAGCCTTTGGGGTTCATGTGACCTGGCCATTTAGCCCATGGTGTGCAAAAAAGTGCCGCTCAGAGGTAAAACAACCCAATAACACTAATAATGTTCATACATTGGTGTCTGCAACTCGCATAATTCACAAACTGCTAAATTATCTCGCAAAGCTACTGAAATTATGAACCTTACATTTTGTATTTCAATGAAATAGCATATATACCCAAGATCGTACGGCTTTCAAAAAAATCATCTAACGAAACAAAATTTACCTGCTTCACTCGGAAAGCAATTCCGGGAGGATATTAAAGTAGCATTTCATTCTTCAACCACTCATTTCCTGTTGAGCAAAGCGTTCTGTTCATGTTGGTAGAGCGTTTCGTAACAACAGCATGTCACAGAGAATGCTTCTACATTGTGTGAATGCTTCTACATTGTGATAGAGCACTCGAATTGTGATAGAGCACTCGAATTGTGATAGAGCACTCGAATTGTGATAGAGCACTCGAGATTAAAATCGATCCCAGAACAATATGGTTAGGACTGTAAATGTCCCTCAATCAGTAAGTTCAAGACTTTATTGAACTTACTGATTGAGAAAATGAAAAAAGTATCTGAACGCTATGGTTGATTACAGAATTCAGGAAAAATATCTGGCAACGATTTTTTTTAGAAATTAGTGATCTGGCAACCTTACACGAAAGTTGCCAGATCTCATTGAGAGAAATTAGTGATCTGACAACCTTACACGAAGGTTGCCAGATCATTAATTTCTAAAAAAATCGTTGCCAGATGATCGGGAAAAATATCTGGCGACGATTTTTTTTAGAAATTAGTGATCTGGCAACTTTCGTATCACGTGACACGAAGAGTCATTTAATTGCATACAGTCGCTCAAAAAAGTATCCGAACACTGGTTGATTACAGAATTCGGGAAAAATATCTGGAGACGATTTTTTTTTAGAAATTAGTGATCTGGCAACTTTGGTGTCACGTGACACGAAAATGAAATTTAGCGTGTGCAGTTACCGTTCACATTACAAATATTGAGAGTGCAGTTACCGTTCACAGCAAACTGGAGCGTGTGCAGTTATTGCACACGCTCCAGTTTGCTGTGAACGGTAACTGGAGCGTGTACAGTTGCTGTACACGCTCCAGATATTTTTCCTGAATTCTGTAATCACGTGATACGAAGGTTGCCAGATCACTAATTTCTAAAAAAATCGTTGCCAGGTATTTTTTCTGAATTCTGTAATCAACCCTAGTGTTCGGATACTTTTTTGAGCGACTGTAGGTGGTCATATTATTTTGATACTAGATAGTGTGGGCTCACTCACGGAAATATTGAGCATGTGCAGTTACCGTTCACAGCAAACTGGAGCGTCTGCAGTAACTGCACACGCTCCAGTTTGCTGTGAACGGTAACTGGAGCGTGTACAGTTGCTGTACACGCTCCAGATATTTTTCCTGAATTCTGTAATCACGTGACACGAAGGTTGCCAGATCACTAATTTCTAAAAAAATCGTTGCCAGATATTTTTTCTGAATTCTGTAATCAACCACGGTGTTCGAACTGTTGGAATAATAGACGGGAGCCATAGACAATTGTCAGGTCGACAAAAAAGTGACAACAGTCAGAATGCCCGCTACCTTCAGCTAATAGCTCAATGTCACAAGGCGATATCAGCCTGGCAACTCTCTCTAGAGCTTTTTTGCAGCCATTTCGAGGACAGTTCCGAGACGAACTGTTTAGTAAAGGTTTCACCATATAGTCGCTCAAAAAAAAACACATCCGAACACCATGGTTGATTACAGAATTCAGAAAAAATATCTGGCAACGATTTTTTTAGAAATTAATGATCTGGCAACCTTTGTGTAAGGTTGCCAGATCACTAATTTCTCTCAATATCTCTCAATGAGATCTGGCAACCTTCGTGTAAGGTTGCCAGATGACTAATTTCTAAAAAAAATCGTTGCCAGATATTTTCCCTGAATTCTGTAATCAACCATAGCGTTCGGATACTTTTTTGAGCGACTCTACCTTATCTGTATTAAAAAATGATAATAAAATTTATTTATTACATTAATATATCATATATTATAATTAGTAAAATATATTAAAATTAATATATTACATATTATAATTAATAAAAATATATAAATAAAATAAATACCCCCTCAAGCAGCTGCTTGCCACAGAGGTCTGACAGGAGCCTGTCAGTTTATATGCCATAGTAGAAGGTCTGAGAGGATGGCAGGCCCTCAGCAGAAAAACGACACATACATCCATGCCTTATCCGGGGCTCGAACCCAGGTCCTTTAGATATATTAAAATTAATATATTATAATTAATAAATTAAATAATAATAAAATAATAATAAATATTTATTAATTAACATTAAGAAGTGGTTCCGGATTCAGGAGAACGTTAAGAGATTGCACGTTAAAGAACTCACTGGATGGCTTCGATGGGAGGTTTCGATCTGTCTTCTAGCAACTGTCCAGTATTTCCCCAACCCTCTCTGAGCCCTTGGGGTTATTGTGAACTGACCACTCATTCCATTGGGCAAAAAAAGACATTCAGAAGTAAATGAACCCAACCTAATATTTGGAGATATAACACAGAAGTTTACGCAGCCTTTTCGCAGATCGTCACGACCTCAATATCACTCTCTGACATCGTCGAGATTTCAAAATCTATTTCTAAGATTGTCGCAACCTCAACATCTCCCAAAGAAATCGTCGCGACCTCAATTCCATTGAAGTCTGTCTCTGAACTTGTCTCGACTTCAATATCTATCTCTGAGATCGTTGCGACTTCGATATTTGTCTCTGAGATCATTGAAACCTCAGTATCTGTCTCGGCGATCGCTGTGACCTCAATATCTGTCTCTGAGATCGTATCTCCCTCAATGTCTCTCAATGAGATCGTCGCGACCTCAATATCTCTCAATGAGATCATCAGGACTTCAGTATCTCTCAATGAGATCGTCGCGACCTCAAAGTCTCTCAATGAGATCGTCGCGACCTCAATGTCTCTCAATGAGATCGTCGCGACCTCAATATCTCTCAATGAGATCATCGTGACTTCAATATCTCTCAATGAGATCGTCGCGACCGCAATGTCTCTCAATGAGATCGTCGCGACCTCAATGTCTCTCAATGAGATCGTCGCGACCTCAATATCTCTCAATGAGATCATCGTGACTTCAATATCTCTCAATGAGATCGTCGCGACCTCAAAGTCTCTCAATGAGATCGTCGCGACCTCAATGTCTCTCAATGAGATCGTCGCGACCTCAATATCTCTCAATGAGATCGTCGCGACCTCAATATCTCTCAATGAGATCGTCGCGATCTCAATATCTTTCAATGAGATCGTCGCGGCCTCAATATCTCTCAATGAGATCGTCGCGACCTCAATGTCTCTCAATGAGATCGTCGCGACCTCAATGTCCCTCAATGAGATTGTCGTGGCCTCAATGTCTCTCAATGAGATCGTCGCGACCTCAATATCTCTCAATGAGATCATCGTGACTTCAATATCTCTCAATGAGATCGTCGCGACCTCAAAGTCTCTCAATGAGATCGTCGCGACCGCATTGTCTTTCAATGAGATCGTCGCGACCTCAATATCTCTCAATGAGATCGTCGCGATCTCAATATCTTTCAATGAGATCGTCGCGGCCTCAATATCTCTCAATGAGATCATCACGACTTCAATATCTCTCAATGAGATCGTCGCGACCTCAATGTCTCTCAATGAGATTGTCGTGGCCTCAATGTCTCTCAATGAGATCGTCGCGACCTCAATATCTCTCAATGAGATCATCGTGACTTCAATATCTCTCAATGAGATCGTCGCGACCTCAAAGTCTCTCAATGAGATCGTCGCGACCGCATTGTCTTTCAATGAGATCGTCGCGACCTCAATATCTCTCAATGAGATCGTCGCGATCTCAATATCTTTCAATGAGATCGTCGCGGCCTCAATATCTCTCAATGAGATCATCACGACTTCAATATCTCTCAATGAGATCGTCGCGACCTCAATGTCTCTCAATGAGATTGTCGTGGCCTCAATGTCTCTCAATGAGATCGTCGCGACCTCAATATCTCTCAATGAGATCATCGTGACTTCAATATCTCTCAATGAGATCGTCGCGACCTCAAAGTCTCTCAATGAGATCGTCGCGATCTCAATATCTTTCAATGAGATCGTCGCGGCCTCAATATCTCTCAATGAGATCATCACGACTTCAATATCTCTCAATGAGATCGTCGCGACCTCAATGTCTCTCAATGAGATTGTCGTGGCCTCAATGTCTCTCAATGAGATCGTCGTGACCTCAATATCTTTCAATGAGATCGTCGCGATCTCAATATCTTTCAATGAGATCGTCGCGGCCTCAATATCTCTCAATGAGATCATCACGACTTCAATATCTCTCAATGAGATCGTCGCGACCTCAATGTCTCTCAATGAGATTGTCGTGGCCTCAATGTCTCTCAATGAGATCGTCGCGACCTCAATATCTCTCAATGAGATCATCGTGACTTCAATATCTCTCAATGAGATCGTCGCGACCTCAAAGTCTCTCAATGAGATCGTCGCGATCTCAATATCTTTCAATGAGATCGTCGCGGCCTCAATATCTCTCAATGAGATCATCACGACTTCAATATCTCTCAATGAGATCGTCGCGACCTCAATGTCTCTCAATGAGATTGTCGTGGCCTCAATGTCTCTCAATGAGATCGTCGCGACCTCAATATCTCTCAATGAGATCGTCGCGATCTCAATATCTTTCAATGAGATCGTCGCGGCCTCAATATCTCTCAATGAGATCATCACGACTTCAATATCTCTCAATGAGATCGTCGCGACCTCAATGTCTCTCAATGAGATTGTCGTGGCCTCAATGTCTCTCAATGAGATCGTCGCGACCTCAATATCTCTCAATGAGATCATCGTGACTTCAATATCTCTCAATGAGATCGTCGCGACCTCAAAGTCTCTCAATGAGATCGTCGCGACCGCATTGTCTTTCAATGAGATCGTCGCGACCTCAATATCTCTCAATGAGATCGTCGCGATCTCAATATCTTTCAATGAGATCGTCGCGGCCTCAATATCTCTCAATGAGATCATCACGACTTCAATATCTCTCAATGAGATCGTCGCGACCTCAATGTCTCTCAATGAGATTGTCGTGGCCTCAATGTCTCTCAATGAGATCGTCGTGACCTCAATATCTTTCAATGAGATCGTCGCGACCTCAATGTCTCTTAATGAGATCGTCGCGACCTCAATGTCTCTCAATGAGATCGTCGCGACCTCAGTGAGATTGCCGCGACCTCAATGTCTCTTAATGAGATCGTCGCGACCTCAATGTCTCTCAATGAGATCGTCGCGACCTCAGTGAGATTGTCGCGACCTCAATGTCTCTGAATGAGATCGCCGCGACCTCAATATCTCTCAATGAGATCATCGCGACCTCAATGTCTCTCAATGAGATCATCACAGTCTTAATACTTGTCTCTGATTTTGTCATGACCTCAATATCTATCTCTGAGATCAAGTAGGAACATTTTGAAGAAGAAATATTTAAAAGTTCTTTAAACTAATTCTCTTACTACCTTCCATAATGTTACACTGGTAAAAGACTCGACTGGTTAACGAAATATTTTATCAATAGTTTAACAAATATTCATTCAGGCTTTATAGTAAAAAAAACCTCGTTTTCATTGCTCTCCAATCTCTTCCTTTCTCTTGTCATTGCATTATCACTTCTTCTATCCACCCTCTGGCTGGCTACAAGTTCGGGGCGGGGGTGGCTCAGTCGGTAGCGCGCCAGGCTCGTAATCTGCAGTTCCCAGGTTCGAGTCACAGCTGGGTCATCGTTGAGATTTATGTCCGCAAAATTTCCCCGCCCTGCCCACGGTCAGTAGGGGACACCGATGGGCTTGGAAAGACCGTCCGTCCGTCGGATGGGAGATTAAGCCGTGGCCCCGTGTGCGGGAGAGCCATACCCTGTGGACGTTAAAGAACACGCTGGATGGCCTTGACGGGAGGCTACCATCTGTCTCCCAACAGCTGTTCCAGTGGGTCCCCTCACCCAACTTTCTCTGGGCCTTCGGGATCCATGTGACCTGGCCATTTAGCCCATGGTGTGCAAAAAAGTGCCGCTCAAAGGTAAAACAACCCAACCCAATCCACCCTCTGAGTACCTCCAAGACAATCTCCCTGATCTCGCTACCGAGTAGCAAATTCCTTCTGACTTCTCCAAACACGGAATCTTGAAGGTTAGTGACCGCAACAAATGGTTCATAAGATTGTCAAAGATCATTCCGTCCATCGGTTTCACTCAGGTAAAGCACGAACCGACCTGTACTTAGTGAAAGGCCCCATTTGGGGACTTTCTCCCTTCTGTTGTGTGGGGAGTGAGTTCACCTATTGGCCCTTAGCTTGACATCAGTCTGTTTCGAGCAGCATGCATTCCAAGCCGTATTTCAGACTGGTCTTTCTTCAGCAGAGAGAGATTGGCGGCGAATGAACTCTTGTAAGCTGATAAGGAAGATCTGTTGTGAGCGATACTGAAGCAGATTAATAATCCATTGATGGATGGCCGTTCGAGATTAGGAATGGGTTGGAGTTTTTTTACTATGAGCGTCACTTTTTTTGCCTACAATGGTCTAAATGGCCATGTCGCAAAGACCCCATGGGCTTTGAGGATGTTGGGGGAGGGGACGCACTTGAGTTGAGTTGTTGTTTTACCTCTGAGCGACACATTTTTGCGCACCATGGGCTAAATGGCCAGGTCACATGGATCCCGAAGGCTCAGAGAAGGTTGGGGGAGGGGACCAACTGGAACGGCTATTGGGAGACAGATGGTAGCCTCCCGTCAAGGCCATCCAGGGTGTTCTTTAACGTGCACAGGGTATGGCTCTCCCGCACACGAGGCCACGGCTTAACGTCCCATCCGACGGAAGGCGGCCTTTCCAAGTCCATCGGTGTCCCCTACTGACCGTGGGCAGGGCGGGGAATTTTGCGGAGATAAGTCTCAACGCTGACCCAGCTGGGATTCGAACCTGGGAACTACAGATTATGAGCCTGGCGCGCTACCGACTGAGCCACCCTCGCCCTAATCTCCCCGGTACTTTTTCCAGAATAATTCCGTTAATAAAATAAAAGTTTGAGAATTTTTTTGCTATTTAATATTTAACAACTCTATTCAAATATTCCATTTATGCTAAATGGTTTAAACTGTGCAGTTTTTCAGTGTGAAAAAATACTTACGAAATAAATTTGCAATTTACCACAATGTTAACATTTTTTTGGCAAACAGTTACCATATAGAAACCATTCTCTATTCCTTTTTATTACGGGGTGGCTCAGTCGGTAGCGCGCCAGGCTCGTAATCTGTACTTCCCAAGTTCGAGTCCCAGCTGGGTCAGCGTTGAGATTTATCTCCGCAAAATTCCCCGCCCTGCCCACGGTCAGTAGGGGACACAGATGGGCTTGGAAAGGCCGCCGTCCGTCGGATGGGACGCTAAGCCGTGGTTCCGTGTGCGGGAGAGCCACACCCTGTGCACTTTAAAGAACACGCTGAATGGCCTTGACTGGAGGTTACCATCTGTCTCCCAACAGCTGCTCCAGTGGGTCCCCTCCCCCAACCTTCTCTGAGCTTTCGGGGTCCATGTGACCTGGCCATTTAGCCCATGGTGTGCAAAAAAGTGCCTCTCAGAGGTAAAACAATGCAACGTTAAAGAACACGCTGGATGGCCTTGACTGGAGGCTACCATCTGTCTCCCAACATCTGTTCTAGTGGGTCCCCTCCCCCAACCTTCTCTGAGCCTACGGGGTCCATGTGACCTGCCATTTTGCCCATGGTGTGCAAAAAAGTGCCGCTCAGAGGTAAAACAACCCAACCCTTTTTATTACGCTAAAAATTTTTTCAAAAATCAGTGCTTAAATCCGTGTTGTTTCGTTTCTAATCTCATCAAACGGACACTGAGTCTAGCTTCGTCCTCGGGTCATTGCGCCGGAGCAGAATTCCGCGATTTGCGGAGCGTCATTGCTCCGACGAAGCGGTAAGAGACAGCTTTCGATTCCACCTGTGACATCAACGTCCGTGACTTGGCTCTCCTCTTCTGTCGACAGTGACTGACGTGAATGTTGCTGCCGGGTTGTCCGTTACTCTTTGTCCTTGTAACCCACAAGGTTCAGTAAACATGGATGAGTTAGGCTCCATCTGTGCCGTCATCTCTGCGTCACGCAACCCGCGTGAGTAATCCGTGCAGCAGGCACTGTTTGATCCTATTGCAGACCTGAGGGGCATTCTATCACGCACAATTAAAAGGTTGCGCAAAGTGTGGAAATAAGGGAGGGGAGATTTTGTTTTGTTTTCAGAGGTTCGTTCTGTTTTGAAATTAAATATCATTAATAACACATAAAAGCACCAAGGGGATTGGTTGACTAAATTATATAGCAAGGGTAACTCAATAACTGAAATAAAGTACCAGGGAGATTTAATAACTGAAATAAAGTACCAGGGAGATTTAATAACTGAAATAAAGTACCAGGGGAATTCAATAACTGAAATAAAGTATCAGGGAAATTCAATAACTGAAATAAAGTACCAGGGGAATTCAATAACTGAAATAAAGTATCAGGGAAATTCAATAACTGAATTAAAGTACCAGGGAGATTTAATAACTGAAATAAGTACCAGGGGAATTCAATAACTGAAATAAAGTACCAGGGGAATTCAATAACTGAAATAAAGTACCAGGGAGATTTAATAACTGAAATGAAGTACCAGGGAGATTTAATAACTAAAATAAAGTACCAGGTAGATTTAATAACTGAAATAAGTACCAGGGGAATTCAATAACTGAAATAAAGTACCAGGGGAATTCAATAACTGAAATAAAGTACCAGGGAGATTTAATAACTAAAATAAAGTACCAGGTAGATTTAATAACTGAAATAAAGTACCAGGGGAATTCAATAACTGAAATAAAGTACCAGGGAGATTTAATAACTGAAATAAGTACCAGGGGAATTCAATAACTGAAATAAAGTACCAGGGGAATTCAATAACTGAAATAAAGTACCAGGGAGATTTAATAACTGAAATAAAGTACCAGGGAGATTTAATAACTAAAATAAAGTACCAGGTAGATTTAATAACTGAAATAAAGTACCAGGGGAATTCAATAACTGAAATAAAGTACCAGGTAGATTTAATAGCTGAAATAAGTACCAGGGGAATTCAATAACTGAAATAAAGTACCAGGGGAATTCAATAACTGAAATAAAGTACCAGGGAGATTTAATAACTAAAATAAAGTACCAGGTAGATTTAATAACTGAAATAAAATACCAGGGGAATTCAATAACTGAAATAAAGTACCAGGTAGATTTAGTAACTGAAATAAAAGTAACAGAAAAATTTAATACCTGAAATAAAAGTAACAGGAAGATTTAATACCTGAAATAAAGGTAACAGGAAGATTTAATACCTGAAATAAAAGTAACAGGAAGATTTAATAACTGAAATAAAAGTAACAGGAAGATTTAACACCTGAAATAAAAGTAGCAGGAAGATTTAACAACTGAAATGAAAGTAACAGGAAGATTTAATAACTGAAATAAAAGTAACAGGAAGATTTAATAACTGAAACAAAGTACCAGGGAGATTTAATAACTAAAATAAAGTACCAGGTAGATTTAATAACTGAAATAAGTACCAGGGGAATTCAATAACTGAAATAAAGTACCAGGGGAATTCAATAACTGAAATAAAGTACCAGGTAGATTTAATGACTGAAATAAAGTATCAGGGAAATTCAATAACTGAAATAAAGTACCAGGGAGATTCAATAACTGAAATAAAGTACCAGGGAGATTTAATAACTGAAATAAAGTATCAGGGAAATTCAATAACTGAAATAAAGTAACAGGGGAATTCAATAACTGAAATAAAGTACCAGGGAAATTCAATAACTGAAATAAAGTACCAGGTAGATTTAGTAACTGAAATAAAAGTAACAGAAAGATTTAATACCTGAAGTAAAAGTAACAGAAAGATTTAATACCTGAAATAAAAGTAACAGGAAGATTTAATACCTGAAATAAAGGTAACAGGAAGATTTAATACCTGAAATAAAAGTAACAGGAAGATTTAATAACTGAAATAAAAGTAACAGGAAGATTTAACACCTGAAATAAAAGTAGCAGGAAGATTTAACAACTGAAATGAAAGTAACAGGAAGATTTAATAACTGAAATAAAAGTAACAGGAAGATTTAATAACTGAAACAAAGTACCAGGGAGATTTAATAACTGAAATAAAGTATCAGGGAAATTCAATAACTGAAATAAAGTATCAGGGAAATTCAATAACTGAAATAAAGTATCAGGGAAATTCAATAACTGAAATAAAATAACAGGGGAATTCAATAACTGAAATAAAGTACCAGAGAAATTCAATAACTAAAATAAAGTACCAGGTAGATTTAGTAACTGAAATAAAAGTAACAGGAAGATTTAATACCTGAAATAAAAGTAACAGGAAGATTTAATAACTGAAATAAAAGTAACAGGAAGATTTAACACCTGAAATAAAAGTAGCAGGAAGATTTAACAACTGAAATGAAAGTAACAGGAAGATTTAATAACTGAAATAAAAGTAACAGGAAGATTTAATAACTGAAATAAAGTAACAGGAAGATTTAACACCTGAAATAAAAGTAGCAGGAAGATTTAACAACTGAAATGAAAGTAACAGGAAGATTTAATAACTGAAATAAAAGTAACAGTAAGATTTAATAACTGAAATAAAATGACAGGAAGATTTAATAGCTGAAATAAAAGTAGCAGGAAGATTTAACATCTGAAATAAAAGTAACAGGAAGATTTAACAACTGAAATAAAAGTAAGAGGAAGATTTAACAACTGAAATAAAAGTAACAGGAAGATTTAACAACTGAAATAAAAGTAACAGGAAGATTTAACAACTGAAATAAAAGTGCCAGTGATGCAATAACTGAAAAAAAAGAGTTCCAGGGAGTCTCAAAAACTGAAATTAAAGTACCAGGGAGATTCAATAACTAAAATAAAAAGTGAGAAATTTTGTTACTGATATAAAGTACCAGAAAAACTCAATAACAGAAATAAAATAAATAGGAAGATTCAGTAACTAAAATAAAAATACCAGGGAGATTCATTAACTGCAAAAAAAAAGTACCAGAAAACTCAATAACAGAAATAAAAATACCCAGAAGAGTTAATAACTGAATCAAAAGTAACGGGAAGGTTTAATACCTGAGTTAAAAGTAACGTGGAGAATCAGCAACTGAAATAAAAGTAACAGAGAGATAAATAACTAAAATGAAAGTATAAGAGAGACTCAATAAGAGAAATAAAATACCAGGGAGATTTATTAACTGAATTAAAAGTAACGGGAAGATATAATACCTGAAATAAATGTACCAGGGTGATTAAACAACTGAAATAAAAGTACTAGGAGAAACTAATAACCGAAATAAAAGTAATAGGAGAATTTAATAACTGAAATAAAAGAAATAGGAGAATTTAATAACCGAAATAAAAGTATTAGGAGAATTTAAATAACTGAAAATAAAAGTATCAGAGAGACTCAAGAAAAATGAAATAAAAATACCAGAGAGATTTAATACCTGAAATAAAAGTAACTGAGCGAATCAAAATTCAAATAAAACTGAAATCAAAATGCCACGGAGACTTAACAAATGGAATAATCGAGATTCAAGTGAAATAAAAAAAAAATGCTAGGAAACTGAACAACAACAAAATTTAGTTAAAAAACATTATCTTCTTCGATTTAGCAACAAAAGAAATCTACTCCCAAATTCAAATGTACAATATATTTATTTCAAATTTATTCATTTAATTTACACATTTTTAAAACTTCCATACTTATTTACACATAGTAGGCCTGATCTTGTTGGACTTTTTTTATTGAAAGTCTGTTAATGTGGCGTATGACAAAAAAATATAAAGACGTTATAGAAAAACTTGTCTCTGATAAACCTTATCCGCTTAATCACTGATTGTGGCCAGGGGTGATGACGTAGTACTTTTAGGTCATTCCCGTTTTCTCCCTGGTGATACTTTTGTTTTAGAAAGTGTTTCCCCGGTAATTTATTTATCCAGTGTCTCCCTGGTGCTTCATTTTCATCCAGTGTCTCATTTGCATTTCTTTTTTTCACAACCAATATCCCTTTGGCATTTCTTTTGTAACCGCCAATGTCTCTCTGGCATTTTTTTTCTTCTTCAGCCTATATTTCTCTGTCATTTTTTCCCAGCTAGTGGCCTCTGTGGGGCTTCTTTTTTCCACCCAGATATCCCAGGTGATTTTCTTTTCATCAGTATCTCCCAGTTGCTTTTCTTTTCATCCAGTGTCTCCCGATTGCTTCTCTTTTCATCCAGTATCTCTCTAGTGCTTCTGTTTTCATCCAGTGTCTCCCAATTGCTTCTCTCTTCATCCAGTATCTCCAAGTTGCTTTCCTTTTCATCCAGTATCTTCCAGTTACATCTCTTTTCATCCATTATCACCCAGTTCCTTCTCTTTACATCCAGTGTCGCCGGGTTGCTTCTATGTTTTCCCAGTGTTTCCCAATTGATTCTCTCTTCTTCCAGTGTCTCCCATTTACTTCTACTCTACCCATTACTTCCACTCATTAGTGTTTTCATTACACTGCCTCCCTGGTGATTCTCTTTTCATTCAGTGTCTCCCAGTTGTTTCTCTTTTCGACCAGTTTCTCCCAGTTGCTTCTCTTTTCGTCAAGTGTCTTCCAGTTGCTTCTCTTTTCAACTAGTGTCCCAGTTATTTCTCTTTTCAACTAGTGTCCCAGTTATTTCTCTTTTCAACTAGTGTCCCAGTTATTTCTCTTTTCAACTAGTGTCCCAGTTACTTCTCTTTTCATCCAGTGACTACCAGTTGCTTCTCTTTTCATCCAGTGTCTCTCAGTTGCTTCTCTTTTCATCGAGTGTCTCCCAGTTGCTTCTCTTTTCATCCAGTGTCTCTCAGTTGCTTCTCTTTTCATCCAGTGTCTCTCAGTTGCTTCTCTTTTCATCCAGTGTCTATCAGTTGCTTCTCTTTTCATCCAGTGTCTAGAGGTTGCTTTTCATCAAGTGTCTTCCAGTTTCTTCTCTTTTCATCCAGTGTATCCCAGTTGCTTCTCTTTTCATCAAGTGTCTTCAGTTGCTTCTATTTTTATCCAGTGTCTATCAGTTGCTTCTCTTTTCATCCAGTGTCTATAGGTTGCTTCTCTTTTAATCCAGTGTCTATAGGTTGCTTCTCTTTTCATCAAGTGTTTTCCAGTTTCTTTTCATCCAGTGTCTCCCAGTTGCTTCTCTTTTCATTAAGTGTCTTCAGTTGCTTCTCTTTTCATCCAATTGCTTCTCTTTTCATCAAGTGTCTTCCAGTTGCTTTTCTTTTCATCCAGTGTCTCCCAGTTGCTTCTCTTTTCATCCAGTGTCTCCCAGTTGCTTCTCTTTTCATCCAGTGTCTTCCAGTTGCTTCTCTTTTCATCCAGTGTCTTCCAGTTGCTTCTCTTTTCATCAAATGTCTTCAGTTGCTTCTATTTTCAGCCAGTTGCTTCTCTTTTCATCAAGTGTCTTCCAGTTGCTTCTCTTTTCATCCAGTGTCTCCCAGTTGCTTCTCTTTTCATCCAGTGTCTCCCAGTTGCTTCTCTTTTCATCCAGTGTCTCCCAGTTGCTTCTCTTTTCATCCAGTGTCTCCCAGTTGCTTCTCTTTTCATCCAGTGTCTTCCAGTTGCTTCTCTTTTCATCCAGTGTCTATCAGTTGCTTCTCTTTTCATCCAGTGTCTAGAGGTTGCTTTTCTTTTCATCAAGTGTCTTCCAGTTTCTTCTCTTTTCATCCAGTGTATCCCAGTTGCTTCTATTTTTATCCAGTGTCTTCAGTTGCTTCTATTTTTATCCAGTGTCTATCAGTTGCTTCTCTTTTCATCAAGTGTCTCCCAGTTGCTTCTCTTTTCATCCAGTGTCTCCCAGTTGCTTCTCTTTTCATCCAGTGTCTTCCAGTTGCTTCTCTTTTCATCCAGTGTCTTCCAGTTGCTTCTGTTTTCATCCAGTGTCTTCCAGTTGCTTCTCTTTTCATCAAATGTCTTCAGTTGCTTCTATTTTCAGCCAGTTGCTTCTCTTTTCATCAAGTGTCTTCCAGTTGCTTCTCTTTTCATCCAGTGTCTCCCAGTTGCTTCTCTTTTCATCCAGTGTCTTCCAGTTGCTTCTCTTTTCATCCAGTGTCTTCCAGTTGCTTCTCTTTTCATCCAGTGTCTTCCATTTACTTCTCTTTTCATCCAATTTCTCCCAGTTGCTTCTCTTTTCATCAAGTGTCTTCAGTTGCTTCTATTTTCAGCCAGTTACTTCTCTTTTCATCAAGTGTCTTCCAGTTGCTTCTCTTTTCATCCAGTGTCTATCAGTTGCTTCTCTTTTCATCCAGTGTCTATAGGTAACTTCTCTTTTCATCAAGTGTGTTCAGTTGCTTCTATTTTCATCCAGTTGCTTCTCTTTTCATCCAGTATCTCCCAGTTTCTTCTCTTTTCATCCAGTGTCTCCCAGTTGCTTCTCTCTTCATCAAGTATCTTCAGTTGCTTCTATTTTCATCCAGTTCCTTCTCTTTTCATCAAGTGTCTTCCAGTTGCTTCTATTTTCATCCAGTTGCTTCTCTTTTCATCAAGTGTCTTGCAGTTGCTTCTCTTTTCATCCAGTGTCTCCCAGTTGCTTCTCTTTTCATCCAGTGTCTCCCAGTTGCTTCTCTTTTCATCAAGTGTCTTCAGTTGCTTCTCTTTTCATCCAGTGTCCCCCAGTTGCTTCTCTTTTCATCAAGTGTCTTCAGTTGCTTCTATTTTCATCCAGTTGCTTCTCTTTTCATCAAGTGTCTTCCAGTTGCTTCTCTTTTCATCCAGTGTCTATCAGTTGCTTCTCTTTTCATCCAGTGTCCCGCAGTTGCTTCTCTTTTCATCCAGTGTCTCCCAGTTGCTTCTCTTTTCATCCAGTGTCTCCCAGTTGCTTCTCTTTTCATCCAGTGTCCCCCAGTTGCTTCTCTTTTCATCAAGTGTCTTCAGTTGCTTCTCTTTTCATCCAGTGTCCCCCAGTTGCTTCTCTTTTCATCAAGTGTCTTCAGTTGCTTCTATTTTCATCCAGTTGCTTCTCTTTTCATCAAGTGTCTTCCAGTTGCTTCTCTTTTCATCCAGTGTCTATCAGTTGCTTCTCTTTTCATCCAGTGTCTATAGGTAACTTCTCTTTTCATCAAGTGTGTTCAGTTGCTTCTATTTTCATCCAGTTGCTTCTCTTTTCATCAAGTGTCTTCCAGTTGCTTCTCTTTTCATCCAGTGTCTCCCAGTTGCTTCTCTTTTCATCAAGTGTCTTCAGTTGCTTCTCTTTTCATCCAGTGTCCCCCAATTGCTTCTCTTTTCATCAAGTGTCTTCAGTTGCTTCTATTTTCATCCAGTTGCTTCTCTTTTCATCAAGTGTCTTCCAGTTGCTTCTCTTTTCATCCAGTGTCTCCCAGTTGCTTCTCTTTTCATCTAGTGTCTTCAGTTGCTTCACTTTTCACCCAGCGTCTATCAGTTGCTTCTCTTTTCATCCAGTGTCTCCCAGTTGCTTCTCTTTTCATCCAGTGTCTCCCAGTTGCTTCTCTTTTCATCAAGTGTCTTCAGTTGCTTCTCTTTTCATCCAGTGTCTCCCAGTTGCTTCTCTTTTCATCTATTGTCTTCAGTTGCTTCACTTTTCATCCAGTGTCTATCAGTTGCTTCTCTTTTCATCCAGTGTCTCCCAGTTGCTTCTCTTTTCATCCAATGTCTCCCAGTTGCTTCTCTTTTCATCAAGTGTCTTCAGTTGCTTCTCTTTTCATCCAGTGTCCCCCAGTTGCTTCTCTTTTCATCAAGTGTCTTCAGTTGCTTCTATTTTCATCCAGTTGCTTCTCTTTTCATCAAGTGTCTTCCAGTTGCTTCTCTTTTCATCCAGTGTCTATCAGTTGCTTCTCTTTTCATCCAGTGTCTTCAGTTGCTTCTATTTTCATCCAGTTGCTTCTCTTTTCATCAAGTGTCTTCCAGTTGCTTCTCTTTTCATCCAGTGTCTATCAGTTGCTTCTCTTTTCATCCAGTGTCTCCCAGTTGCTTCTCTTTTCATCCAGTGTCTCCCAGTTGCTTCTATTTTCATCAAGTGTCTTCAGTTGCTTCTCTTTTCATCCAGTGTCCCCCAGTTGCTTCTCTTTTCATCAAGTGTCTTCAGTTGCTTCTATTTTCATCCAGTTGCTTCTCTTTTCATCAAGTGTCTTCCAGTTGCTTCTCTTTTCATCCAGTGTCTATCAGTTGCTTCTCTTTTCATCCAGTGTCCCCCAGTTGCTTCTCTTTTCATCCAGTGTCTCCCAGTTGCTTCTCTTTTCATCCAGTGTCCCCCAGTTGCTTCTCTTTTCATCAAGTGTCTTCAGTTGCTTCTATTTTCATCCAGTTGCTTCTCTTTTCATCAAGTGTCTTCAGTTGCTTCTATTTTCATCCAGTTGCTTCTCTTTTCATCAAGTGTCTTCCAGTTGCTTCTCTTTTCATCCAGTGTCTATCAGTTGCTTCTCTTTTCATCCAGTGTCTCCCAGTTGCTTCTCTTTTCATCCAGTGTCTCCCAGTTGCTTCTATTTTCATCAAGTGTCTTCAGTTGCTTCTCTTTTCATCCAGTGTCCCCCAGTTGCTTCTCTTTTCATCAAGTGTCTTCAGTTGCTTCTATTTTCATCCAGTTGCTTCTCTTTTCATCAAGTGTCTTCCAGTTGCTTCTCTTTTCATCCAGTGTCTCCCAGTTGCTTCTCTTTTCATCAAGTGTCTTCAGTTGCTTCTCTTTTCATCCAGTGTCTCCCAGTTGCTTCTCTTTTCATCCAGTGTCCCCCAGTTGCTTCTCTTTTGACGGGAGACTACCATCTGTTTCCCAACGGCTGTTCCAGTGGGTCCCCTCCCCCAACTTTCTCTGAGCCTTGTGTACAAAAAAGTGGCTCCAGTTGCTTCTCTTTTCATCCAGTGTCTATAGGTAACTTCTTTTTTCATCAAGTGTGTTCAGTTGCTTCTATTTTCATCAATTGTCTCTCTTATCTTTCTTTTTTTTATCCAGTATCTCCCTGGTGCTATTTTCCAGCTAGCGTCTCCATTGAGTTTTTGTTTCCAGCAGTGTCTCTCTGGCGTTCTTTTACCATACCCAGTGTCTCCTTGGCGCCTCTTTTTTCAGCCAGTGTCTCCCTGATAATTCTTTTAGCACCTCCCCGCCGCAATTCCTCTGGTATTTCATATCAGCTATAACCTCTGCCTGTCCGATAGCGAAACAATATCGTAAGGGGCCTGGTGCCAACATAATATATATATATTATCATGACATAACAATAATAATACAATAATAATACTTTTATTTCCATTTTATTTTGCAGTATAAAGATGTTATTTATTATAATACAGAAAACAAAAAAATGAACACTGAGTTAAAAATAAAATCAATAGATATTTGATAAAACTGAGCATCGTAGCATAAATAATGACTTAATATAATTTAGTTAATTAACTGATTAGCGATAAATATCTATGTATTATTTACTTTATTCATTTGAATTCTTTCATAATAAAAATTAAAAAAATAAAACTGTTCCTTTTCATTTGAAAATGAGAAACGCAAAACTCTGCCCATCCGTTATTTTGTTCCAGAAGGGTTGGGTTGTTTTACCTCTGAGCGGCACTTTTTTGCATACAAGGCTCAGAGAAGGTTGGGGGAAGGGACCCACTGGAACAGCTGTTGGGAAACAGATGGTAGCCTCCCGTCAAGGCCATCCAGCGTGTTCTTTAACGTTGGGTTGTTTTACCTCTGAGAGGCACTTTTTTGCACACAAGGCTCAGAGAAGGTTGGGGGAGGGGACCCATTGGAACAGCTGTTGGGAGACAGATGGTAGCCTTCCGTCAAGGCCATCCAGCGTGTTGTTTAACGTTGGGTTGTTTTACCTCTGAGAGGCACTTTTTTGCACACAAGGCTCAGAGAAGGTTGGGGGAGGGGACCCACTGGAACAGCTGTTGGGAAACAGATGGTAGCCTCCCGTCAAGGCCATCCAGCGTGTTCTTTAACGTTGGGTTGTTTTACCTTTGAGAGGCACTTTTTTGCACACAAGGCTCAGAGAAGGTTGGGGGAGGGGATCCACTGGAACAACTGTTGGGAAACAGATGGTAGCCTCCCGTCAAGGCCATCCAGCGTGTTCTTTAAAGTTGGGTTGTTTTACCTCTGAGCGGCACTTTTTTGCACACAAGGCTCAGAGAAGGTTGGGGGAGGGGACCCATTGGAACAGCTGTTGGGAGACAGATGGTAGCCTCCCGTCAAGGCCATCCAGCGTGTTCTTTAACGTTGGGTTGTTTTACCTCTGAGAGGCACTTTTTTGCACACAAGGCTCAGAGAAGGTTGGGGGAGGGGACCCACTGGAACAGTTGTTGGGAAACAGATGGTAGCCTCCCGTCAAGGCCATCCAGCGTATTCTTTAACGTTGGGTTGTTTTACCTCTGAGAGGCACTTTTTTGCACATAAGGCTCAGAGAAGGTTGGGGGAGGGGACCCACTGGAACAGCTGTTGGGAAACAGATGGTAGCCTCCCGCCAAGGCCGTCCAGCGTGTTCTTTAACGTGCACAGGATATGCTCTCCCGCACACAGGGCCACGGCTTAACGTCTCATCCGATAGACGGCGGCCTTTCCAAGCGCGTCGGTGTCTGGGACTCGAACCTGGGAACTACAGATTACGAGCCAGGCGCGCCCATTGTTCCAGAAGAGTTCACTATTTAAAACTTGAAACCTAAAGCATCGAAGAAATGGTGACATCCAATTTTCTTAATTTTTTGTTGAAACAGTAGAATGTTTTTAGTCGGAAGCTGGTTCTGAATCCTTCCTGCTCTTCCTGTGAAAGAGTAGTAACATTTTTCTTGCCAAAGGGAATGCTAATGCAAGTGGGATGCCTTCTGGTGTTGCTACTTGAAACTGTTCACAAAGGATTTTCGATGTCTTCTACAATAAATCAGCCTGCGTCAGATCTTCAAATCTTCTCCATTCTACTGAATGCAGACTGAGATTTGTCAGCCTTTGTTCGCATGTCAGGTTGGATTTGGGTTGGGTTGTTTTACCTCTGAGCGGCACTTTTTTGCACACCATGGGCTAAATGGCCAGGTCACATGGACCCCGAAGGCTCAGAGAAGGTTGGGGGAGGGGACCCACTGGAACAGCTGTTGGGAGACAGATGGTAGCTTCCCGTCAAGGCCATCCAGCGTGTTCTTTAACGTGCACAGGGTATGGCCCTCCCGCACACGGGGCCACGGCTTAACGTCCCATCCGACGGACGGCTGCCTTTCCAAGCCCATCGGTGTCCCCTACTGACCGTGGGCAGGGCGGGGAATTTTGCGGAGATAAATCTCAACGCTGACCCAGCTGGGACTCGAACCTGGGAACTACAGATTACGAGCCTGTCAGGTTGAAGTTTTAAATAGTTGGGTTTTAAGAGTTCCTCGAGCACTACGGTGCTCGTGAAGGAGGTGTTGCACATGCGCAGAAGTAGAGGTTCTGCGCACCTAGAAATATTTTCCCTTCATTTCCCGCTTTATAATAAGGAAATGAAAAAAAAAAGTTATTTAATTTTAAGGAAAATAGCTGCATTTCTCTCTTACAGCAAGTTAATGAGTTTTGTGTGAGAATGGGGCATATTAAGCGAGATTTCCAAAAAAAAAAAGGGGTGGGGAGTAGGAAAGTAAAAGAATGTCTTATTGAACCTCTTTATGAATAAGGGAATGCTTCTGCTTCTGACGTTCTGGAGTGAGGGTTGTCTCAATCAATAGCACGAAACGCTCGGAATCTGCAGTTCCCGTGTTCAAGAAAAAAACTTTAAAAGCAAAGTAAATGAGTATTCTGTTTTCTCTCTGGGATAGCGGTCAGATCTTTTACTCAAATAAATTAAAAAAATCTCATTCTCAAAATCATATATTTTTCTCAGATCGTCTCGACCTTAATATTCGTCTCTGAGATCATCTCGAATTCAAAATCTATTTCTGGGATAGTCGCGAACTTAATATCTGTCTCTGAGATATTTTTTATAACGTCAAAGAGCCAATCACTCGACTTCCAAACAAGAGCACCATGCGCAGCATAAAGTCTCGTCCTCAACATCTGTCTCTGACATAGTCTCGACCTCAACATCTGTCTCTGAGATCGTATCGACCTCAATATCTATTTCTGAGATAATCTAGAACTCAATAACCGTCTCTGAAATCGTCTCGAATTCAACATCTACTTCTGCGATAGTCGCGACCTCAATATCTGTTTCTGAGGTCGTCTCGACTTCAGTACCTGTCTCTGACATAGTCTCGACCTCAACATCTGTTCTGAGATCGTGTCAACCTCAATATCTATTTCTGAGATCATCTAGAACTCAATATCTGTCTCTGAGATCGTCTCGAATTCAACATCTATTTCTGCGATAGTCAGGACCTCAATATCTGTCTCTGAGGTCGTCTCGCCCTCAGTACCTATCTCTGACATAGTCTCGACCTCAATATCTATTTCTAAGATCATCTAGAACTCTATCCATCTCTGAGATCGTCTCGAATTCAACATATATTTCTGTCATAGTCGCGACCTTAATGTTTGTTTCTGAGGTCGTCTCCACCTTAATACCTGTCTCTGAGATCGTCTCGACCTCAACATCTGTCTCTGAGATCGTCTCGACCTCAACATCTGTCTCTGAGATCGTGTCAACCTCAATATCTATTTCTGAGATCATCTAGAACTCAATATCCATCTCTGAGATCGTCTCGAATTCAACATATATTTCTGCCATAGTCTCGACCTTAATATCTGTCTCTGAGATAGTCTCGACCTCAACACCGGTCTCTGAGATCGTGTCGACCTCATATCTATTTCTGAGGTCGTCTTGAATTCAACATCTATTTGTGCGATAGTCGCGACCTTAATATCTGTCTCTCAGATAAACTCGACATCAATACCTGTCTCTGAGATAGTCTCGACCTCAACATCCAACTCTGAGATCATGGATTTCCTCCTCCAACCTTCTCTGAGCCTCAGGGGCCCATGTGACCTGACCATTTAGCCAATGGAGCGCAAAAAAGTGCTGCTCAGAGGTAAAACAACCCAACCTGCATACTCGCCAACCTGGTTCGCTATTGACTGAACTCCACCCCCAACACCTGCCTTACCTCGTATCTAATATCGCCTTCTTCTGATGGTGCTGTTGAGGGTAAAAAGCAACTGAATCCCAAAGCCAAATAAATAATTTCCCTTTCAGACTAACATCTGTGCCAGTCTTCAACTTCGTGCTTTGTGCTTCAAAACAGGCTTTAGTATATATTCTCTAAAATAGGACACGCCGTTTGTCTGGAAACCGCACAAAGGCCCAGCAATGGAAATATAAGTCTGTAAAAGAGGAAGTGTTGAAGTCCAGAGTCCTTTCGCGAAGCCCAAGATCAACATGACCCCCACAGAGTAAATGAAACACGTGGCAGGTCGAAGGTCACCACTGGACAGCGAAAGAAACGCCAGAGAGCCAATCACTCGACTTCCAAACAAGAACACCATGCGCAGCATAAATGTTTATATGTAAAACAGATGTGGCGAATTTTGTAGTTGAAGTTTGTAACTTGGCTTCCACGTGGTGGTATGGCTTCCTCTCCGCTCCTAGATGCGGATGACGTTTCATCTTCTCAGCTGTTCCTCGAAGGATGGTGTAGGATGCTTTACTCTCGACATAGCTTTCAACCTTCCTGATATGAAGGGAAATTCGAGGCTAGGCTAACTTATACAACTGCCCTACTGAAATATTATCAGTGTTTTGTCAATGGTAATCTCAATTCGTAGCTCTATAACTTCTCAAATATGCATTTAATGGAAAAATGTGACTGAAGATAAATTAAAGACCATAATCCAATCTATTTAAATCTCGATATTCAAAAATATTTGTTCAATATTTGAAGAGTTATGGAAGCTAGAATATTTTACAACAGTAATGGCCCATAGGTTGGGTTGTTTTACCTCTGAGCTGCATTATTTTGCACACCATGGGCTAAATGGCCAGGTCACAAGGACCCCGAAGGCTTAGAGAAGCTTTGGGGGAGAGGACTAACTGGAACATCTGTTGGGAGACAGATGGTAGCCTCCCGTCAAGGCCATCCAGCATGTTCTTTATCGTGCACAGGGTATGGCTCTCCCGCACACGGAGCCACAGCTTAACGTCCCTAGTGACAGACAGCGGCCTTTCCAAGCCCATCGGTGTCCCCTACTGACTGTGGGCAGGGCGGGGAATTCTGCTGAGGTAAATATCAACGCTGTCTCAGCTGGGGGCCATCCAGCATGTTCTTTATCGTGCACAGGGTATTCCTTTCCCGCACACGGAGCCACAGCTTAACGTCCCATGTGACAGACAGCGGCCTTTCCAAGCCCATCGGTGTCCCCTACTGACAGTGGGCAGGGCGGGGAATTCTGCGGAGGTAAATATCAACGCTGTCCCAGCGAACCTGGGAACTACAGATGACGAGCCTAGCGCGCTACCGACTGAGCCACCCCCATCCCTATGACCCATAGGAATTTAACTCTTAAATTAATTCAAACTTAGACAATAAGTATTGTTTTAAAACCTTTTTTTTTTCAATTTGTTTTCTGGGACTTATAGCCAATATTGGCTTTAGGCACAATGTCAGAACATAGATTTTTTGGCATGTCGATAAGTTGGGTTGGGTTGTTTTACCTCTGAGCGGCACTTTTTTGCACACCATGGGCTAAATGGCCAGGTCACATGGACCCCGAAGGCTCAGAGAAGGTTGGGGGAGGGGACCCACTGGAACAGCTGTTGGGAGACAGATGGTAGCCTCCCGTCAAGGCCATCCAGCGTGTTCTTTAACGTGCACAAGGCATGGCTCTCCCGCACACGGGGCCACGGCTTAACGTCCCATCCGACGGACGGCGGCCTTTCCAAGCCCATCGGTGTCTCCTACTGACCGTGGGCAGGGCGGGGAATTTTGCGGAGATAAATCTCAATGCTTACCCAGCTGGGACTCGAACCTGGGAACTACACATTACGAGCCAGGCGCGCTACCGACTGAGCATCCCCCGCCCCCTGCATGTCAATAAGTGAATAATTTTTATTTTTGCCGAGGAACAATCACAACTATGACAAGACAAACGACCAGGCTTTATCTCGGCACTCGAAACCAAACCCGGCAGTCGCACCCTCAAGCCAACGCGATACCATTGAGTCTCAGGTTTTGATGCATACCTGGATATAATTTTGTCATTTCATGTATATATTAGTATGTGACCTTGCATTATAATCCTTTGAGTGAAACTGTTTCCTTTCTCCCACCACTGACTAAGACTGTTTATGGCTAATGGGTTTGGGTTGTTTCACCTCTGAGCGGCACTCTTTTGCACACCATGGGCTAAATGGTCAGGTCACATGGACCCCGAAGGCTCAGAGAAGGTTGAGGGAAGGGACCCACTGGAACAGCTGCTGGGAGACAGATGGTAGCCTCCCGTCAAGGCCATCCAGCGTGTTCTTTAACGTTGGGTTGTTTTACCTCTGAGCGGCACTTTTTTGCACACCATGGGCTAAATGGCCAGGTCACATGGACCCCAAAGGCTCAGAGAAGGTTGAGGAAGGGGACCCACTGGAACAGCTGTTGGGAGACAGATGGTAGCCTCCCGTCAAGGCCATCCAGCGTGTTCTTTAATGTTGGGTTGTTTTACCTCTGAACGGTACTTTTTTGCACACCATGGGCTAAATGGCCAGGTCACATGGACCCCGAAGGCTCAGAGAAGGTTGAGGGAGGGGACCCACTGGAACCGCTGTTGGGAGACAGATGGTAGCCTCCCGTCAAGGCCATCCAGCGTGTTCTTTAACGTCCACAGGGTATGGCTCTCCCGCACACGGGGCCACGGCTTAACGTCCCATCCGACGGACGGCGGCCTTTCCAAGCCCATCGGTGTCCCCTACTGACAATGGGCAGGGCGGGGAATTTTGCGGAGATAAATCTCAACGCTGACCCAGCTGGGACTCGAACCTGGGAAATACAGATTACGAGCCTGGCGCGCTACCGACTGAGCCACCCCGCCCCTTTATGGCTAATGTGCCTTGTTGTAATCAGCAAGACAGGTTTATGGTACCTGATCGTCAGTGATCGGTCCCCTTTCCGGCCTAGCTCCATTGATCATGGAGCACAGGCCAAATGACCATCTCCCAGCTGGGTCAGCATTGAGACTTATCTCCGCAAAAATTCTCCGCCCTGCCCACGGTCAGTAGGGGACACCGATGGACTTGGAAAGGCCACCGTCCGTCGGATGGAACCTTAAGCCATGGCCCCGCATGCGGGAGAGCCATACCCTGCATACGTTAAAGAACACACTGGATGGCCTTGACGGGAGGCTACCATCTGTCTCCCAACAGCTGTTCCAGTGGGTTCCTTCCCCCAACCTTCTCTGAGCCTTTGGAGTCCTTGTGACCTGGCCATTTAGCCCATGATGTGCAAAAAAGTGCCGCTCAGAGGTAAAACAAACCAACTCAACCCAATAAATGACCGTCCCTTGGGACGGGGAGGAAAGGGCATTTCTGAGATTTTTCACACTTGTAGTTTGTAAAGGTATTTTTCTGCCACTTACTACGCTCTACGTGAGAACATCGGTTTTCTGTGACAAAAGTGCAGAATTCTTTTACTGAGGCCCTATCTGAACATATATGTCAGAGCATAGTTAGGCGGATTTTTATGTTGGCGAAGAAGCTTTCTGATTTTGATGGATTAGCCCAGGTGTGTTGAGAGGGTACGTTCGAGTGAAACTTATGTATTTTTTTATAGTACGTTAGTGTATTTGTTAATGTTCCCTACTCCGTTAACATGCATTCGTGGGGCGGGGATGGCTCAGTCGGTAGCGCACCAGGCTCGTAATCTGTAGTTTCCAGGTTCGAGTCCCAGCTGGGTCAGCGTTGAGATTTATCTCCGCAAAATTCTCCGCCCTGCCCACGGTCAGTAGGGGACACCGATGGGCTTGGAAAGGCCGCCGTCCGTCGGATGGGACGTTAAGCCGTGGCCCCGTGAGCAGGAGAGCCATATCCTGTGCACGTTAAAGAACAAGCTGGATGGCCTTGACGGGAGGCTACCATCTGTCTCCCAACAGCTGTTCCAGTGGGTTCCCTCCCCCAACCTTCTCTGAGACTTCGGGGTCCATGTGACCTGGCCATTTAGCCCATGGTGTGCAAAAAAGTGCCGCTCAGAGGTAAAACAACCCAACCCAACCCATGCATTCGTGCTGGAACTAAAGTTTTTTACGCACCGTACGTGGAAACGTGTGAATTCTACTTTTAGCATGGCTTACTTTCTATAGCATTCTGCTGTGTACAGAAACTCTTTACAGAATTTACCCTATGAAAACAGCTGACCTTGTAAAGCGTGTACAGTCGCTCAAAAAGGTATCCGAACACTATGGTTGATTACAGAATTCAGAAAAAATATCTGGCAACGATTTTTTTTAGAAATTAGTGATCTGGCCACCTTCGTGTCACGTGACACGAAGGTGGTTCACTAATTTCTAAAAACGTTGTTGCAAGATATTTTTTCTCAATTCTGTAATCAACCGTAGCCTTTGGATACTTTTTTGTGCGACTGTAAGTGGTCATATTATTTTGATACTAGATCGTGTGAGCTCACTCACGGAAATATTGAGCGTGTGCAGTTACCGTTCACAGCAAACTGGAGCGTGTGCAGTTACCGTTCACAGCAAACTGGAGCGTGTGCAGTTACCGTTCACAGCAAACTGGAGCGTGTGCAGTTACCGTTCACAACAAACTGGAGCGTGTGCAGTTACCGTTCACAGCAAACTGGAGCGTGTGTAGTTACCGTTCACAGCAAACTGGAGCGTGTGCAGTTACCGTTCACAGCAAACTGGAGCGTGTGCAGTTACCGTTCACAGCAAACTGGAGCGTGTGCAGTTACCGTTCACAGCAAACTGGAGCGTGTGCAGTTACCGTTCACAGCAAACTGGAGCGTGTGCAGTTACCGTTCACAGCAAACTCGAGCTTGTGCAGTTACCGTTCACAGGAAACTGGAGCGTGTGCAGTTACCGTTCACAGCAAACTGGAGCGTGTGCAGTTACCATTCACAGCAAACTGGAGCGTGTGCAGTTACCGTTCACAGCAAACTGGAGCGTGTGCAGTTACCGTTCACAGCAAACTGGAGCGTGTGCAGTTACCGTTCACAGCAAACTGGAGCGTGTGCAGTTACCGTTCACAGCAAACTGGAGCGTGTGCAGTTACCGTTCACAGCAAACTGGAGCGTGTGCAGTTACCGTTCACAGCAAACTGGAGCGTGTGCAGTTACCGTTCACAGCAAACTGGAGCGTGTGCAGTTACCGTTCACAGCAAACTGGAGCGTGTGCAGTTACCGTTCACAGCAAACTGGAGCGTGTGCAGTTACCGTTCACAGCAAACTGGAGCGTGTGCAGTTACCGTTCACAGCAAGCTGGAGCGTGTGCAGTTACCGTTCACAGCAAACTGGAGCATGTGCAGTTACCGTTCACAGCAAACTGGAGCGTGTGCAGTTACCGTTCACAGCAAACTGAAGCGTGTGCAGTTACCGTTCACAGCAAACTGGAGCGTGTGCAGTTACCGTTCACAGCAAACTGGAGCGTGTGCAGTTACCGTTCACAGCAAACTGGAGCGTGTGCAGTTACCGTTCACAGCAAACTGGAGCGTGTGTAGTTACCGTTCACAGCAAACTGCAGCGTGTGCAGTTACCGTTCACAGCAAACTGGAGCGTGTGCAGTTACCGTTCACAGCAAACTGGAGCATGTGCAGTTACCGTTCACAGCAAACTGGAGCGTGTGCAGTTACCGTTCACAGCAAACTGGAGCGTGTGAAGTTACCGTTCACAGCAAACTGGAGCGTGTGCAGTTACCGTTCACAGCAAACTGGAGCGTGTGAAGTTACCGTTCACAGCAAACTGGAGCGTGTGCAGTTACTGCACACGCTCCAGTTTGCTGTGAACGGTAACTGGAGCGTGTACAGTTGCTCTACACGCTCCAGATATTTTTTCTGAATTCTGTAATCAACCATAGTGTTCGGATACTTTTTTGAGCGACTGTACTAACGAACTGACGCCGTAACGCGAATTTCATCAGCGTGATGAGTCATACGTTCGCCAGGAAACGGTGGAAAAGACGATTTTTGAAAACTGTGAGAGCTTTTAGAAGTGTAGATTTTTAAAAAAATGATTACTCCCATAGCTGATTTTTCTTCGGGGGAAGAAATTTTTATCTTACCGCGTAGCGTTACTTCCTAGGAAAGAGTTTCCATCATGTACTGAGGCTACAGCGGTAATAAGTATTAGAAATAAAACCCTGTCGCGAAACGGATATACTTACGGAGAGTAATTAATTGAGACATGGCAGATTTAACGTAAAACCACTTTCCAAAACTAGTCCTGACGCGAAAATACAGATATCTGATGGCTACATCCTTCAACCCTATGGAGACTAAATAAGAGAGGTGCAACATTAGGAGGTTTAGAGGCGCGTAATTTCAAAATGGCTTGTCTTCTGCCGATGGGGTACAGTCGCTCAAAAAAGTATCCGAACACTATGGTTGATTACAGAATTCAGAAAAAATATCTGGCAACGTTTTTTTTCAGGAAAAATATCTGGAGCGTGTACAACAAATGTACACGCTCCAGTTACCGTTCACAGCAAACTGGAGCGTGTGCAGTTACTGCACACGCTCCAGTGTGCTGTGAACGGTAACTGCACATGCTCAATATTTCCGTGTGTGAGCCCACACGATCCAGGTCTTTGTGAGCTCACACGATCCAATGTGCTGTGAACATTAACCACAACCGCTCCAGTTTGCTGTGAACGGTAACTGCACACGCTCAATATTTCCGTGAGTGAGCCCACACGATCCAGGTCTTTGTGAGCTCACACAATCCAATGTGCTGTGAACATTAACTGCAACCGATCCAGTTTGCTGTGAACGGTAACTGCACACGCTCAATATTTCCGTGAGTAAGCCCACACGATCCAGGTCTTTGTGAGCTCACACGATCCAATGTGCTGTGAACATTAACCGCAACTGCTCCAGTTTGCTGTGAACGGTAACTGCACACTCTCCATATTCATTGCATTGTATATTCATACGCATTATCATCATCATCCTCATCATCCTCAAGCAGCCATATACTACGGAGGTCCAACCAGACATTGCAATTTAGTTCTCCAAGCAAGTCTATCCTGAGCTACATCTACTGCATCTGGCCACTGCACACCAATTCTAACAAGGTCCTGTTTGACATTGTCTGCCCACCGCATCCTAGGTCTCCCCTTCTTTCTGAGGCCTTTAGGCACACTGTTCATAACCCTATTCGCCAATCTATAATTATTCATACGGGCAACATGGCCAAACCAACGGAGTCTCTCTCTGCACAATATGCTGCTTAAAGGAGGTTGCAAACTCCTTTGCCTAACCTCATCATTAGTTACAAAGTTGAAACACCTAATGCCCAAGATACTGCGTAAGCATCTGGAATCAAAAGCATCTAGTTTCCTGTTATCTTGTTTACAAAGTGTCCAAGTTTCACTACCATAACTAACCCTAGAAAGAACCAAACTATTATACAGTCTAATTTTAGTCTTTAGGTGTATACGCCTATTTCTCCACACTCTCCATAGATTCTTAAAAACTCCCGGCAGCAATCCCTATTCGTCTGTTAATCTCATGGCGCACATCACCATTTTCTGTTACATAGCTCCCAAGAAAATTAAACTGTGACACCTGCTCAAGACTGCAACCATTCAGATTAACTGAATCACAACCTGCCTGACCAATTTTCATCACTTTAGTTTTCTCTCTGTTTATAACCAAACCTACTCTACTACCACTCTCATCAACAGCTCGAATGAAAGAGTTCATCTCATCAACATCATTTGCCAAAAGGGCTAAATCATCAGCATAATCTAAATCAGAAATTTTCCTATCTCCAGCCCATTTAAGGCCAAAATCTTTCCCTAGAAGTGAATTTCGCATAACATAATCAATAACCAAACTAAAGAGAAAAGGTGACGAAATGCACCCTTGTCGAACACCAGAAGTAATGCTAAACCAATTGCTACAAGCCTTACCAACTCTCACACACGACTCAGTGTTATTATAGAGAGCCTTCATTATGTTAACTAACTTGTCTGGTATACCATAGATTTCACAATCAACCACAAATTATGACGATCAACAGAGTCGAAAGCCTTTTTGAAATCAACAAAGCTAGCAACCAAAGGTTTCTGAAACTCTAAACATTTCTCAAGAATCTGCCTAAGTGAAAATATTTGATCCACACATCCCCTACCACTTCTGAATCCACATTGCTCATCACGCAATTGACTGTCAACCAGATTCTTAATTCTATTAAGCACAATCATGGAAAGAACTTTACCTGGAACAGAGAGTAGGCTGATACCCCTATAGTTATCACAAGAACTGCGATCACCTTTTTCGAAAATAGGGATAACAATAGCTCTGGTAAAATCCTTAGGAACCATGCCTTTATCATAAAAGATATTCAGAATTTCAGTCATCCAAGTGGTAACCGAAACATTTCCAGCTCTAAGCATTTCTGTAGTAATTTCATCTACCCCTGGGGATTTATGAAGTTTAAGTTTAGAAACAGCCAAAATAACTTCAGATTGTGTTATAGGGCCAACATTAAAGCCACCAATGCACCTATCATCATTGCAAACAATGGGAATAGAACTACCCGCATTGTTTAGAACATCACTGAAATGCTCAGCCCACCTAGCCATGACAGAATCCTCACCTTCTATAACCTTACCTTGTTTATCCTTCAATCCCTGTATACCTGTCCGTTTTCTACCACACAAAACATTAACTATCTGGTACAGCTCTCTGCTGTTGTGCTGTCTAACTGCTTCCTCGGCTTTGTCAGCCAAACCATCAAGCCAAAGATTCTTATCAGCAGCTAACTGATCTTTTACACATTTATTAAGTTCTCTGTAATGCTTTCTATTAGGACTAGTAGGGTATTGATTAAGGACATTCCTGCAGTTCTTTCTTTCCGAAATAAGCTCAAGTGCCTTATCACTCAGATAATTCTGTCTCCTCTGCTCCTTTTTTCCTAAAAGAGTATTGTTAGTGTCCAAAAATGACTGTTTAAAATGATCCCATTCTTCCTCAACTTCAGTAGTAAGTAAACCATGACTGTCATAATGACTAAGTAACCTATCATGGTAAGCTTTGGCTATAACTGGGTCTCTCAGAGCTTCAGTATTAAAAGCAAATTTTTTAACCCTAGCACAACACTTTTTAAGTTTAATTTGCAAGACACTTTTAACTAGGTAATGGTCAGATCCAATTTCAGCTCCCCTATATGCCCTGGTATTTCTAACAGAACTAGCCCATTTGCTGTTAATTAATATATAATCAATCATATTCCTATGCAGCCCATCAGGTGAAACCCATGTGTACTTATGTATGTCGGGTGTTTGTAATATGTGTTAGTTATTCTGAAACCATTGAGTTTACTTACCTGTAGGAGACGTTGCCCATTGCCATTGCAGCTACCAATACCAAAAGGGCCAATCACCCCTCCCCAAAGGTCAGAGTCAGTACCAACTTTGGCATTGAAGTCACCAAGAACAAGGGTAATATCTCCTTTCTTGACAGAATTCAAAATATCCTGAAGTTGTTCATAAAACCGATCCTTCTCATCCTCATCGGCATCCTCAGGGGGGGGCATAACAGCAGATAACATTCAGGTCTTTAACGCTTGTCTGAAATTTTGCTGTAAGAAACCTTTCATTAATGCACTCATATCCTAGAAGAGCATCACTAGCGTCTCTGCTGAGAAGCAGACCCACGCCTTGGTGATGCTTATTGTCGTCTCTCCCTGAAAAGAGAAATTTAAGATTATTTTTAAGAATCTGACCTTTATCTGTCCATCTGGTCTCTTGCAAGCCGAGAATATCTAAATTATAATGGTGGAATTCTTGTGTGAGGACATCAAGAGAAAAAGCTGTGTGCAGAGTCCTCACATTCCAACTACCTATGGAGAGAAAATGGTTAGTAGAATGTTTAAAGAAACTATGTTTATTGAGAGAGGGAATGCCGACAATATCAAACAGCCCCCTAATCGCAGACATGGGGCAAAGACCCGTTCCCCCACCACTAAAGGCTGAAGCCATCTACACTGGAAGACTTCCTCCAATGTAGAATTTGACGATGCCAATAGAAGCAAAGAGTTCAGGTGCCTGCGATGACCTCTGCTCAGGATTATCCACCAGCTGATAAACATGTCCTGTGAATCTATTCACTTGGGGCTGTCAACCCACAAACAAACAGAAAACACAGCGGAAGATTTTCCCTCCACAGAAGCCCACCAGTACAGCAAAATTAGGATCCATAATCAAGCTCAGAGACATATATCTGTCCAGTCCAGTGGGTTTATATGGTCAGCACCAGGACCCTGTGTGGTTGACCACTCCTCAGCAGGGTAGAAAAAAAAGAAAAGTAGCCATAGTTGTCCAGATCAGTAGGCCACACTAATCTGGCAGCCCTCCCCTTCCGCTCACTTCCACAAGAGAGTATGTCTTTTGAAAGGTACTAACGGTCTGCACCACGAGAAGGCGGGGTCGGACATTAGGTGCTAGGCCTGGCCGGTTCTATGCATCATCACAGGGGATTGGTGCATAGCTCTCCTTCCAGTGACTACCTAGCTACCATTTACAGACCACGCATTATATATATTAAAAAATATCCGAACACTATGGTTCATTGCAAAATTCAGAAAAAATATCTGGCAACGATTTTTTTTAGAAATTAGTGATCTGGCAACCGTGTCACGTGACACGAAGGTTGCCAGATCACTAATTTCTAAAATAATCGTTGCCAGATATTTTTTCTGAATTCTGTAATCAACCAAAGTGTTCGGATGCTGTTTTGAGCGACTGTATATTGAAACAAATAGGTGACCTATCATAAATGGGATGTTTCGATAAGAGGATGGAAAACAATGTTTCCATATCCTGTGATGGCCTGAAACGAAAGGAGATTGAAATGAGGTAGACAGTATAGGTTTAGTCACAGGGGCTGTCATCCGTCTCGGGACTTGGAAAAATTTCGAGTCCGAAAACTACGATCAAGAGTGCCAGTTGGTTTTCATGTTGTAAAACATCGCGCCTGATACGTTGGGTTGGGTTGTTTTACCTCTGAGCGGCACTTTTTTGCACACGAGCTAAATGGCCAGGTCACAAGGACCTCGAAGGCTCAGAGAAGGTTGGGGGAGGGGACCCACTGGAACGGCTGTTGGGAGACAGATGGTAGTGTCCCGTCAAGGCTATTCAGCGTGTTCTTTAACGTGCACAGGGTATGGCTCTCCCGCACACGGGGCCACGGCTTAACGTCCCATCCAATGGACGGTGGCCTTTCCAAGCCCATCGGTGTCTCCTACTGACTGTGGGCAGGGCGGGGAATTTTGCAGAGATAAATCTCAACACTGACCCAGCTGGGACTCGAACCTGGGAACTACAGATTACGAACCTGGCACGCTACTGACTGAGCCACCCACGCCCCGCACCTGATATGGATCAAAGGAGTCGACAGCACAGGGGGTGATCCTAGATTCAACCGTCAATAAAACCCTTGTGATTCCCCGTTTGGAATATGTTTTAATTTCGCAGTACTTTTCAGATTGTAAAACCATATGTCAGTAAAACGTGGTCCGGGGGGGGAGGTTCTGCACGCTTGTTGCATGCTCTAAAGAGGGTCTTTTGTGCCGTCCATACAGGTCACCAGACCATATTACCCTCAATATTTTTCATAATTACGAATAATTTTAAATCAGATTTTTTTCGCCGTTTTCCTTTCATGAATTTTTTTTATTTTTACCCAATAGCATTGTTTCGTTTTCTGCGGGACAGTCTTTTAAAACAGTTACTGCTGGATAGTCCTTATTCTAGTGAAGGTCGAATTCGCAAAATATGGGTCCTTGTATGTTGTATTTTTGAGGATTGCAACAGCCATTCTGATCGTTGCCATCCAAAGTTTAGTTTTGCAATTATTTAGAGGATTGCATCAGCCATTATGAGCGTTGCCACCCAAAGTTTAGTTGGACTTGGAAAATTTCAGATGAGGATAGAAACCAAGGGATGGGAGTTTTTGATCGGTGAGAGGGAGTTTAATAAAGAGGGGGCAGTACTTTTGATAAGGGTTTTTTTAATAAAAGGGAGGAAATTTATAAAGGGGGTGGAACATTTGATAAGGGGTTTTTTGAATGAGGGGAGTCAAAAATTACGACTAAAATCGAAGGCTTTTTCTAAAAATAGTACTCATTATACCCACTAGAGGGCGCCACTGATTTTTAAAAAAGGGGGAAGAATTTTGATAAGGGTTTTTTTTAATGAGTGTGAGTCAAAAATTGGAAAAATTACGATTAAAATTTTGCCCGTAATTCATCATATGTCCTGGTTTTTCTAAAAATAGTACTCAGCATATACACTAGATGGCGCCACGGGTTTTTCATAAAGGGGGAAGAATTTTTAATAAATGTTTTTTTAATAAATAAGGGTTAATTAATTTTTAATTATGAATTAATTAATTATGAATTATTAATTATGGATATTAATAAGGGGCGTGACCGGTGACGTCATAGGGGGAAAGCACTGTGCAAAGAGGGGACTATTCTGGGACTATACTACTATTGCTAAAGGTAAAAGAAGCAAAAAAATTATTAAACTTACGAATCGTTCATGCATTTTTCAAGAATTATTTTTTAAGCATCTCTAAAATGGAGGAGGAAACGTTAAACTGCAATGGGAATCCAATCTCTGCTCGCCCTCCCCCCCTACATTTTTCAGACTCGTTTGAATTTCTTGCCCCGTCCCTTTAATTTTTTTTCTTTCTTATTCATGCAATAAATATAAATTCAAAAATAGTTTTATAGTCCAATGATAATTAAATACCTGAAAAAAATATTACGATTCACGTTTTTTCGATGCTTGGGGAGTTTTAATTTACATTTTTAGAGGGCTCTAAACACGGAAAAGGCGAATTTTTTTAACGAATATTGCAAGGGATCAGTTTATGGTGCAAATTTTATAAATTTCTTTGCGATAGAGATCCCCCTTTTTCTCAGAGGAGAAAAGCAATTTCTCTAACTTTTTTCTTCTCTGAGAAAAGCAACTTTTTTCTTCTCTCAGAAAAGCAACTTTTTTTTCTTCTCTGAGAAAGCAACTTTTTTCTTCTCTGAGAAAAACAACTTTTTTTCTTCTCTGAGTTAGCAACTTTTTTTCTTCTCTGAGAAACGGAACTTTTTTCTTCTCTGAGAAAAGCAACTTTTTTCTTCTCTGAGAAAAGCAAATTTTTTTTTCTTCTCTGAGTAAGCAACTTTTTTCTTCTCTGAGAAAAACAACTTTTTTTCTTCTCTGAGTAAGCAACTTTTTTCTTCTCTGAGAAAAGGAACTTTTTTCTTCTCTGAGAAAGGGAACTTTTTTCTTCTCTGAGAAAAGCAACCTTTTTCTTCTCTGAGAAAGGAAACTTTGTTTCTTCTCTGAGAAAAGCAACTTTTTTTTCTTCTCTGAGAAAGCAACTTTTTTCTTCTCTGAGAAAAACAACTTTTTTTTTTCTTCTCTGAGTAAGCAACTTTTTTCTTCTCTGAGAAAGGGAACTTTTTTCTTCTCTGAGAAAGGGAACTTTTTTTTCTCTGAGAAAAGCAACCTTTTTCTTCTCTGAGAAAGGGAACTTTTTTCTTCTCTGAGAAAAGGAACCTTTTCTTCTCTGAGAAAAGAAACTTTTTTCTTCTCTGAGAAAAGGAACCTTTTCTTCTCTGAGAAAAGAAACTTTTTTTCTTCTCTGAGAAAGCAACTTTTTTCTTCTCTGAGAAAAACAACTTTTTTTTCTTCTCTGAGTAAGCAACTTTTTTTCTTCTCTGAGAAAAGGAACTTTTTTCTTCTCTGAGAAAGGGAACTTTTTTCTTCTCTGAGAAAGGGAACTTTTTTTTCTTCTCTGAGAAAGGAACTTTTTTTCTTCTCTGAGAAAAGCAACCTTTTTCTTCTCTGAGAAAGGCAACTTTTTTCTTCTCTGAGAAAAGCAACTTTTTTTTTCTTCTCTGAGAAAAAGCAACTTTTTTTTTTCATTTTAATGGATAAAAGAGAAATACTCTCTCTGTTTTCTAAATACTAATAAAATATTTTTATTCGCATTTTGCCCGTAATTCATCATTTGTCCTGATTTTCTTTCTTCGAATAACCAGCTTCGATTGGCCATTTAAAAACCGATCGCGTCGAAAAACTGCATTTCGAATTTCACACCAAAGTTCACGAATTCGTTTCATGACCTCACACGACCCGTAATGCACGAAAACACAGAGCAAGAGAACTACCGATCGTAAATACTGGCTACGCCCCTTCTACGGAGTCGGGGAGAAGACCCTCCACTTCGCACTTCTCACTCAGAAGTCACTACAAAATGTACGACTCGCACAACAGATTCCTCCACTTCACGCAGCAGTCCTTGTATGCACCTGCAAGTGGTAATTGGCCGTTGACCTCAAAGTACGAGGTGTGTGGAAGAACGGCAGAGGTTAGAGTTGAAGGTCAGGGCTATGATTTATCCATCGGGTCACCTGACTACAACAGAGTTATCTTTAACGGATAGAAGACAAAAGAATCCTGGCTCGTTAGCCAGGAGAGCATTTTGTTTACCTAAACATTTCGTAGTTCTTCATTACAACTGAAGTTGCATCTTTTTACAGGTAGTGTTTACCTTATGCCATTGGTTTAGGCATTTAAATTGTATTTATTTCAGTATTCCGTAAAACTGCCAAGAGCTTCAAGTAAGAGGAGAGAAAAAAAGTGTTAAGAGAAATATATTTAATGTCATTGCGTATCTACAGAGAAATATCATATTCCCTCCTCACTATATAGGTGCAATAAAATTTCCCTCCTCGCTATATAGGTGCTATAAGAGTTCCCTCCTCGGTATATAGGTGCAATGGTAATTCTCTCCTCGGTATACAGATGCAATGAGAATTCTCTCCTCGGTATATAGACACAGTGAGAATTCCTTCTTCGGTATATAGGTGCAATGAGAATTCCCTCCTCGGTAAAAGTGCAATGAGAATTCCCTCCTCATTATATAGATGCAGTCAGAATTCCCTCCTCATTATATAGATGCAGTCAGAATTCCCTCCTCGGTATATAGACACAATGAGAATTCCTTCCTTGGTGTATAGACACAATGAGAATTCCCTCCTCGGTATAAGTGCAATGAGAATTCCCTCCTCTGTATATAGGTGCAATGAGAATTCCCTCCTCTGTATATAGGTGCAATGAGAATTCCCTCTTCTGTATATAGACACAATGAGAATTCCCTCCTCGGTATATAGGTGCAATGAGGATTATCTCCTTGGTTAGACGCAACGAGAATTTCATCATCTGTATATATGTGCAGTGAGGATTCCCTCCTTGGTATTGAAGTGCAATGAGAATTCCCTCCTCGATATTTAGGTGTGTCACCCGCAGCTTTTTCTCTTCGAGACATGCGATATGAACTATATATATATTCCGCGTTTACTAAAATAATTATCTTATCTACAACTGCATGTCAATAGCTTGATGATCTGACTTCGAAATTTAATGCCTTCAAACAAATCTATCCCAAAAAGAGTATTGTACTGTTTACTCATTTCCTGTTGTGTCACAAAAATCGGATACTTAAAGATTTGCCAGAGAGTTCAAACTGGATTTCGTAACATCCTTCAATCGGGTTGGGTTGTTTACCTGTGAGCGGCACTTTTTTTGCACACCATGGGCTAAATGGCCAGGTCACATGGACCCCGAAGGCTCAGAGAAGGTTGGGGGAGGGGACCCACTGGAACAGCTGTTGGGAGACAGATGGTAGTCTCCCATCAAGGCCATCCAGCGTGTTCTTTAACGTTGGGTTGTTTTACCTCTGAGCGACACTTTTTTTGCACACCATGGGCTGAATGACCAGGTCTCAAGGATCCCGAAGGCTCAGAGAAGGTTGGGGGAGGGGACCCATTGGAACAGCTGTTGGGAGACAGATGGTAGCCTCCCGTCAAGGCCATCCAGCCTGTTCTTTAACGTGCACAGGGTATGGCTCTCCTGCACACGGGGCCACGACTTAACGTCCCATCCAACGGACGGTGGCATTTCCAAGCCCATCGGTGTCCCCTACTGACCGTGGGCAGGGTGGGGAACTTTTGCGGAGATAAATCTCAACGCTGGCCCAGCTGGGATTCGAACCTGGGAACTACAGACTGAGCAACCCCCGCCCCTCCTTCAATCGGCAAAGATTCACCTGTTATTCCGAATATTTTAACATCTGTTTGGATCCGTCTCACAGCCATTTTAGCACAAACTCTTTTAAATGTTCCCATATTCATGAGAGAAACCGACGCTCCCGTGTCAACGAGTATGCGAAGGGGAACATTCCCAGATGATCCTTTCACAATGGGAAGATGTGAATCATGTTTTGTTGCGAGGAACCTAACTGCAGGGAAATTTATTATTCCTTTCTCTGGAGCTGATAAGCCCTGCTTTGTTTGGGGCGGGGGTGGCTCAGTCGGTAGCGCGCCAGGCTCGTAATCTGTAGTTCCCAGGTTCGAGTTCCAGCTGGGTCAGCGTTGAGATTTATCTCCGCAAAATTCCCCACCCTGCCCACGGTCAGTAGGGGACACCGATGGGCTTGGAAAGGCCGCCGTCCTTCGAATGGGACGTTAAGCCGTGGCCCCGTGTGCGGGAGAGCCATACCCTCTGCACGTTAAAGAACACGCTGGATGGCCTTGACGGGAGGCTACCATCTGTCTCCCAACAGCTGTTCCAGTGGGTCCCCTCCCCCAACCTTCTCTGAGCCTTTGAGGTCATTGTGACCTGGCCATTTAGCCCATGGTGTGCAAAAAAGTGCCGCTCAGAGGTAAAACAATCCAACGTTAAAGAACACGCTGGATGGCCTTGACGGGAGGCTACCATCTGTCTCCCAACAGCTGTTCCAGTGGGTCCCCTCCCCCAACCTTCTCTGAGCCTTTGAGGTCATTGTGACCTGGCCATTTAGCCCATGGTGTGCAAAAAAGTGCCGCTCAGAGGTAAAACAATCCAACGTTAAAGAACACGCTGGATGGCCTTGACGGGAGGCTACCATCTGTCTCCCAACAGCTGTTCCAGTGGGTCCCCTCCCCCAACCTTCTCTGAGCCTTTGAGGTCATTGTGACCTGGCCATTTAGCCCATGGTGTGCAAAAAAGTGCCGCTCAGAGGTAAAACAATCCAACGTTAAAGAACACGCTGGATGGCCTTGACGGGAGGCTACCATCTGTCTCCCAACAGCTGTTCCAGTGGGTCCCCTCCCCCAACCTTCTCTGAGCCTTTGAGGTCATTGTGACCTGGCCATTTAGCCCATGGTGTGCAAAAAAGTGCCGCTCAGAGGTAAAACAACCCAACCCTGCTTTGTTCGACTCCCTCTGCGTTTAAAGGATTAGCATTAGCGTTTGCGCACCTATCGATTTGATAGTTCATTTGTTGGTCCGGATCATTCCTTGCAATGGGAAATTTCCTATCTCCTCTCGAATTTGGCACACAAAATCTGGGATTTTCTCTACTTTGTCCAAATACCGAAATTTGAGGAGGCACATTACGATTTCTGATTTCAGGAAATTTTGGGTTAATCCTTTTTTATACAATTCCTCGCAATATGTCCCTTTCCACGACAATAAAAACAAACTGTCTGCGAGCTTGTCCATCTTGGAGTTTGTTGGGGAGAGTTTCTCCCAAAATTAACTCTCCTGCGAAAAACTTGGGGTTCACCTCTTTCTGACTGCATACTACAGAAAGTTTCTTTTACTTGTGTCTGGGGAATGTATGTATTATGATTTCTAGATTCCCCAGGTGGAGGTTTCGAATCTACTGCATTAATTCCCATGTTCTGAATCTGTTCGGTCAAAAGTTGAAGTGTTTTATCCGTTTTATCACACCTGGCAACCTTCGTGTCACGTGACACGAAGGATGCCAGATCACTAATTTCTAAAAAAAATCGTTGCCAGATATTTTTTCTGAATTCTGTAATCAACCATGGTGTTCGGATACTTTTTTGAGCGACTGTAGGTGGTCATATTATTTTGATACTAGATCGTGTGGGCTCACTCACGGAAATATTGAGCGTGTGCAGTTACCGTTCACAGGAAACTGGAGCGTGTGCAGTAACTGCACACGCTCCAGTTTGCTGTGAACGGTAACTGCACACGCTCCAGTTACTGCACACGCCTGCAACAGTTACTGCACAGTCCAGAACAGTAACTGCACACGCTCCAGTTTGCTGTGAACGGTAACTGGAGCGTGTACAGTTGCTGTACTCGCTCCAGATATTTTTCCTGAATTCTGTAATCACGTGACACGAAGGTTGCCAGATCAGTAATCTCGAAAAAAATCGTTGCCAGATATTTTCTCTGAATTCTGTAATCAACCATGGTGTTCGGATACTTTTTTGAGCGACTGTAGGTGGTCATATTATTTTGATACTAGATCGTGTGGGCTCACTCACGGAAATATTGAGCGTGTGCAGTTACCGTTCACAGCAAACTGGAGCGTGTGCAGTAACTGCACACGCTCCAGTTTGCTCTGAACGGTAACTGGAGCGTGTACAGTTGCTGTACTCGCTCCAGATATTTTTCCTGAATTCTGTAATCACGTGACACGAAGGTTGCCAGATGACTAATTTCTAAAATAATCGTTGCCAGATATTTGTTCTGATTTCTGTAATCAACCATAGTGTTCGGATACTTTTTTGAGCGACTGTATATGAAGATCATGCCTGTTCATATGGCACTGTTACGGAAGGGAATTGAGATCAGTTGTTGGAAAATAACTGAGAATGTTTGAAGACATCCCTGCATCCAGTCATTTAGTCATTTCTCTAGCTCTCCAGTCTTTCTCACCAGGTCACTTTTGTCTGACACGAGCAACTATTTATTTACATTTCTAAATCCCAAAGACCACACTCTGCAACACCAGCAGACTTCCCTCTCTTATCTTTGTTTCATTTCTGATTTCCCAGCATAAACATTGCTCCATTCACAGCGAGGGTCATTTAGCAGATATGTCGCATCTGGAGTCCTCTTCCATCACTTGTGTGCTGATGCTGGCGATGACCTTGCATCATTACGTGTGCCTTGCCAGCGGAAACTGCGTCATCTAAACATTGTCATCTAAACATTGGTGTTAAGTTGGTGTTGTCGCTCGTGCGTACGTTACTACTGCTCGGCGGAAGCTCTGCTCGGCGGCCTTGTGCCCGCTTTTATCTACGTCATGACGAATGATTGAAATCGTATGGAAACAAAGGATAGGATGGTGGCAAGATGGTTATTGAAATATCACATTCGATCGTAAAGTTCGGTTCACTTTTCGTTACGCAGGTGTCTCGTGTCCAATTCTTGTTATTTCAATTTAGTTCTTCATTGAAGGTTGCAAGCTTGCTGGAGAGCCATACCATGTGCTATGAGCCATACCCTTTGCTGGAGAGCCATACCCGGTGCTATGAGCCCATACCCTTTGCTGGAGAGCCATACCCTGTGCTATGAGCCATACCCTTTGCTGGAGAGCCATACCCTGTGCACGTTAAAGAACACGCTGGATGGCCTTGACGGGAGGCTATCATTCTTGTTCTTGTAAAAATTCCGTTCTTTGTAGAGTGTGAACATATATTACGATTGCCCCCCCCCCCCCCACCCACCCCGCCAAAAAAAGATACTCAGTTTGTTTATAAAATATATTGCTTTTTTGGCGTTTATTGGTAACAATGAGTTGTTGTTGTTGTTTGGGTTGTTTTGCCTCTGAGCGGCACTTTTTTGCACACCAAGAGCTAAATGGCCAGGTCACAAGGACCCGGAAGGCTCAGAGAAGGTTGGGGGAGGGGACCCACTGGAACAGCTGTTGGGAGACAGATGGCAGCCTCCCGTCAAGGCCATCCAGCATGTTCTTTAACGTTGGTTCTTTAACGTTGGGTTGTTTTACCTCTGAGCGGCACTTTTTTGCACACCATGAGCTAAATGGCCAGGTCACATGGACCCAGAAGGCTCAGAGATGGTTGTGGGAGGAAACACACTGGAACAGCTGTTGGGAGACGGATGATAGCCTCCCGTCAAGGCCATCCAGTGTGTTCTTTAACGTGCACAGGGTATGGCTCTCCCACACACGGTGTAACGGCTTAACGTCCCATTCGACGGACGGCGTCCTTTCCAAGCCCATCGGTGTCCCCTACTGACCGTGGGCACGGCGGGGAATGTTGCGGAGATAAATCTCAACGCTGACCCAGCTGGGACTCGAACCTGGGGACTGCAGATTACGAGCCTGGCGCGCTACCGACTGAGCCACCCCCGCCAAGTCAACAACGGGAGACTATCATCTGTCCAGTGTGTCCCCTTTCCCAAACCTTCTCTGCGCCTTCCGGGTTCTTGTGACCTGGCCATTCATCCCACTGAGTGCAAAAAAAAGGTTATTCTCAATAGTAAAACATCCTAACACTTATAAGACTAAAGAAATATTTCATTTGGGAAAAAAGAGGGCATGTCTCATAATTTGTTGTTTCCAGGTTCGAATACTGTTTCTATGATTTTTTCCCTCTGTTAACTGCAGCAAAGTCGGTTTCAACGTCATACTAGACTTTGCGCTGGCCACGAGACTTTGAAGCCGACGACCATGAAGATGCCATGCCCACTTTGGTCATCCGGAAGGGTTGGGTTGGGTTGTTTTAACTCTGAGCGGCACTTTTTTGCACACCAAGAGCTAAATGGCCAGGTCACATGGACCCCGAAGCCTCAGAGAAGGTTGGGGGAGGGGACCCACTGGAACAGCTGTTGGGAGACAGATGGTAGCCTCCCGTCAAGGCCATCCAGCGTGTTCTTTAATGTTGGGTTGTTTTACCTCTCAGCGGCACTTTTTTGCACACCAAGAGCTAAATGGCCAGGTCACATGGACCCGGAAGGCTCAGAGAAGGTTGGGGGGGGGGGGGGACCCCACCCACTGGAACAGCTGTTGGGAGACAGATGGTAGCCTCCCGTCAAGGCCATCCAGCGTGTTCTTTAACGTTGGGTTGTTTTACCTCTGAGCGGCACTTTTTTGTACACCAAGAGCTAAATGGCCAGGTCACATGGACCCCGAAGGCTCAGAGAAGGTTGTGGGAGGGGACCCACTGGAACAGCTGTTGGGAGACAGATGGTAGCCTCCCGTCAAGGCCATCCAGCGTGTTCTTTAACGTTGGGTTGTTTTACCTCTGAGCGGCACTTTTTTGCACACCAAGAGCTAAATGGCCAGGTCACATGGACCCCGAAGGCTCAGAGAAGGTTGGGGGAGGGGACCCACTGGAACAGCTGTTGGGAAACAGATGGTAGCCTCCCGTCAAGGTCATGCAGCGTGTTCTTTAACGTTGGGTTGTTTTACCTCTGAGCGGCACTTTTTTGCACACCAAGACTTAAATGGCCAGGTCACATGGACCCGAAGGCTCAGAGAAGGTTGGGGGAAGGGACCCACTGGAACAGCTGTTGGGATGTTGGAAAACAGATGGTAGCCTCCTGTCAAGGCCATCCAGCGTGTTCTTTAACGTTGGGTTGTTTTACCTCTGAGCGGCACTTTTTTGCACACCAAGAGCTAAATGGCCAGGTCACATGGACCCCGAAGGCTCAATGAAGGTTGGGGGAGGGGACCCACTGGAACAGCTGTTGGGAGACAGATGGTAGCCTCCCGTCAAGGAAATCCAGCGCGTTATTTAACGTTGGGTTGTTTTGCCTCTGAGCGGCACTTTTTTGCACACCAAGAGCTAAATGGCCAGGTCACATGGACCCCAAAGGCTCAGAGAAGGTTGGGGGAGGGGACCCACTGGAACAGCTGTTGGGAGACAGATGGTAGCCTCCCGTCAAGGCCATCCAGCGTGTTTTTTAACGTTGGGTTGTTTTACCTCTGAGCGGCACGTTTTTGCACACCAAGAGCTAAATGGCCAATTCACATGGACCCCGAAGGCTCAGAGAAGGTTGGGGGAGGGGACCCACTGGAACAGCTGTTGGGAGACAGGTGGTAGCCTCCCGTCAAGGTCATGCAGCGTGTTCTTTAACGTTGGGTTGTTTTGCACACCATGGGCTAAATGGCCAGGTCACAAGGACCCCGAAGGCTCAGACAAGGTTGGGGGGAGGGGACCCACTGTAACAGCTGTTGGGAGACAGATGGTAGCCTCCCGTCAAGGCCATCCAGCGTGTTCTTTAACGTTGGATTGTTTTGCCTCTGAGCGGCAGTTTTTTGCACACCAAGAGCTAAATGGCCAGGTCACATGGACCCCGAAGGCTCAGAGAAGGTTGGGGGAGGGGACCCACTGGAACAGCTGTTGGGAGACAGATGGTAGCCTCCCGTCAAGGCCATCCAGCGTGTTCTTTAACGTTGGGTTGTTTTACCTCTGAGCTGCACGTTTTTGCACACCAAGAGCTAAATGGCCAGGTCACAAGGACCCCGAAGGCTCAGACAAGGTTGGGGGGAGGGGACCCACTGTAACAGCTGTTAGGAGACAGATGGTAGCCTCCCGTCAAGGCGTATGTCGTCAGTGTGTTTTTAACGTGCACAGGGTATGGATTTTTCCGTACACGGGACCAAGGCTTAACGTCCCATCCGATGGACGGCGGTCCTTCCAAGCCCATCGGTGTCCCCTACTGACCGTGGGCAGGGCGGGGAGTTTTGCGGAGATAAATCTCAACGCTGACCCAGCTGGGACTCGAACCTGGGAACTACAGATTACGAGCCTGGCGCGCTACCGACTGAGCCACCCCCGCCCCATTTGGAAGGAATCGCCAGTTGTTCAGAATTAAAAATAAAAAAAAAATAAATACCCCCTCAAGCAGCTGCTTGCCACAGAGGTCTGACAGGAGCCTGTCAGTTTATATGCCATAGTAGAAGGTCTAGATGTAAATAACAGTATGAACCCCGTGGAATGGAAAATAGTGTTCCGTTCTTTGTAGAGCGTGACCACACATTACGATTGCCCCCCACCCCCCCTCCCCGCAAAAAAAAAGAAGATATTCAGTTTGTTTATAAAAGAAATTACCCTTTTGGTATTTATAGTCAACTTTATTCAAGCATTGCTTTTGTTACATATCAGAGATTTCTACATTGTTCCTAACAATACAGTCAATGCAAATCAGGGCTTCCATCTCTATCCTAAAATATATCAAGTGGATTCTTTTCTTCTACACATTTCGATCCTCCTAACAAATGTCCAGTGAGTCCCTTTCTTCTCTTCATTTGGATCCATCTTAAAATGTTCAATCAGTGGATCCTTTCCCCTACCTGGGGCGGGGGTAGCGCGCCAGGCTCGTAATCTGTAGTTCCTAGGTTCGAGTCCCAGCTGGGTCAGCGTTGAGATTTATCTCCGCAAAATTCCTCGCCCTGCCCACGGTCAGCAGGGGACACCGATGGGCTTGCAAAGGCCACCGTCCCGTCGGATGGGACGTTAAGCCGTGGCCCCGTGTGCGGGAGAGCCATACCCTGTGCACGTTAAAGAACACGCTGGATGGCCTTGACGGGAAGCTACCATCTGTCTTCCAACAGCTGTTCCAGTGGGTCCCCTCCCCCAACCTTCTCTGAGCCTTCGGGGTCCATGTGACCTGGCCATTTAGCCCATGGTGTACAAAAAAGTGCCGCTCAGAGGTAAAAACAACCCAACGTTAAAGAACACGCTGGATGGCCTTGACGGGAGGCTACCATCTGTCTCCCAACAGCTGTTCCAGTGGGTCCCCTTCCCCAACCTTCTCTTAGCCTTCGGGGTCCATGTGACCTGGCCATTTAGCCTACGGTGTGCAAAAAAGTGCCGCTCAGAGGTAAAACAACCCAACCTTCAAATGTATGCATTACAATAATTCTGTAATAATTTGGTGAAATACTTTTGTTTCGTCCTGAGTGCTCTTTGAACCCATGGCTCCCAGAAGCAGACACGGTCAGTCCCTGATAGTCTATCGGTTTATGACGACTGGCATGCTTCTGTGAGACGTGGGTTCGAATCCCACTCACGACGAAACCAAATTATTTCAAGTATGCGTTTCAATTTTTAACTTTGCAGTTTTATTTTTTGAGACATTTTTAGTTGGGTTGGGTTGGGTTGTTTTACCTCTGAGCGGCACTTTTTTTTCAGACCACGGGCTAAATGGCCAGGTTACAAGGACCCCGAAGGCTCAGAGAATGTTGGGGGGAGGGGACCCACTGGAACAGCTGTTGGGAGACAGATGGTAGCCTCCCGTCAAGGCCATCCAGCGTGTTCTTTAACATGGGTTGTTTTACTTCCGAGCGGCACTTTCTTGCACACCGTGAGCTCAATGGCTAGGTCACAAGGACCCCGAAGGCTCAGAGAAGGTTGGGGGGAGGGAACCCACTGGAATAGCTGTTGGGAGACAGATGGTAGCCTCCCGTCAAGGCCATCCAGTGTGTCCTTTAACGTACAGGTGTGCCTCTTCCACACACAGGTTGAGTTTTACCTCCGAGCGGCACTTTCTTGCACACCATGAGTTCAATGGCCAGGTCACAAGGACCCTGAATGCTCAGAGAAGGTTGTGGGGGGACCCACTGGAACAGCTGTTGGGAGACAGATGGTAGCCTCCCGTCAAGGCCATCCAGCGTGTTCTTTAACGTGCACAAGGTATGACTCTTCCACACACGGTGCCACGACTTAAAGTCCCGTCCGACGGACGGCGTCCTTTCCAAGTCCATCGGTGTCCCCTACTGACCGTGGGCAGGAGACATTTTTAGTAACTTCTAAGTATAGATATAAAACAAACATTATTGAATACACGTGTAAAAAAAATTTATTTCATATTAGTGAATAAAAATAAGTGATAATGAACACTTGAAATAATGAGTGGAAGACCTGGGTTCGAATCCCAGTCGATACAACCAATTTTGTTTCAACTCATTATTTCAAGTGTTCATTGTCTACAGGACTATTACTGTGATAATTGATTACTGAAGTGACAATGCTTCTGCAAACAATAATATAAATAAATAAATAAATAAATAAATACCCCCTCAAGCAGCTGCTTGCCACAGAGGTCTGACAGGAGCCTGTCAGTTTATATGCCACAGTAGAAGGTCTGAGAGAGGCAGAACCTCAGCAGAAAAACGACACAGTCATTCCTTACCCGGGGCTCTAACCCAGGTCCCGTAGATCAGTAGCCAAGCGCGCTAACCACTCGGCCACGGGACGGCTAAATAAATAAATACCCCCTCAAGCAGCTGCTTGCCACAGAGGTCTGACAGGAGCCTGTCAGTTTATATGCCACAGTAGAAGGTCTGAGAGGAGGCAGAACCTCAGCAGAAAAACGACACAGTCATTCCTTACCCGGGGCTCGAACCCAGGTCCCGTAGATCAGTAGCCAAGCGCGCTAACCACTCGGCCACGGGACGGCTAAATAAATAAATACCCCCTCAAGCAGCTGCTTGCCACAGAGGTCTGACAGGAGCCTGTCAGTTTATATGCCACAGTAGAAGATCTGAGAGGAGGCAGGACCTCAGCAGAAAAAAGACACAAACAGTCATTCCTTACCCGGGGCTCGAACCCAGGTCCCGTAGATCAGTAGCCAAGCGCGCTAACCACTCGGCCACGGGACGGCTAAATAAATAAATACCCCCTCAAGCAGCTGCTTGCCACAGAGGTCTGACAGGAGCCTGTCAGTTTATATGCCATAGCAGAAGGTCTGAGAGGATGGCAGGACCTCAGCAGAAAAACAACACACACATCCATGCGTTACCCGGGGCTCGAACAATAAAAGACATAAAATAAAACACTACATTCACTTAAGCGAAAAAGCGACCTGTAAATTTTTACAATGTGTTGGGGGCAAATCCCCCCCCCCCACCCTCCCACTTAGCCTCCCGCCGATTCCTGCCAATGAACATCTGACTAAAAACAGAGCGACAATTACATCAGCTATTTTCTGACTTCAGACTTCTCGTAGCAAACAACATCAAGAAAAAAAACCTAAGAACGAACGCACACTTCTAAATAAACTTCAGCCATTCGTAAGAAACGAGAAGCACGAGACGATTTCCGGTGATGCGGGGAGAACCGATGATCCAGCATCCGGGCATGCGCCCAGCTATCGATCGCTCGCACTCCTACGGAGAGGCTGCGCCAAGTGCTAAAGCTTTCCAGATCCACAAAGGATGCGACACATCACAACATCCCAAGTCTCCTCTCCTACCTCATCTTTGCTCTCTTAATTCCCTTGCATCAGCGCAGTAATCGCATCCTCTCTCTCCGTTACGAAAGGCGTCAGCATCCCGGGCGCCATAGCTACCATGAATAGCCTAAATAATTAAGCTTCTTCGTTTCTTATTACCTGCGTTTGCAATTCTGAATAATTGAGCAGCTTAAATGAAGTGGTTCTTAGTTTTCTGAGGCGGTTTCCATATTGTGTCATCCGTTGCCAAAGGAGAACAGTTGTGGGGGGGGGAGGGGGAGATAGGAGATTATCAATGTTTATCGTTGGGTGGTTGTCGGTTTGGCGTCGTCTTTTTATTCTCCGTCCTAATTGTTTCTGAAATGATCATTACGAGTCATAACGATTGCTCGTTTATTGGATGAAATCTGCTGCTTTTGAGTTATTAGTTGTTATTTTTTAATCCAGTTTTCAGATTATGTTATTTTTTGTCGTTCAGTAGAATTCGTTTTCCGTAGTGGTTATCCTTTCTGACTTCTGCTAGAAAGTGGACGCAGATGAGAGAGTAAATACCGCCGTCCTTCCTATGAAACGTTAAGTCATGTCCCTGTGTACAGGAGAGATAAGCTCGTAATCTGTAGTTCCCAGGTTCGAGTCCCAGCTGGGTCAGCGTTGAGATTTATCTCCGCAAATCTCCCCGCCCTGCCGACGGTCAGTAGGGGACACCGATGGGCTTGGAAAGGCCGCCGTCCGTCGGATGGGACGTTAAGTCGTGGCCCCGTGTGCGGGAAAGCCATACCCTGTGCACGTTAAAGAACACGCTGGATGGCCTTGACGGGAGGCTACCATCTATCTCCCAACAGCTGTTCCAGTGGCTCCCCTCCCCCAACCTTCTCTGAGCCTTCGGGGTCCATGTGACCTGGCCATTTAACCCATGGTGTGCAAAAAAGTGCCGCTCAGAGGTAAAACAACCCAACCCGACTTAGGAGAGATATACCCTGCGCATGCAAAAGAACATGCTAGATAGGCTTGACAAGGCATGGCTAAACCCAAACCTTGCCCTAAGGTAAAGAAGACCGTCCATCGGATGGGACTTTAAGCCGTGGCTCCATGTACAGTCGCACAAAAAAATTATCCGGACACTATGGTTGACTACAGAATTCAGAAAAAAATATCTGGCAAAGATTTTTTTTAGAAATTAGTGATCTGTCAACCTTCGTGTCACGTGACATGAAGGTTGCCAGATCACTAATTTCTAAAAAAAATCGTTGCCAGATATTTTTTCTGAATTCTGTAATCAACCGTAGTGTTCTGATACTTTTTTTGAGCGACTGTACACTGGAGGCTACCATCTGTCTCCTAACAACTGACTCGTAGCCCAACCCATTCCAGCTTTCTCTGAGCCTTCGGGGTCCTGGGGCGGGGGTGGCTCAGTCGGTAGCGCACCAGGCTCGTAATCTGTAGTTCCCAGGTTCGAGTTCCAGCTGGGTCAGCGTTCAGATTTATCTCCGCAAAATTCCCCGCCCTGCCCACGGTCAGTAGGGGACACCGATCGGCTTGGAAAGGCCGCCGTCCGTCGGATGGGACGTTAAGCTGTGGCCCCGTGTGCGGGAGAGCCATACCCTGTGCACGGTAAAGAACACGCTGGATGACCTTGACGGGAGGCTACCATCTATCTCCCAACAGCTGTTCCAGTGGGTCCCCTCCCCCAACCTTCTCTGAGCCTTCGGGGTCCATGTGACCTGGCCATTTAGCCCATGGTGTGCAAAAAAAGTGCCGCTCAGAGGTAAAACAACCCAACAACCTTCGGGGTCCTAAAGACCTGGCCATTTAGCTCACTGCGTGCAAAAAGACTGCCGCTCAGAGGTAAAACAACTCACGATCGAGCCTATTCTTGTGAGATTTAAAAAAAAAATGTTTTTATACCTTAAACATTAAACGAAATAACAAAACTACTTCTGCTGTTAAAAAAACAAACAATAAAGTTCATGAATCCATAATTTATTCTGTTAAATTTCGCGAAATAATTTATTCACTTACGAATATGATTTCTGAAACAATTGTAGGAGTATGGAAAAAAAAATGTTTTACTTCCTAGGAGAGAAAGAAGAAAAAAAAACGAAGGATTTAATTCAACAACTAACGACTTTAGAAGAAATCTTCCGTTAACTCGAATGTTAACGAATAGAAATTTTTCAAGAATTACGGCCACATGGCAACAGAAAGCATTTTGGATATTTTGGTATCCTAAACAAGAAATTACCAACACTGGACGTGGCTCAGTCGGTAGCGCGCCAGGTTTGTAATTTGTAGTTCCCAGGTTCGAGTCCCAGCTGAGTCAGCGTTAAGATTTATCTCCGCAAAACTCCCCGCCCTGTCCACGGTCAGTAGGGGACACCGATGGGCTTGGAAAGGTCACCGTCCGTCGGATGTTACGTTAAGCCGTGGCTCCGTGTGCGGGAGGGCCATACATTGTGTATGTTAAAGAACACGCTGGATGGCCTTGACGGGAGGCTACCATCTGTCTCCCAACAGCTTTCCAGTGGGTTCCCTCCTCCAACCTTCTCTGAGCCTTTGGGGTCCTTGTGACCTGGCCATTTAGCCCATGGTGTGCAAAAAAGTGACGCTCAGAGGTAAAACAACCCAACGTGAGTGTTGCAAATGGGGTCATGACCTATCCTCATTAGGAGACAGATGGCATCCTCTCATTAATGCCATCCAGCGTATCCTTTAAAATGAACAGTATATGACTCTCCTCCACACGGAGTCACACCTGAACGTCCCATCCGACGGACGGCGGCTTTTCCAAGCCCATCCCGCCCTTCCCACGATCAGTAGGGGACACCGATGGTTTTGGAAATGTCGCCATCCTTCGGATGGGACGTTAAGCCGTGGCCCATGTGCGGGAGAGCCACACCCTGTGCACCTTAAAGAATACGCTGGATGGCCTTGACGGGAGGATACCATCTGTCTCCTAATGAGGATAGGTCATGACCCCATTTTCAATACTCACGTTGGGTTGTTTTACCTCTGAGCGTCACTTTTTTGCACACCATGGGCTAAATGGCCAGATCAGAAGGACCCCAAAGGCTCAGAGAAGGTTGGAGGAGGGAGTCTTCCAGTGGGTCTCCTCCCCCAACCTTCTCTGAACCTTCGGAGTCCTTGTGACCTGGCCATAATATATGCCTCTCAGAGGTAAAATATTTTTTATAGGAGATGGTTGGCGAACAACTCTAAAAAAAGGGACCTCTTAAAAAAGTTTTGATTCTCTCCTTCACTTCTCTTAATCGGAGGTGGGTCACTCCACCCCCCATTCCACCCCCACCCAGCCCACTCGTATGAATGAGATCGGTCCTGGATCTACACGCAAATGTTTTCCAAAAGTTAATCATTCCAGGTAAAAAAAAAACTGACTTCACAAAACCTTTTATTTGGGAAACGGGATCTCGGAGATCACATAAGCATGTCGAGAGAAAATATCACCATAAAAAAAAAATCTTCATGAATTTTGAATAAAGTCTAAAAAAAAGATTTTTAGAATTTCGAGGAAAAGATTTATCAAAGTGTATCCGTTCGGGGCCGGGGGTGGCTCAGTCGGTAGCGCGCCAGGCTCGTAATCTGTAGTTCCTAGGTTCGAGTCCCAGCTGGGTCAGCGTTGAGATTTATCTCCGCAAAATTCCCCGCCCTGCCCACGGTCAGTAGGGAACACCGATGGGCTTGGAAAGGCCGCCGTCCGTCGGATGGGACGTTAAGCCGTGGCCCCGTGTGCGGGAGAGCCATACCCTGTGCACGTTAAAGAACACGCTGGATGGCCTTGACGCTGGATGGCCTAACAGCTGTTCCAGTGGGTCCCCTCCCCCAACCTTCTCTGAGCCTTCGGGGTCCATGTGACCTGGCCATTTAGCCCATGGTGTGCAAAACAACCCAACGTTAAAGAACATGCTGGATGGCCTTGACGGGAGGCTACCATCTATCTCCTAACATCTGTTCCAGTGGGTCCCCTCCCCCAACCTTCTCTGTGCCTTCGGGGTCCTTGTGACCTGGCCATTTAGCCCATGGTGTGCAAAAAAGTGCCGCTCAGAGGTAAAACAACCCAACCCATGTTTCCGTTCGGAGACTCGCAAACGCTAAGGCTGACTGCAAAATGACATCGCTTACGCAAACTCTCAAGAACCGTCTCGAATTTTTTAAATTTGTCACCAAAGATTTCAACAATACCTTCTTGACACTCTGCACCCACGTGCTTGACACATTCTCCATCCTTCAAGACATCCAATCACTTCCCCCATCTCCATCCTTCTTCCTCGAAAACTTCCTCCACCTCCAAATGAGCTAGTCTTGAGGAAAATTTATGATCGTTGCTGCGGTGGACTCCCCCCCCCTTCACCGTCACCCCCCTCACAGTGTCTGAACGTCATTTCCTGGGGATGCGATTACGTTCAATATATGCCGAACCCAAATAGTTTCGCGGTTCTGACTTGGAATGAATTTCATGCTTAACGTGGTGCACACATTTCACTGACAGTTCTCTTGCTCCTGGAGTTCCTCTTATCGCACTGCCGTACTCCAGCTGGAGGGAGGATGCACGCTCATCCAGCCGTATTTCTGCGACATTAGCGCCGAAGAACTTCGTGCCGGCTCCTCCGCAGCAGCAGAGAGAGATCTTCTGTAACCCCGTGCTTTTTCATTCCCTCTGTGACGAGCTGAACATTCTGCCAGCGAATCCCTCTGGAATGCCATTGTTAGAGAGACTTTGCTGTGCATACTGAGTGCAGATTTCGGGATGGAGAGAACACGACTCGGGTTTTATGAGCTGAGATTTCATTTTCTTTTTTTTTTTCCGAAGACGTTTATGTGTAGAGAGTGAGAGCGCGCGTGCCCTTTAATCATATTTAGTTTCTAAAGAGACAAAAATGATTTGATTCGATAAAAAAAACAACTTTAACGTAGGTCTGTTGATGGATGAAAGAGAAGGTAAAAAAAAGTGAGTGTACGAGATTTTCGGAAAGGTTGAACTGTTTTATTTCTGAGAGGCATTCTTGGGCACTAATTGGGATAAATAACCAGGTCACAAGGACCCCGAGGCTGAGAGAAGGTTGGAAAAGGGGATCCACTGGACAGCAGTTAGGAGACAAGTGGAAGTCTCTCGACAAAGGCCATCCAGCGTGTTCTTTAACGAGATTCCGATTTCTTTCCAAGGACAGAACGGGAGTTATCAGAGATAAATATCAATGCTCTCATATTTAGGACTCGAAAGTATTTTAGCTTTTAAGGTATTTCGATGCCTTCCATCAGTCCTTGAGGTATTTCGATGCCTTCCATCAGTCCCTGGGGTATTTCGATGCCTTCCCATCAGTCCCTGAGGTATTTCGATGCCTTCCCATCAGTCCCTGAGGTATTTTGATGCCTTTCATCAGTCCCTGAGGTATTTCGATGCCTTCCCATCAGTCCCTGAGGTATTTTGATGCCTTTCTCCATCAGTCCCTGAGGTATTTTGATGCCTTTCATCAGTCCCTGAGGTATTTTGATGCCTTCCATCAGTCCCTGAGGTGTTTTGATGCCTTCCATCAGTCCCTGAGGTATTTCGATGCCTTCCCATCAGTCCCTGAGGTATTTTGATGCCTTTCTCCATCAGTCCCTGAGGTATTTCGATGCCTTTCATCAGTCCCTGAGGTATTTTGATGCCTTCCATCAGTCCCTGAGGTGTTCTGATGCCTTCCCATCAGTTCCTGAGGTATTTCGATGCCTTCCATCAGTCCCTAAGGTATTTCGATGCCTTCCATTAAATTCTAAAATATTTTAAAAGCTTCCTCCAGCATCAAAAGTATTTTAAAGCCCTGGTTCCGTGTGCAGGAGAGTCAGACCCTCTCTACATTAAAGAACTCCCTGGATGCTCTTGACATGAAGCTTCCATCTGTCTCCTAATAGCTGTCCAGTGGGTCCCCTTCCCTCAACCTTCTCTGAGAAGCTTTGTGATCCTGGGTTATCTAGAGGGTCCTTGTGACCTGGTCTTTTAGCCTATTCTATGCAAAATAATTGCCCCTCAGAGGTAAAAGGACTCAAATCAACCCCATGAGACTTTTGTGGTTAATAATATTTTTAAAGGACCAAAAGAACAGCCATCAGACATTGGCACAGTTAGAAAAATGATCGTTTGTTCACATATGTAAATAATAGCGATGCTTCACTAATTTAACACGTTTACTAGGAGCCATTAACACCTTTAACCGAAAGTAATTTTCCCTAGAAATTCCAGCTTCTGTTTTTTCACTTTGGGCTGAAGAATCATCGACGCATCACAGTCCGTTAAAACAAGTTCCTGTTTGGGAGTTACAGATCACGTTATCTCGTTTGAACTGACCAATAAACATGTCCAACGAATGGTGGTTGCAGATAGTCAACAGCCACCCTTCGGCCGCTGCTGCTCTCCAGGCCATAAGTGTACTGTGACCTTGGTGAACTTTGACCATTGACCCGAGTGCGAGAGGGAGATTTACGCACCGATCGGCTCCCTCCAAGGTCTCCTGTTTCCTTTTATCCATCGCTTGTCGTACCAGACAGCATCTGGTCGGATGGTGGCGGTGGGGTCTGTGCGCGTGGAAGTGGAGGGAAGCTCACAATCGCTCTCGCATGAAAAGCATAAATCTAACAAAATCCCATCTCTTTTCGGCAACAACGGTAGCAGAAAACAGTCGGGAAAATGTGCTTCGTATGTGTTAGTAAGCGAGAGTGAGAGTAACCTTAGAGTTTTGTATTTTATAACTGTAACAGCAGGAGAAATATCAACAGAAACGGTAGAAACAAAAAAAAAATCGGGAAAAATAAGAAAAGTATTATCGACCACAAAATCATAGGAACAGCTGTATAAGAGAATCACAGAACCAACAGGAGCAACGGCGAAGCAGTAGCAAGAGAATAACAAAACAATGGTAGAAACTGTAGCAAGAGAATCACATAACCAAAAGGAGAAATAGTAACAAGGAATCACAAATCCAATGGGAGCAGCGGAACAAGAAAATCACACATCGAACAGGAGAAACGGTAACACGAGAATTAAAGAACAAACAGCAGCAACGGTTAAAAGATAATCAGAAACCTACAGGACCAACTTTAACGAGAGTATCTGGAAACCAATACGACAAACGGTAAGAAGATAATAGCCAAACTAACAGGAGAAAAAATAACAAGAGAATCACAAAATGACGGGAAAAACGATAACAAAAGCAACGATAGCAAGATAATCAAAAAACAAGAGCAATGGTAGCAAGATAATCACTAACCAACAAGAGCAACGATGGCAAGATAATCACAAACTGACAAGAGCAACGGTGGCAAGATAATCACTAACCGACAAGAGCAACGGTGGCAAGATAATCACAAACCAACAAGAGCAATGGTCGCAAGATAATCACAAACCGACAAGAGCAACGGTGGCAAGATAATCACAAACAAGAGCAACGATGGCAAGATAATCACAAACCGACAAGAGCAACGGTGGCGAGATAATCACAAACGGACAAGAGCAACGGTGGCAAGATAATCACAAACGGACAAGAGCAACTGTGGCAAGATAATCACAAACTGACAAGAGCAACGGTAGCAAGATAATCACTACCCGACAAGAGCAACGGTGGCAAGATAATCAAAAACGGACAAGAGCAACGGTGGCAAGATAATCACAAATGGACAAGAGCAACGGTGGCAAGATAATCACAAACCGACAAGAGCAACGGTGGCAAGATAATCACTAACCGACAAGAGCAACGGTGACAAAATAATCACTAACCGACAAGAGCAACGGTGGCAAGATAATCACTAACCGACAAGAGCAACGGTGGCAAGATAATCACAAACCGACAAGAGCAACGGTGGCAAGATAATCACAAACCGACAAGAGCAACGGTGACAAGATAATCACTAACCAACAAGAGCAACGGTGGCAAGATAATCACAAACCGACAAGAGCAACGGTGGCAAGATAATCACTAACCGACAAGAGCAACGGTGGCAAGATAATCACTAACCGACAAGAGCAACGGTGACAAAATAATCACAAACCGACAAGAGCAACGGTGGCAAGATAATCACTAACCGACAAGAGCAACGGTGGCAAGATAATCACAAACCGACAAGAGCAACGGTGGCAAGATAATCACAAACCGACAAGAGCAACGGTGGCAAGATAATCACAAACCGACAAGAGCAACGGTGGCAAGATAATCACTAACCAACAAGAGCAACGGTGGCAAGATAATCACAAACCGACAAGAGCAACGGTGGCAAGATAATCACTAACCGACAAGAGCAACGGTGACAAAATAATCACAAACCGACAAGAGCAACGGTGGCAAGATAATCACTAACCGACAAGAGCAACGGTGGCAAGATAATCACAAACCGACAAGAGCAACGGTGGCAAGATAATCACAAACCGACAAGAGCAACGGTGGCAAGATAATCACTAACCGACAAGAGCAACGGTGGCAAGATAATCACAAACTGACAAGAGCAACGGTGGCAGAACAATCAGGCAACGCACCCAATGTTGGAAGCGGTATCACTAAATACCGGGTTTTTAATATAAACGCAACCCAATATTGTGCACCATATATTTTCAAAGCTACCAGGGATATAAATGTAATAAACAAGTTTCAGTACAGTTGCAACAGATGCTGAAAATGTTCAATACCTTCTTGAAAACAAAACATCCACTATTTTTATAGTGTTTCTTTCAGAATTTCGAAGAGTTCAATGCTATGTTTAAGTTCCTGCAGCTATCTTATATATTCTATAGACTATTTCTTTAATAATCCATGCCACTGTGTACAAAAAAGTGCCTCTTAAGAGTAAAACTCCCCAACCCCCAAGTTAATACCAAACCCCCAATAATCACAAACCGTGGGGTGCTTGTGACTTGGCCATTTAGCCCAATTGTGTACAAAAAAGTGCCTCTTAAAAGTAAAACAACCCAACCCTCAAGTTTCTCTGAGCACTTGGGGTGCTTGTGACTTGGCCATTTAGCCCCATTGTGTACAAAATAGTGCCTCTTAAGGGTAAAACAACCCAACACCCAAGTTTCTCCGAGCCCTTGGGCTGCTTGTGACTAGGCCATTTAGCCCCAATGTGTACAAAAAAGTGCTTCTTTAAGGTAAAACAACCTAACCCCCAAGTTTCTCCGAGCCCTTGGGGTGCTTGTGACTTGCCCGTTTAACCCCATTGTGTACAAAAAAGTGCCTCTTAAGAGTAAAACTACCCAACCCCCAAGTTTCTCTGAGCACTTGGGGTGCTTGTGACTTGGCCATTTAGCCCCATTGTGTACAAAAAAGTGCCTCTTAAAAGTAAAACAACCCAACCCCCAAGTTTCTCTGAGCACTTGGGGTGCTTGTGACTTGGCCATTTAGCCCCATTGTGTACAAAAAAGTGCCTCTTGAAAGAAAAACAAACCAACCCCCAAGTTTCTCTGAGCACTTGGGGTGCTTGCGACTTGGCCATTTAGCCACATTGTGTACAAAAAAGTGCCTCTTAAGGGTAAAACAACCCAACACCCAAGTTTCTCCGAGCCCTTGGGGTGCTTGTGACTTGGCCATTTAGCCCCAATGTGTACAAAAAAGTGCTTCTTAAAGGTAAAACAACCTAACCCCCAAGTTTCTCCGAGCCCTTGGGGTGCTTGTGACTTGCCCATTTAACCCCATTGTGTACAAAAAAGTGCCTCTTAAGGGTAAAACAACCCAACACCCAAGTTTCTCCGAGCCCTTGGGGTGCTTGTGACTTGGCCATTTAGCCCCAATGTGTACAAAAAAGTGCTTCTTAAAGGTAAAACAACCTAACCCCCAAGTTTCTCCGAGCCCTTGGGGTGCTTGTGACTTGCCCATTTAACCCCATTGTGTACAAAAAAGTGCCTCTTAAGAGTAAAACTACCCAACTCCCAAGTTTCTCTGAGCACTTGGGGTGCTTGTGACTTGGCCATTTAGCCCCATTGTGTACAAAAAAGTGCCTCTTAAAAGTAAAACAACCCAACCCCCAAGTTTCTCTGAGCACTTGGGGTGCTTGTGACTTGGCCATTTAGCCCCATTGTGTACAAAAAAGTGCCTCTTAAAAGAAAAACAAACCAACCCCCAAGTTTCTCTGAGCACTTGGGGTGCTTGCGACTTGGCCATTTAGCCACATTGTGTACAAAAAAGTGCCTCTTAAGGGTAAAACAACCTAACTCCCAAGTTTCTCTGAGTCCTTGGGGTGCTTGTGACTTGGCCATTTAGCCCCATTGTGTACAAAAAAGTGCCTCTTAAGAGTAAAACTACCCAACCCCCAAGTTTCTCTGAGCACTTGGGGTGCTTGTGACTTGGCCATTTAGCCCCATTGTGTACAAAAAAGTGCCTCTTAAAAGTAAAACAACCCAATCCCCAAGTTTCTCCGAGCCCTTGGGGTGCTTGTGACTTGGCCATTTAGCCCCATTGTGTACAAAAAAGTGCCTCTTAAAAGTAAAACAAACCAACCCTCAAGTTTCTCTGAACACTTGGGGTGCTTGTGACTTGGCCATTTAGCCCCATTGTGTACAAAAAAGTGCCTCTTAAAAGTAAAACAAACCAACCCCCAAGTTTCTCTGAGCACTTGGGGTGCTTGTGACTTGGCCATTTAGCCTCATTGTGTACAAAAAAGTGCCTCTTAAAAGTAAAACAACCCAACCCCCAAGTTTCTCTGAGCACTTGGGGTGCTTGTGACTTGGCCATTTAGCCCCATTGTGTACAAAAAAGTGCCTCTTAAGGGTAAAACAACCCAACACCCAAGTTTCTCCGTGCCCTTGTGGTGCTTGTGACTTGGCCATTTAGCCCCATTGTGTACAAAAAAGTGCCTCTGAAGGGTAAAACAACCCAACACCCAAGTTTCTCGTGCCCTTGTGGTGCTTGTGACTTGGCCATTTAGCCCCATTGTGTACAAAAAAGTGCCTCTTAAGGGTAAAACAACCCATCACCCAAGTTTCTCCGTGCCCTTGTGGTGCTTGTGACTTGGCCATTTAGCCCCATTGTGTACAAAAAAGTGCCTCTGAAGGGTAAAACAACCCAACACCCAAATTTCTCCGAGCCCTTGGGGTGCTTGTGACTTGGCCATTTAGCCCCATTGTGTACAAAAAAGTGCCTCTTAAGGGTAAAACAACCCAACACCCAAGTTTCTCGTGCCCTTGTGGTGCTTGTGACTTGGCCATTTAGCCCCATTGTGTACAAAAAAGTGCCTCTTAAGGGTAAAACAACCCAGCACCCAAGTTTCTCCGTGCCCTTGGGGTGCTTGTGACTTGGCCATTTAGCCCCATTGTGTACAAAAAAGTGCCTCTTAAGGGTAAAACAACCCAACACCCAAGTTTCTCCGTGCCCTTGGGGTGCTTGTGACTTGGCCATTTAGCCCCATTGTGTACAAAAAAGTGCCTCTTAAGGGTAAAACAACCCAACACCCAAGTTTCTCCGAGCCCTTGGGATGCTTGTGATTCTTCCATTTAGACCGGGGATGTCAAACTCAGTCTTCTGAAGTGCCAATTTTTCTTTCAAAGTATATCAGCGAGCCGGGATTCAATTAAACAGCAATTTTATATAAAAAAAATGTTTTATTTAAATTTAAAGTATACATCAAAATTAAAATGGCATTAAATCATAACGGTTAAAAAACAGCGCATTTTTTCGAAGACTCAGATACTTGACATCTTTTCAGCTTCATTATATCATCGGTGTTTGACTTGTTCAATATCTGTACCTATGTGTTCAATGTATAGAAAGCAATTCATGAAATTCGAGTATTATTAATTGAGGTCGCGGGCCGCATCTAAATGCCCCGGGGGCTATTCATGGCCCACGGGCCGCATCTTTAACATGCCTGAATTAGACCATTGTGTAAAAAAAAAAAGTGTGGCTCAGAGATAAAACAGCCTAACGCACTTTCTGAATCTCCAAATAGCTTTAATTCCCCGCCCTGCCCACGGTCAGTAGAGGACACTGATGGGTTTGGAAAGGTCACCGTCCGTCGGATGGGACGTTAAGCCGTGACCCCGTGTGCGGGAGAGCCATACCCTGTGCGCGTTAAAGAACATGTTGACAGTGCACACGCTCCAGTTTGCTGTGAACGGCAACTGGAGCATGTACAGTTGCTGTACACGCTCCACATATGTTTTCTGAATTCTGTCATCAACCATAGTGTTCGGATACTTTTTGTGCGACTGTACACCGATATCACAAAAACCTGGATCATGTAGGCTCACTCACGTAAATAGTGAGCGTGTGCAATTACCGTTCACAGTAAACTGGAGCGGTTGCGGTTAATGTTCACAGCACATTGGATCGTGTGAGCTCACAAAGACCTGGATCGTGTGGGCTCACTCACGGAAATATTGAGCGTGTGCAGTTACCATTCATAGCAAACTGGAGCGGTTGCGGTTAATGTTCACAGCACATTGGATCGTGTGAGCTCACAAAGTCTTGGATCGTGTGGGCTCACTCACGGAAATATTGAGCGTGTGCAGTTACCATTCATAGCAAACTGGAGCGGTTGCGGTTAATGTTCACAGCACAATGGATCGTGTGAGCTCACAAAGACCTGGATCGTGTGGGCTCACTCACGGAAATATTGAGCGTGTGCAGTTACCGTTCACAGCAAACTGGAGCTGTTGCGGTTAATGTTCACAGCACATTGGATCGTGTGAGCTCACAAAGACCAAGATCGTGTGGGCTCACTCAGGGAAATACTGAGCGTGTGCAGTTACCGTTCACAGCAAACTGGAGCGGTTGCGATTAATGTTCACAGCACATTGGATCGTGTGAGCTCACAAAGACCTGGATCGTGTGAGCTCACAAAGACCTGGATCGTGTGGGCTCACTCACGGAAATACTGAGCGTGTGCAGTTACCGTTCACAGCAAACTGGAGCGGTTGCGATTAATGTTCACAGCACATTGGATCGTGTGAGCTCACAAAGACCTGGATCGTGTGGGCTCACTCACGGAAATATTGAGCGTGTGCAGTTACCGTTCACAGCAAGCTGGAGCGGTTGCGGTTAATGTTCACAGCACATTGGATCTTGTGAGCTCACAAAGACCTGGATCGTGTGGGCTCACTCACGGAAATATTGAGAGTGTGCAGTTACCGTTCACAGCAAACTGGAGCGGTTGCGGTTAATGTTCACAGCACATTGGATCGTGTGAGCTCACAAAGACCTGGATCGTGTGGGCTCACTCACGGAAATATTGAGCGTGTGCAGTTACCGTTCACAACAAACTGGAGTGGTTGCGGTTAATGTTCACAGCACATTGGATCGTGTGAGCTCACAAAGACCTGGATCGTGTGGGCTCACTCACGGAAATATTGAGCGTGTGCAGTTACCGTTCACAGCAAACTGGAGCGGTTGCGGTTAATGTTCACAGCACATTGGATCGTGTGAGCTCACAAAGACTTGGATCGTGTGGGCTCACTCACGGAAATATTGAGCGTGTGCAGTTACCATTCATAGCAAACTGGAGCGGTTGCGGTTAATGTTCACAGCACAATGGATCGTGTGAGCTCACAACGACCTGGATCGTGTGGGCTCACTCACGGAAATATTGAGCGTGTGCAGTTACCGTTCACAGCAAACTGGAGCTGTTGCGGTTAATGTTCACAGCACATTGGATCGTGTGAGCTCACAAAGACCTGGATCGTGTGGGCTCACTCACGGAAATATTGAGCATGTGCAGTTACCGTTCACAGCAAACTGGAGCGGTTGCGGTTAATGTTCACAGCACATTGGATCGTGTGAGCTCACAAAGACCTGGATCGTGTGGGCTCACTCACGGAAATATTGAGCGTGTGCAGTTACCGTTCACAGCAAACTGGAGCGGTTGCGGTTAATGTTCACAGCACATTGGATCGTGTGAGCTCACAAAGTCTTGGATCGTGTGGGCTCACTCACGGAAATATTGAGCGTGTGCAGTTACCATTCATAGCAAACTGGAGCGGTTGCGGTTAATGTTCACAGCACAATGGATCGTGTGAGCTCACAAAGACCTGGATCGTGTGGGCTCACTCACGGAAATATTGAGCGTGTCAGTTACCGTTCACAGCAAACTGGAGCGGTTGCGATTAATGTTCACAGCACATTGGATCGTGTGAGCTCACAAAGACCTGGATCGTGTGGGCTCACTCACGGAAATACTGAGCGTGTGCAGTTACCGTTCACAGCAAACTGGAGCGGTTGCGATTAATGTTCACAGCACATTGGATCGTGTGAGCTCACAAAGACCTGGATCGTGTGGGCTCACTCACGGAAATATTGAGCGTGTGCAGTTACCGTTCACAGCAAGCTGGAGCGGTTGCGGTTAATGTTCACAGCACATTGGATCTTGTGAGCTCACAAAGACCTGGATCGTGTGGGCTCACTCACGGAAATATTGAGAGTGTGCAGTTACCGTTCACAGCAAACTGGAGCGGTTGCGGTTAATGTTCACAGCACATTGGATCGTGTGAGCTCACAAAGACCTGGATCGTGTGGGCTCACTCACGGAAATATTGAGCGTGTGCAGTTACCGTTCACAACAAACTGGAGTGGTTGCGGTTAATGTTCACAGCACATTGGATCGTGTGAGCTCACAAAGACCTGGATCGTGTGGGCTCACTCACGGAAATATTGAGCGTGTGCAGTTACCGTTCACAGCAAACTGGAGCGGTTGCGGTTAATGTTCACAGCACATTGGATCGTGTGAGCTCACAAAGACCTGGATCGTGTGGGCTCACTCACGGAAATATTGAGCGTGTGCAGTTACCGTTCACAGCAAACTGGAGCGGTTGCGGTTAATGTTCACAGCACATTGGATCGTGTGAGCTCACAAAGACTTGGATCGTGTGGGCTCATTCACGGAAATATTGAGCGTGTGCAGTTACCGTTTACAGCAAACTGGAGCGTGTGCAGTAAGTGCAAACGCTCCAGTTTGCTGTGAACGGTAACTGGAGCGTGTACAGTTGCTGTACACGCTCCAGATATTTTTCCTGAATTCTACAATCACGTGACACGAAGGTTGCAAGATCACTAAATTCTAAAAAAAAACGTTGCCAGATATTTTTTCTGAATTCTGTAATCAACCGTAGTGTTCTGATACTTTTTTGAGCGACTGTACAGTGCACGAAATAGAATCAAAATTTGATATCGATGTTCAATGACTTCACGATCTTTTTAACTGAAGAAACCTCAAGGAATCTATCATTTTATAATATAAACATCTATTCTGTTTTTTACAATTAAAGCAGACAAAATAAAGTTTTTACATGAAATTTTAAATATATATCTGTAATCTACCTTATAATTTTTGGTCAACTTATATTACTGTACCTTATATGTAATCTTCAACTTACTCATTCTATTGGGCGGGGTTGGCTCAGTCGGTAGCGCGCCAGGCTCGTAATCTGTAGTTCCCAGGTTCGAGTCCCAGCTCGGTCAGCGTTGAGATTTATCTCCGCAAAATTCCCCGCCCTGCCCACGGTCAGTAGGGGACACCGATGGGCTTGGAAAGGCCGCCGTCCGTCGGATGGGACGTTAAGCCGTGGCCCCGTGTGCGGGAGAGCCATACCCTGTGCACGTTAAAGAACACGCTGGATGGCCTTGACTGGAGGCTACCATCTGTCTCCCAACAGCTGTTCCAGTGGGTCCCCTCCCCCAACCTTCTCTGAGCCTTCGGGGTCATGTGACCTGGCCATTTAGCCCATGGTGTGCAAAAAAGTGCCGCTCAGAGGTAAAACAACCCAACCCAACTCATTCTATAAAGTTTACAAACCATTCTTAAGCCGATCGGCAAACTTCTGAAACCTTTTAAGAGCGGTGCGGCGTCATCAAACAAATGTTTTTATGAAGCTGCAGTAATGAGAAGCATCTAACGACAGCACTAATCGTTCTCACTGCGCATGCGTATGGCGGGGAATTTTGCCAGACAAAACTAATTGCTAAAGATCATTTTGATCTCGCTCTGGATATTTGGGTTGTTTTACCTCTGAGCGGCACTTTTTTGCACACCATGGGCTAAATGGCCAGGTCACATGGACCCCGAAGGCTCAGAGAAGGTTGGGGGAGGGGACCCACTGGAACAGCTGTTGGGAGACAGATGGTAGCCTCCCGTCAAGGCCATCCAGCGTGTTCTTTAACGTGCACAGGGTATGGCTCTCCCGCACACGGGGCCACGGCTTAACGTCCCATCCGACGGACGGCGGCCTTTCCAAGCCCATCGGTGTCCCCTACTGACCGTGGGCAGGGCGGGGAGTTTTGCGGAGAAAAATCTGAACGCTGACCTAGCTGGGATTTGAACCTGGGAACTGCAGATTACGAGCCTGGCGCGCTAGCCACCCCCGCCCCCTGGATATTTGGTTATATAAGAATATGACCGGATAAGTCTTATCTGATCCTATTCTTTTTTTGGCCCACGAAATATTGACAAAAGAAAAAATGGCAAGCGGTCTTAGAGAAGTTGGACAGCAATGAATTAAAGCACTAGACGTGCAAGAAAAAAAACGACACATTAGAGTGGTCTCAATATGAAACCTGAACGAAACTGAAATCTTCGAACGAAGGAATCGATATTCATTCCAATAATGGTGAGAAAAACGAAGCTAACGATCCCTATCACTGCGTCCGTCACCCCCGACGCGTTATTCAAAGCTTTGCATACCGAACATGCCGTTTCCATGATGACACAAGCAGAGATACCTTTCCTTCTCGTTGATAGGTCTAATTAAGTGCACGATCTGATAATTTGGACAAGTGAAACAATACAGAGATTGTGCAGTGGGTCAAGTCAGCCAACTTAGACGACAACTCACAATTTCTGTTGGGACCACCCATTTGGACGAGACGTTTTCCTCCAGAGCTCGAGGCTGTGATGGGAAGATTATCGTGGGCAGATGAGCATGTTTGCATTGAAGGCGAGAGACAGCGTCGGGAGGGGGGGGGGGTGAATGCCAATGGGCGAGGACATCACTGGGGAAGTCCTCTGATAAGATAAAGTGTCATTCTCAGAAGTATCACCTTGGCAACAACAAATGAGTTGAGCATGTAGTGGGAGGAGAGGGACTTTTCACTTAAACGTCATCATTAGATAATATACTGCATCCTCGAAAGTGTTAAGGTGAATGGAAAACCGCATTTAAAGCTCTCCATAACGAGTGGTTAGTGCGATTGGCTACTGGTGAAAGGGATCTGGGTTCGAATCCCCGGTAAGGCATGGATGTTTGTGTTATTTTTCTACTCAGATCCCGCAATCTTCACAGACCTTTGGCGTATTAAACTGGTTGGGTTGTTTTACGTCTGAGCGGCACTTTTTTGCACACAATGGACTAAATGGTCAAGTCACAAGGATCCCGAAGCTCAGAGAAGGTTTGGGGAGGGGACCCACTGGAACAGTTGTTGGGAGACAGATGGTAGCCTTCCGTCAAGGCCATCCAGCGTGTTCTTTATCGTGCATAGGGTATGGCTCTCCCGCACACGGGGCCACGGCTTAACGTCCCATCCGACGGACGGCGGCCTTTCCAAGCCCATCGTTGTCCCCTACTGACCTTGGGCAGGGCGGGAAAATTTTGCGAAGATAAATCTCAACGCTGACCCAGCTGGGACTCGAACCTGGGAACTACAGATTACGAGTCTGGCGCGCTACCGACTGAGCCACCCCCGCCCCAGATCCAAGGGGATTATAGCTTAAGAAACTATATATTTTTTTCAGATACAGATATTACTTTTGAGACACCGTGCTGTTTAATCAGGGCAGTTGTCGATAGTTGGTGAGAAATAAGCAGCAAGACCATTCAGAACTGCTTTGCTCGCGGTGATTTTGAACATTCAGACTTGGAAAATGGTGCCATTTTTAAATGTAACACATCAAAAACTATCAAGTCCTATCATATCCTCTGAGTGGCACTTTTTTACACACAATGGACTAAATGGCCAGGTTACAAGGACCCTGAAGGCTCAGAGAAGGTTGGAGGAGGGGACCCACTGGAACGGCTGTTGGGAGACAGATGGCAGCCTACCGTCAAGGCCATCGAGTATATCTTTAACGTGCACCTAGTATGGCTCTCAGTGTCCCCTACTGACCGTGGTAAGAGCGGGAGTTAACCCAGCTGGGACTCGAGCCTGGGAACTGCAGATTACGAGCCTGGTGCAGTGCCAACTGAACCACCCCCGCCCCACGTATTGAACTGTCAGATTCCTGTCAGACTTATGTGGCAGAGTAGTTCCTTGAGGGAATATTTATTAATTAATTTATTTTTTATAACTTCAAATTGGAGATTTGAATCTCCAATTTCGGAATGAATCTCCAAAATCGGATTTGAATCTCGAAATTCGGGAGGCCTGGGGCTCGATTTGGAGAGCCCCAGGCCTCCCGAATCCATTTGGAGAAAAAGTTTCTCATGACGCATCACGTGAAACATTTGCAGTGCAAAAAAACAACAAAGTCAGGAGACCAGTGAAATTTTTTCGGGTTAATAGAATTTCCCCTTAAAAATATATTGATGAACTAGCTGAATGACACTCGGCGGTGTCCCGATGTCTCACTTTTAACTTGTATAGTCTGTTTTTTACTGCATTGAAGGTTAGTATGTGCTAACTTGAGCTAGAAGACGTCTGTGCTAATTCGACCCCGAAATCGTCTGTACTAACTTCAAGCCAAAGTCATATCTACTAACTTGAGCCAAAAGACTTCTCTACTAACTTGAGCCCGAAGTCTTCTATACTAACTTCAACCCAAAGTCTTCTCTACTAACTTCAGCCCGAAGTCTTCTGTACTAACTTGAAGCCAAAGTCTTCTCTATTAACTTGAGCCCGAAGTCTTCTGTACTAACTTGAGCCCAAAGACTTCTCTACTAACTTGAGGCCGAAGTCTTCTGTACTAACTTGAGGCCGAAGTCTTCTGTACTAACTTGAGCCCGAAGACTTCTCTACTAACTTGAGGCCGAAGTCTTCTGTACCAACTTGAGCCCGAAGTCTTCTGTACTAACTTCAAGCCAAAGTCATCTCTACTAACTTGAGCCAAAAGACTTCTCTACTAACTTGAACCCGAAGTCTTCTATACTAACTTCAACCCAAAGTCTTCTCTACTAACTTCAGCCCGAAGTTTTCTGTACTAACTTTAAGCCAAAGTCTTCTCTATTAACTTGAGCCCGAAGTCTTCTGTACTAACTTGAGCCCAAAGACTTCTCTACTAACTTGAGCCCAAAGTCTTCTGTACTAACTTGAGCCCGAAGTCTTCTGTACTAACTTGAAGCCTAAGTCTTCTGTACTAACTTGGAGCCAAAGTCTTCTCTACTAACTTGAGTCCGAAGTCTTCTGTACTAACTTGAGCCCGAAGTCTTCTGTACTAACTTGAGCCCGAAGTCTTCTCTACTAACTTGAGCCCGAAGTCTTCTGTACTAACTTGAGCCCGAAGTCTTCTGTACTAACTTGAGCCCGAAGTCTTCTGTACTAACTTGAGCCCGAAGTCTTCTCTACTAACTTGAGCCCGAAGTCTTATGCACTAACTTGAGCCCGAAGTCTTCTGTACTAACTTGACCCCGAAGTCTTCTGTACTGACTTGAGCCCGAAGACTTCTCTACTAACTTGAGCCCGAAGTCTTCTGTACTAACTTGAGCCCGAAGTCTTCTGTACTAACTTGACCCCGAAGTCTTCTGTACTAACTTGACCCCGAAGTCTTCTGTACTAACTTGAGCCCGAAGTCTTCTGTACTAACTTGAGCCCGAAGTCTTCTCTACTAACTTGAGCCCGAAGTCTTATGCACTAACTTGAGCCCGAAGTCTTCTCTGATAACTTGAGCCCGAAGTCTTCTGTACTAACTTGACCCCGAAGTCTTCTGTACTGACTTGAGCCCGAAGACTTCTCTACTAACTTGAGCCCGAGGTCTTCTGTACGAACTTGAGCCCGAAGTCTTCTGTACTAACTTGACCCCGAAGTCTTCTGTACTAACTTGAGCCCGAAGACTTCTCTACTAACTTGAAGCCAAAGTCTTCTCTATTAACTTGAGCCCGAAGACTTCTCTACTAACTTGAGCCCGAAGTCTTCTGTACTAATTTGAGCCCGAAGTCTTCTGTACTAACTTGAGCCCGAGTCGTCTGTCGTAACTTGAAGCCTAAGTCTTCTGTACTAACTTGAGACCGAAGTCTTCCGTACAGACTTTAGCCCGAAGTCGTCTGTACTAACTTGAGCTTGAAGTCGTCTGTGTTAATTTCAGCCCGAAATCGAACTCATCTATATTTCAAATTAAGTTTTTTTATTAAGGAAAAAAACAAGTAAACTTCTGAAAATAAGTCAGTTTTCCAAGCCGAGGTGTTATCCCTTACAACAGTGACAGAGAAAAACGTTAAATTTTAGGATAATTTCATGTCTTCAGCTCTTTAACAAACTAATATTAATTTCACAAGTTGAGAAGCTTCAATTTCGCCTTTTCTATGAGAAAACGTAGAAGTGGCTATGTACGTACTTATGAAGAGGCTTTCAGTTGTGTGGTTTACCTCTGAGCGGCCCTTTTTTACACATAGTAGGCTAAATGGCCAGGTCATAAGGACCCCATGGACTTAGAGAAAATTAAAGAGATCCTGTCAGCAACTGCTCGAAGACAGACATTATGTTAACGCCATTCAGCTGGCTCTTCAACGTTCACGGTTTGGTATGTTTTTAAAATGTTTGTGATCTGCATGGTTTTTATCTAGCTCCTTTTAAAAAAATACTCACGAGCTAATGTTTTAAGTTTGTTGTTTGTCTGTAAAATTAAATTAAAAATAAATACCCCCTCAAGGAGCTGCTTGCCACAGAGGTTTGACAGGAGTCTGTCGGTTTATACGCCATAGTAGAAAGTCTGTGAGGATGCCTTGACCTCAGAAGAAGAACAACACAAACATCCATGCTTTATCCGGGTCTCGAACCCAAGTTCCTTAGATCATTAGGGGCGGGGGTGGCTCAGTCGGTAGCGCGCCAGGCTCATAATCTATAGTTCCCAAGTTCGAGTCCCAGCTGGGTCAGCGTTGAGATTTATCTCCGCAAAACTCCCCGCCCTGCCCACGGTCAGTAGGGGACACGGATGGGCTTGGAAAGACCGCCGTCCGTCGGATGGGACGTTAAGCCGTGGTCCGTGTGTGAGAGAGCCATACCCTGTGCACGTTAAAGAACACGCTGGATGGCCTTGACGGGAGGCTACCATCTGTCTCCCAACAGCTGTTCCAGTGGATCCCCTCCCCCAACCTTCTCTGAGCCTTTGGGGTCCATGTGACCTGGTCATTTAGTCCATTGTGTGCAAAAAAGTGCCACTCAGAGGTAAAACATATAAAAAAAATACCCCCTCAAGCAGCTGCTTGCCACAGAGGTCTGACAGGAGCCTGTCAGTTTATATGCCAGAGTAGAAGGTCTGTGAAGATGGCAGGACCTCAGCAGAAAAACGATACACATCCATGCCTTACCCGGGGTCGAACCCAGGCCCCTTAGATCAGTAGTCAGTAACCACTCGGCCACGGGACAGTGTCGTTCGAGCCACAGACGAGTCCAGAGACGGTTGCCAGCTCTTCTGACTAAACCGCATTGTCACCCCCCAATCCTACCCCCCTTTGTCTCAGGCCATCACACGAGATACGGTATGGAAACAATGTTTCCGAAATATCCTCTTATCGAAACATCGCATCTACCCTTTATGATAGGTCAGCTATTTGTTTCAATGTACCCCGTCGGAAGAAGACAAACTATTTTGAAATTACGCGCCCCTAAACCTGCAAGTGTTGCCCCTCTCGTATTAAAATTAGTCTCCATCGGGTTGAAGGATGTCGCCGTCAGATATTTGTATTCACACATATCAGAATATGTGTGAATACAAAAGTGCAGACACTTTCCACGTCAGGGTTGGGTTGTTTTACCTCTGAGCGGCACTTTTTTGCACACCATGGGCTAAATGGCCAGGTCACATGGACCCCGAAGGCTCAGAGAAGGTTGGGGAGGGGACCCACTGGAACAGCTGTTGGGAGACAGATGGTAACCTCCCGTCAAGGCCATCCAGCGTGTTCTTTAACGTGCACAGGGTATGGCTCTCCCGCACACGGGGCCACGGCTTAACGTCCCATCCGACGGACGGCGGCCTTTCCAAGCCCATCGGTGTCCCCTACCGACAGGGCCCAGCTGGGTCAGCGGAGATAAATCTCAACGCTGACCCAGCTGGGACTCGAACCTGGGAACTACAGATTACGAGCCTGGCGCGCTACCGACTGAGCCACCCCCGCCCCTTACGGTAGGGAAGAGAAAAGATTCCACCTAGTCAGCTGGAATAGAGAAACATCACTTAATGCCAACCATCTTCTTACTAGAGCCCATTTAGTGACAGGGAGCCATAAAGCAAGAAACTCCCCTCAACAGAGGGGCGGGGGTGGCTCAGTCGATAGCGCGCCAGGCTCGTAATCTGTAGTTCCCACGTTCGAGTCCCAGCTGGGTCAGCGTTGAGATTTATCTCCACAAAATTCCCCGCCCTGCCCACGGTCAGTAGGGGACACCGATGGGCTTGGAAAGGCCGCCTTCCGTCGGATGGGACGTTAAGCCGTTGCCCCGTGTGCTGGAGAGCCATACGCTGTGCACGTTACAGAACACGCTAGATGGCCTTGGCGGGAGGCTACCATCTGTCTCCCAACAGCTGTTCCAGTGGGTCCCCTCCCCCAACATTCTCTGAGCCTTCGGGGTCCATGTGACCTGACCATTTAGCCCATGGTGTGCAAAAAAGTGCCGCTCAGAGGTAAAACAACCCAACGGTAAAGAACACGCTAGATGGCCTTGGCGGGAGGCTACCATCTGCCTCCCAACAGCTGTTCCAGTGGGTCCCCTCCCCTAACCTTCTCTGAGCCTTCGAGGTCCTTGTGACCTGGCCATTTAGCCCATGGTGTGCAAAAAAGTGCCGCTCAGAGGTAAAACAACCCAACCCTATTTAAACAAAGCCATTAAAGTAGAATCTTCGCCAAAAAAAAAATTCACTTTGTATACCTGTGGTGAGGCATTATACGTCTCCCGGCGTTTTGCGTGAACCTGCATTGGTTGCAGTGACTGATGATAACAGTTTCCGGTGCATATTCGACACCTGCTTAATTCCGCCATTTCCTGTGATCAAGTGATACAGAACCGAACATCCTGCATTCTCGTGATGCGAGAGAAAGTCGATTTCTAAAGTTTCTTTCGTGCCCTAAGCAAGCTATGTTCAAAGTAACGAGTTTTTTTTTTTTCAGGTTATCAGAACATCTTGTTAGCGCGTCCTGTTTGAGGTTCCACTGATCTCCATTTTGATGACTGATGATTGCCGATGATTATTATTTGTGTTAAAGCTCATCATCATTTTTTTTTGGTCGAATATTAAAAATAAACAGAAATTAGGGATGAAAATGTCACCAGCATTTCCTCCCCCCCCCCCCCCCCACCTCCCTCATTGGATTTTCTGTAAGTTGTAAAATTCATTGTGAAGAACTCTTGAGTGATCGCTCCAGAGCAGAACTTCCTTCAGATTAGTGGGACATGAATGTTCGACTTCCTTTTGATATGACAAATTATTAAATAATTGTAATTGAAAAGAGAGGATGGTCAGAAGTCTTCTGTACTAACTTGAGACAATAACTGATAAATTGATGGAGATCTCTCCGCAATCGAGGTCTATGGCGGGATCTGATGGAGATCTCGGCAATTGAGGTCCATAGCAGGATCTGATGGAGATCTTCGCAATCGAGGTCTATGACGGGATCTGATGGAGCTCTCCAGAATCAAGGCGTATGACGGGATCTGATGGAGATCTACACGATCAAGGTCTATGGCGGGATCTGATGGAGATCTCCGCAATCAAGGCGTATGACGGGATCTGATGGAGATTTCCACAAACAAGGTGTATGACAGGATCTGATGGAGATTTTCGCAATCAAGGTCTATGGCGGGATCTGATGGAGATCTTCGCAATCAAGGTGTATGACGGGATCTGATGGAGATTTTCGCAATCAAGGTCTATGGCGGGATCTGATGGAGATCTTCGCAATCAAGGTGTATGACGGGATCTGATGGAGATTTTCGCAATCAAGGTCTATGGCGGGATCTGATGGAGATCTCCGGAATCAAGGCGTATGACGGGATCTGATGGAGATTTCCACAAACAAGGTGTATGACAGGATCTGATGGAGATTTTCGCAATCAAGGTCTATGGCGGGATCTGATGGAGATTTCCACAAACAAGGTGTATGACAGGATCTGATGGAGATCTCCGGAATCAAGGCGTATGACGGGATCTGATGGAGATCTACACAATCAAGGTCTATGGCGGGATCTGATGGAGATTTCCGCAATCAAGGTCTATGGCGGGATCTGATGGAGACCTCCGGAATCAAAGTCTATGGCGGGATCTGATGGAGATCTCCGGAATCAAAGTCTATGGCGGGATCTGATGGAGATCTCCGGAATCAAGGTCTATGGCAGGATCTGATGGAGATCTCCGGAATCAAGGCGTATGACGGGATCTGATGGAGCTCTCCAGAATCAAGGCGTATGACGGGATCTGATGGAGATCTCACAATCAAGGTCTATGACGGGATCTGATGGAGATCTCCGGAATCAAGGCGTATGACGGGATCTGATGGAGCTCTCCGGAATCAAGGTCTATGGCGGGATCTGATGGAGATCTCCGTAATCAAGGCGTATGACGGGATCTGATGGAGCTCTCCAGAATCAAGGCGTATGACGGGATCTGATGGAGATCTCACAATCAAGGTCTATGACGGGATCTGATGGAGATCTCCGGAATCAAGGCGTATGACGGGATCTGATGGAGCTCTCCAGAATCAAGGCGTATGACGGGATCTGATGGAGATCTCACAATCAAGGTCTATGACGGGATCTGATGGAGATCTCCGGAATCAAGGCGTATGACGGGATCTGATGGAGCTCTCCGGAATCAAGGTCTATGGCGGGATCTGATGGAGATCTCCGGAATCAAGGTCTTTGGCGGGATCTGATGGAGATCTTCGCAATCAAGGTCTATGGCGGGATCTGATGGAGATCTCACAATCAAGGTGTATGACGGGATCTGATGGAGATCTTCACAATCGAGGTCTTTGGCGGAATCTGATGGAGATCTCCGGAATCAAGGCGTATGACGGGATCTGAAGGAGATTTTCACAATCAAGGTGTATGACGGGATCTGATGGAGATCTGCACAATCACGGTCTATGGCTGGATCTGATGGAGATCTCCGGAATCAAGGTGTATGACGGGATCTGATGGAGATTTCCGCGATCAAGGTCTACAACGTGAGCTTGTAGCTGTTCTAGGCAACTGTTACTTTCAATTCAGTGGCATGTCGAGGTGATTATGTCCCGAAGACATAGTATAGATGATTTTCAGCGGTGGAGTGCGATTGGAAGAATGGAAGCAGGTCAGTCCCGGGTGGAAGTTTCAAAAGCACTGAATGTTCCACAAAATGTCCTCTCAAGACTCTGGTGACAGTTTCAACAGACAGATGGTTGTCATCGACCAGGGCAAGACCATTCCAGAGCCACAACTGCTGCAGACGATCGCTATATGTGTCTTATTTCCAGACAGAAAAAGTGATGACTATGAAGCAAGCTTGCAAGCAGCTTCAAAGACAGGAGACAGGATTAATACAGGAGACTAAATAAATAAAAAATAAATACATCCTCAAGCAGCTGCTTGCCACAGAGGTCTGACAGGAGCCTGTCAATTTATATGCCACAGTAGAAGGTCTGAGAGGATGGCAGGACCTCAGCAGAAAAACGACACATACATCCATGCCTTACCCGGGGCTCGAACCCAAGTCCCTTAGATCCAGGTCCCTTGGGGCGGGTGGCTCAGTCGGTAGCGCGCCGGGCTCGTAATCTGTAGTTCCCAGGTTCGAGTCCCAGCTGGGTCAGCGTTGAGATTTATCTCCGCAAAATTCCCCGCCCAGCCCACGGTCAGTAGGGGACACCGATCGATGGAAAGGCCGCCGTCCGTCAGATGGGACGTTAAGCCGTGGCACCGTGTGCATGAGAGCCATATCCTGTGCACGTTAAAGAACACGCTGGATGGCCTTGACGGGAGGCTACCATCTGCCTTCCAACAGCTGTTCCAGTGGGTCCCCTCCCCCAACCTTCTCTGAGCCTTCGGGGTGCATGTGACCTGGCCATTTAGCCCATGGTGTGCAAAAAAGTGCCGCTCAGAGGTAAAACAACCCAAAATCCAGGTCCCTTAGATCTAGTAGCCAAGCGCGCTAACCACTCGGCCATGGGACGGCGTTGGAGACTAAATACAGGAGAGTAAATTGATGAAGACTAACTTTACTTGTCAACATGGAGGATGATGTGTATATATCTTTGGAGGATTGTAATAGAGTGATGACCTGCTGTAGAGGAACCTCAACTTTATTTTACATGAATTCTAGAAGCTTAAAAGCAGACTCAGATGGAATTTTGTCTACACTAGAAATCATGGGACATCAGTTCAATTTTTTTTTTTTTTTTTTTTTTTTTGCATTTTCAGAAACTTGGTTAGCAAATGGTGAGTCGTTACATATAGAAAGATATCAGTCTGCCAATCTAGGAAGAATTAACAGAAGAGGCGGAGGCGTAGCAATCTATCCATTGAATGGGATCAATTATGACATATATCTCAGAGGGATAATTCGCCACGTCAATTACCAAGAGGTTTTTTGTTCTCTCCAAACCCCCCCAATAGGGGACCACCTTGTCGTGGTGGGGGGGCCTAGGGCCCAGCAACCCGGCTGAAGGCTGTGCCGACCGGGTTGGGCGCCGGTTGGACATGGCCAAGGCCAACCGAGGTTGAAGACGCTGCTGGCCGGCTTGATTGCCGGTCGGGTGGTGACGGCGTCGGAGACCTCACCTCTCAGGGACCTGTGTGGTCAGTTCAACGGCTCTGCCGAAAGGTTTCCCTCGGCCTAGTAGGCACGAGCTGTTCAAAAAGTCTGGGTCTTACTAAGAGTCTCCACCCCGGGTGCCGATCGAGCTTGGATCTTTATATCCTTGCACATTTGCAAACCGGGGAATAGATTAAAGTTAGGTTTCTTCCGGTGGTCAGCTTTCCTTCTATAGGACTGCTGCCATGTGAGGCCGGGGTTGAGGTGCGCCTATAGGGCGTATTCCTTGCCCCCGGCTCTAGATAGTCATGGCTTTTCTTTAACCAGGTAGTGCTGTCAGGCGGAACCGGGAATTGCCGTGGTTGCACAAGATCGCAACATAGAGATCCATTGTTCTCTCCAAAATGTTTCTTCCATTTTAGATTATTATCTGTGAAAATACCTAAATATTTATTTCTCTCTACATGTTCTATGTCATCACAACGGCATTCAATTGTTTATAGCATTGAGGTGAATGCAGTTTAATGACAAAAAGTATTTGCAACATTATGATTATTTTTCAAATTGTAGAAAACAAATTTAGTTTTATTCTTATTAATTGAGAGTTTATTATTTTCGAACCACATATTAACTTTCTCAAGAACGTTATTGACATTGGACAATAAATCTGTTGTTGGGTTGTTTTACCTCTGAGCGGCACTTTTTTGCACACCATGGGCTAAATGGCCAGGTCATATGGACCCCGAAGGCTCAGAGAAGGTTGGGGGACAGCTGGAACAGCTGTTGGGAGACAGATGGTAGCCTCCCGTCAAGTCCATCCAGCATGTTCTTTAACGTGCACAGGGTATGGCTCTCTCCCGTACACGGGGCCACGGCTTAACGTCCCATCCGACGGACGGCGGCCTTTCCAAGCCCATCGATGTCCCCTGCTGACCGTGGGCAGGGCGGGGAGTTTTGCGTAGATAAATCTCAACGCTCACCCAGCTGGGACTCGAACCTTGGAACTACAGATTACAAAGCATGGCATGCTACCTAATGAGCAATCCCCGCCCCCCTGCATATAGGGGACTGGCTCAGTGGTAGTGCGCTAGGTCCTAACCAGCAGTTTCTAGGTTCGAGTCTCGGTCATTAACCTACAATCAATAAAAGTCAACTGCGCAGGCGCGGAGTCTCCTAAAAAAGCCCCTCTCGCCACGCAAAATTACATAACATTACATTCAATATTCTTGTCACGCTTGGCAACTCATTAATGAAATTTATAACTTGCCACACAACTCATTTATAAGTCAAGTCACTCAGAAACTGATAATCATCAATAAGTAGTATTCTTAAACGCTGGTACGAGTTCTATGATTGAAACCATCCTCTCGTTGCTATCGTCAAACGAAGATGAGGAGGTTTGATCAGCATCCTTTTTCGTGCCAACCGCTTCAGTAGTAATCGGTAGAAAGGAATAGAGAACTTTTTGTGTACATAGAGCTCCTAAAGCAAGTGCAGGTGCGCTGTGACCTTCCACCAGCAGGACATCTCATTTCGTATTCAGCGAGCGATCTCTGTGACTAACGCGTAACTGTCTGATGTCCACGAGATCACGGGGCGGGGGTGGCTCAGTCTGTAGCGCGCCAGGCTCGTAATCTGTAGTTCCCAGGTTCGAGTCCCAGTTGGGTCAGCGTTGAAATTTATCTCCGCAAAATTCTCCGCCCTGCCCACGGTCAGTAGGGGACACCGATGGGCTTGGAAAGGCCGCCGTCCGTCGGATGGGACGTTAAGCCGTGGCCCCGTGTGCGGGAGAGACATACCCTGTGCACGTTAAAGAACATGCTGGATGGCCTTGACGGGAGGCTACCATCTGTCTCCCAACAGCTGTTCCAGTGGGTCCACTTCCCCAACCTTCTCTGAGCCTTCGGGGTCCATGTGACCTGGCCATTTAGCCCATGGTGTGCAAAAAAGTGCTGCTCAGAGGTAAAACAACCCAACGTTAAAGAACACGCTGGATGGCCTTGACGGGAGGCTACCATCTGTCTCCCAACAGCTGTTCCAGTGGGTCCACTTCCCCAACCTTCTCTGAGCCTTCGGGGTCCATGTGACCGCCATTTAGCCCATGGTGTGCAAAAAAGTGCCGCTCAGAGGTAAAACAACCCAACCCACGAGATCACATGTTTGTAGCGTCAATGGACAACTGTGGTCAGGTGGCAGATTGAGGGATGGCGCGGACAACTCTGATCATCTAGAACTGCATCCTCCCAACAGGGATTCTCAGAGGGATAATTCTGATTTCTTACGTTTATTTTTTAGCTCGAGTTAAAAAAAACAATCAATCAATTTTATTTCACCATCATATGCTGTTGTTATTGTTTTGCCTCTGAGCGGCACTTTTTTGCACACAATGGGCTAAATGGCCAGGTCACAAGGACCCCGAAGACTCAGAGAAGGTTGGGGGAAGGGACCGACTGGAACATGGGAAACATTGTAGACATGGGATAATTGGGAGACATGGTAGCTCCCGTCAAGGCCATACAGCGTGTTCTTTAACATGCACAGGGTATGGTTCTCAAACACATGGGGCCACGCTTAACATCCCATCCGATAGACGGCGGCGGCCTTTCCAAGCCCATCGGTGTCCCCTACTGACCGTGGGCAGGGCGGGGAGTTTTGCGGAGATAAATCTCATCTAATTTATTAATAATATAGAAAAATATGAATGAACCCAAAAACCACATGGTTTGTCTGGGCCACTAATGGAAATTGATACAAAAATCAAAAACGACTTACTCACTACAAAGATCACAAACAATATGTGTCATTTTTCCGATATATGTACAATACATTTTTACTTTACACTTGATTATTTAAAATAGGTGCAGCATCTTCCAAAGAAAGAGAAAGCTTCTTAAATTTTGCATGAACATATTAAATTTTTTTTCACTTTTAATTTCAAGAGGCAACTGATTGAAGATTTTTGGTTGGAGATTGGTTGATTGCGACATACGAATAATGCTCATGAGCAATTTTCTTTTTGGTCAAAGGAACTGAGTATTTTGGACCTTTCTCTCTGAAGTTGTATAAATCCGGCTGAATGTGAAAATTAAAGCAATTTTGCTTAGGGTTGGGTTGGGTTGTTTTACCTCTGAGCGGCACTTTTTTGCACACCATGGGCTAAATGGCCAGGTCACATGGACCCCGAAGGCTCAGAGATGGTTGGGGGAGGAGACCCACTGGAACAGCTGTTGGGAGACAGATGGTAGACTCCCGTCAAGGCCATCCAGCGTGTTCTTTAACGTTGGGTTGTTTTACCTCTGAGCGGCACTTTTTTGCACACCATGGGCTAAATGGCCAGGTCACATGGACCCCGAAGGCTCAGAGAAGGTTGGGGGAGGAGACCCACTGGAACAGCTGTTGGGAGACAGATGGTAGACTCCCGTCAAGCCATCCAGCGTGTTCTTTAACGTTGGGTTGTTTTACCTCTGAGCGGCACTTTTTTGCACACCATGGGCTAAATGGCCAGGTCACATGGACCCCGAAGGCTCAAAGAAGGTTGGGGGAGGAGACCCACTGGAACAGCTGTTGGGAGACAGATGGTAGCCTCCCGTCAAGGCCATCCAGCGTGTTCTTTAACGTGCACAGGGTATAGCTCTCCCGCACACGGGGACACGGCGTAACGTCCCATCCGACGGACGGCGGCCTTTCCAAGCCCACCCAATTTTGCTTAAAAAATATCATCGCTCTAAAAACAAATATATGTCTAATTGGTAGAATTTTTAGCATAGAGTAACGACTGAAATTGCTTAAAATATCAGTGTTATTTTTTGCAATTAATTTAATAATTTTGTTTTGCAGAGACACCAGAGGTTTAAAAACCGAGACATAAGTTCCACCCCAACAAACTATACCGCGTATTGAAATGCAGCTTGTATCCATGAAAAGAACAATGTTCACAGCATATTATGATTAATTTGTATTTCAAGTGGTGTAATTTGAGTAGTTTGTAACGTGCTTTACCTGTGATGTAGTCAATACGTTTCTTCCATTTTAGATTATTATCTGTGAAAATACCTAAATATTTATTTTTCTCAACCTGTTCTATGTCATCACAACAGCAATCAATTGTTTATAGCATTGAGGTGAATGCAGTTTAATGACAAAAAGTATTTGCAACATTATGATTATTTTTCAACTTGTAGAAAACAAATTTAGTTTTATTCTTATTAATTGAGAGTTTATTATTTTCGAACCACATATTAACTTTCTCAAGAACGTTATTGACATTGGACAATAAATCTGTTGTTGGGTTGTTTTACCTCTGAGCGGCACTTTTTTGCACACCATGGGCTAAATGGCCAGGTCACATGGACCCCGAAGGCTCAGAGAAGGTTGGGGGAGGGGACCCACTGGAACAGCTGTTGGGAGACGATGGTAGCCTCCTGTCAAGGCCATCCAGCGTGTTCTTTAACGTGCTCAGGGTATGTCTCTCCCGTACATGGAGCCACGGCTTAACGTCCCATCCGACGGACGATATCCCCTACTGACCGTGGGCAGGGCGGGGAATTTTGCGGAGATAAATCTCAACGCTGACCCAGCTGGGACTCGAACCTGGGAACTACAGATTACGAGCCTGGCGCGCTACCGACTGAGCCACCCCCGCCCCCAATAAATCTGTAATAGTTTGGTTAATAAACGTTAATGCAATGTCATCTGCTAAGATAGTAATATTGCAATTAATATTCATTTCACAGAGGTCATTAATATAAATATTAAACAATAGGGGACCAAGAACAGATCCCTGCGGAATGCCATATTTAGTTTGTTTAGGATTGCTGAGGCAGTTTTTTAATTTAACTAATTGAGTTCTATTTGTTAAGTAACTGATAAATCATTCTAGAGCAATCCCTCTCATACCCAAATGCTCCAGTTTTTTAAAAAGCAATGAATGTGTTACGGTGTCAAAAGCTTTTTCAAGATCTAAAAAACTGATAAGAGTTAAATTTCCTTGACCAATTGATTTATAAATAAAATTAGTAAATGACAATAACGCATGATCAGTGCCCTTACCCTGGGGCTCAGTCGGTAGCGCGCCAGGCTCGTAATCTGTAGTTCCCAGGTTCGAGTCCCAGCTGGGTCAGCGTTGAGATTTATATCCGCAAAATTCCCCGCCCTGCCCACGGTCAGTATGGGACACCGATGGGCTTGGAAAGGCCGCCGTCCGTCGGATGGGACGTTAAGCCGTGGCCCCGTGTGCGGGAGAGCCATACCTTGTGCACGTTAAAGAACACGCTGGATGGCCTTGACGGGAGGCTACCATCTGTCTCCCAACAGCTGTTCCAGTGGGTCCCCTCCCCCAACCTTCTCTGAGCCTTCGGGGTCCTTGCGATCTGGCCATTTAGCCCGTGGTGTGCAAAAAAATGCCGCTCAGAGGTAAAACAACCCAACCCTTTCCCCAAGCCAAAATAGCCTAAATTTCCACCTCATTATCTTGATAACTTTATGACCTGGGAAATCAAACATCACTTTTAATCCATCCCCCCTTCCCCCACCCACCCACCCACCCTAAAAAAAAGGAAAAAAAAACATCGCTCAGAGGTTGGGTTGGGTTGTTTTACCTCTGACGGCACTTTTTGCACACCATGCGCTAAATGGCCAGGTCACATGGACCCCGAAGGCTCAGAGAAGGTTGGGGGAGGGGACCCACTGGAACAGCTGTTGGGAGACAGATGGTAGCCTCCCGTCAAGGCCATCCACCGTGTTCTTTCACGTGCACAGGGTATGTCTCTCCCATACACGGATTAACGTTCCATCCGACGGACGGTGGCCTTTCCAAGCCCATCGGTGTCCCCTACTGACCGTGGGCAGGGCGGGGAAATTTGCGGAGATAAATCTCAACGCTGACCCAGCTGGGACTCGAACCTGGGAACTACAGATTACGAGCCTGGCGCGCTACCGACTGAGCCACCCCCGCCCCTCACTCAGAGGTAAACCAACCTAAATATTCTCTTGGTCAATTACAAACAAAATCATCTCTTCCTAGAAGGTCTGAAAAGGAACTCGTGGGCCAAGCAGAGCCAATGGCGAGACGCGAATTACTCGTGATGAGACAGAACATCTTGAGGGCGTCTGTTTGCGCAGGGTGATCCTCTTCCACGGCGCAGTGTCTAGGAGCAGCAGGAGAGAGCAACTATGTGCGGAGGATTCTCTCCGCATTCCATCCCTTCCGTCGTTACGGTCCGCTTCGTCAACTTTCTGGTAAACAGACGACGGACAATGCACGGCTAAGTCTGCAATCAGACGGCAGAACTTGCGATCGGGGGAAGGGGGATCACGTGGCCACAAGGATCCTCTTGGCTTGTAAACATCTGCTTCCTTTGCTTCCTTCTCGGATGCTGTTCCGAGAGACACGGAACACAGAAGGGGAGACTTTGAATCGGGATGTTTTATCGCTGAGATGCACTTTTATTTGCATACAATGGATTAAAATGACCGGTCACAATAACCCCAAGGGCTCAGAGATGGGAAGGGGGTACAGGAAAGTAATCTAAAGCAAGACCCACCGGTTCCGCCTTCACGGCACTACAAAATTCCCCGTCCTGCCCACAGTCAGTAGGGGACACCGATGGGCTTGACTATAGTTTGTCAACATATACAAGGGTTGGGTTATGTTGTTTTACCTCTGAGTGGCACTTTTTTTGTACACCATGGGCTAAATGGCCAGGTCACAAGGACCCCGAAGGCTCAGAGAAGGGGGAAGGGTCCCACTGGAACAGCTGTTGGGAGACAGATGGTAGCCTCCCGTCAAGGCCATCCAGCGTGTTCTTTAACGTTGGGTTGTTTTACCTCTGAGCGGCACTTTTTTGCACACCATGGGCTAAATGGCCAGGTCACAAGGACCCCGAAGGCTCAGAGAAAGTTGGGGGAAGGGTCCCACTGGAACAGCTGTTGGGAGACAGATTGTAGCCTCCCGTCAAGGCCATCCAGCGTGTTCTTTAATGTGCACAAGGTATGGCTCTTCCGCACACGGAGCCATGGCTTAACGTCCCATCCATCGGACGGCTGCCTTTCTAAGCCCATCGGTGTCCCCTACTGACCGTGGGCAGGACGGGGAATTTTGCGGAGACAAATCTCAATGCTGACCCAGCTGGGACTCGAACCTGGGAACTACAGATTACGAGCTACCGACTGAGCCACCCCCGCCCAAGACAGATGGAAGTCCACAGTCAAGGTCATCCAGCGCGTTCTTCAACATGCACAGGATTCTTTCTTGTACAAGGGGTTCGCATTCTTTCCTTCAATTCTTCAACTCCTAAGAGTGGCTTCAAATTTCGTATGACCCCTAAGCATAGCTTCCAACTTTTACGACACTCTTCTGTAAAGTCTTAAAATTGTTTTCCCTATGGAGAAATTCCAATTCAACAAATCTTAAAGCAAAAAAAAAATCTTCAAATCAAACTGTTCTCCTTATGGATAATCTTAAACATTCATGACACTCCTACGCAAGATCTTCAAATTTTGTGTCATCGATATGCATAGACTCCTAGTCACCGTCGGCGTTGAGATTTATCTCCACAAAACCACCCGCCCTGTTCACGGTCAGTATGAGACACCGATGGGCTTGGTAAAGACTGCCGTCCGTCGGAAGGGACGTTAAGCCGTGGCCCCGTGTGCGGGAGAGCCATACCCTGTGCACGTTAAAGAATACGCTGGATGGCCTTGACGGGAGGCTACCATCTGTCTCCCAACAGCTGTTCCAGTGGGTCCCCTCCCCCAACCTTCTCTGAGCCTTCGGGGTCCATGTGACCTGGCCATTTAGCCCATGGTGTGCAAAAAAGTGCTGCTCAGAGGTAAAACAACCCAACCCATCCCGACTCCATTACACCCCCAGACTTCGCAGGGGCGATAAAGGAGCCCACTCGATTGAGGATCCATCCAGTCAGCAGGCCCTCAGAAAAGCCTCTCCATCGGGGTACCAAGACAACCTAGGACTTCGCAGGGGCCGGCCGATAAGTCCACTCGACACGGGACTTCAGTCCCAGTCGGCGGACCCCCAGCCGGCCCCTCCATCGAGGCCGCAAGGCACGCCAGAAATACCGACCAGCCGGCACCCAGTTTCACAGAGGCACCTTCAGATCCTCTACCATGTCATTCAATAATCCTAACCTTGGCAGCCAAAAGAGTTGCTGGGGACTCTTAGTTTGGCTTTTCCATCGGTAAGCTCGTCAACCGGGGGATCCCACTCCCAGTCAGGAACCCCCAACTTCGTTCTCTCATTGTGAGCGGGCCGAAGCCTCCCAGTGAACAGTCTTCCGACTCACGATATCACTGAGACAGCATCGATGAGCCCACTGGACCGGGTTCTCCAAGCCCAGTCCGCAGACCCTCAAGTACGGCCCCTCAACTGGGGCTGCAACCCGGAGCTTCTCAGGGAACAAGTCAATAAGCCCACTGGGCCGCTCCTAGAACTAGTCCGTGGGCCCTCAACAGGCCCTCTCCACCAGAGGTTAAAGATCTTGTGAACCCCGGAGAACCAGCAATCCGAACCCAACTTCTCAGAGGCACCGTAGGCCCCCCACGTCGACAAGGTGGTCCCCCTCGATGGGGGAATACAGTGGGATAGTTTTATCAACCTATACAAGGGTTGGATTGGGTTGTTTTACCTCTGAGATGCACTTTTTTTGCACACCATGGGCTAAATGGCCATGTCACAAGGACCCCGAAGGCTCAGAGAAGTTTGGGGGAGGGGACCCACTGGAACAGCTGTTGGGAGACAGATGGTAGCCTCCCGTCAAGGCCATCCAGCGTGTTCTTTAACGTTGGGTTGTTTTACCTCTGAGCGGCACTTTTTTTTAACACCATGGGCTAAATGGCCAGGTCACATGGACCCCGAAGGCTCAGAGAAGGTTGGGGAAGGGGACCCACTGGAACAGCTGTTGGGAGACAGATGGTAGCTTCCGTCAAGGCAATCCAGAGTGTTCTCCCGCAAACGAAGCCATGGCTTAACGTCACAACCGACGGACGATGGCCTTTCCAAGCCCAACGGTGTCCCCTACTGATCGTGGGCAGGGCGGGGAATTTTGCGGAGCTAAATTTCAACGCTGACGCAACTGGGAATCGAACCTGGGAACTACAGATTACGAGCCTGGCGCGCTATTGACTGAGCCACCCCGCCCCTAGCTTATTTTGAAAAATATTTTTAATATAAATAACTAATTTTGAAAGAAGCACAGAAAATTTTCTCTGTTTAAAAAAAGGGAAGACTCTGTAGCAAGTACCTACTTGAGAATTATTTATTTTATTATTACTATGAATTGCCGAAATCAGTCAGCTCCCGCTCAAGCAGCTGCTTGCCACAGAGGTCGGACATGAGCCTTGCGAGTTAGGAACCTAAAAATGTTTATCATAAAAAATAAATGTGTCAGATACAGTAAATTGATTATTTGCTAGCATAGAATTCCACAGGACTGGTCAGAAAGTCTTTAAGCGAAATACATTTGTTAATATTTAAAAAACGCATTAAAAATTTATAAATCTCGCTATGGTTTCCTTGGGGACGAGAGTTTCTCCCCCCCCCCCCTTCCTCAGCTACGCCCTCTTGTCGTAAGAGTTCTCTTTAAAACAACCTCTCTAAAAATATTCTACGTGACGCTAATAGGAAATTTTCCACGTAGCGAAAACGTTGGAATTGTTTCTGAATCATGGCTTGTCATCAACGCACCGATCGATACTTCATATTGTGTCACGTGACACTTTTTTCGTGGTCTTTAATGCGTTTTTTTTTTCTCTCTCTTTGGAACACAGAGGAAAAAGCCTCTTTCGTTTGCTAAGCTGTTCAATAACTTTAAAAAAAAGAGTCTTCTTAAAATTGCCAAGGAATAACAGATAGTCTAAATCCGGAACTGTTTAAAGCTGCGCACTGGAGAAGCATTATTTCAGGGTGAATATAGATTCGTAGAGTCATCACGGGGAATAGAACAGGCCAAGATCTAGAACAAAAAAAAAGGAGGAGGTGGGTTGTTTTACCTCTGAGTGGCACTTTTTTGCACACAGTGGGCTAAATGGCCAGGTCGGAAGGACCCCAAAGGCTCAGAGAAGGTTGGGGGAGGGGACCCACTGGAACAGCTGTTGGGAGACAGATGGTAGCCTCCCGTCAAGGCCATCCAGCGTGTACTTTAACGTTGGGTTGTTTTACCTCTGAGCGGCACTTTTTTTGCACACCATGGGCTAAATGGCCAGGTCACGAAGACCCCGAAGGCTCAGAGAAGGTTGGGGGGAGAGGGTTGGGTTGTTTTACCTCTGAGCGGCACTTTTTTGCACACCATGGGCAAAATGGCCAGGTCACAATGACCCCAAAGGCTCAGAGAAGGTTGGGGGAGGGAACCCACTGGAACAGCTGTTGGGAGACAAATGGTAGCCTCCCGTCAAGGCCATCCAGCGTGTACTTTAACGTTGGGTTGTTTTACCTCTGAGCGGCACTTTTTTTGCACACCATGGGCTAAATGGCCAGGTCACAAGGACCCCGAAGGCTCAGAGAAGGTTGGGGGGAGAGGGTTGGGTTGTTTTACCTCTGAGCGGCACTTTTTTTGCACACCATGAGCTAAATGGCCAAGTCACAATGGACCCCGAAGGCTCAGAGAACGTTGGGGGAGGGGACCCACTGGAACAGCTGTTGGGAGACAGATGGTAGCCTCCCGTTAAGGCCATCCAGCGTGTTCTTTAACGTGCACAGGGTATGGCTCTCCCGCACACGGGGCCACGGCTTAACGTCCCATCCGACGGACGGCGGCCTTTCCAAGCCCATCGTTGTCCCCTACTGACCGTGGGCAGGGCGGGCAATTTTGCAGAGATAAATCTCAACGCTGACCCAGCTGGGACTCAAACCTGGGTACTACAGATTACGAGCCTGGCGCGCTACCGACTGAGCCACACCACTTGCTTCAACGTCTATAGCTTGTCTCAATGAAACCAATTCCCCCATCCTGCTAAATAAAAAGAAAATAAAAGCTATCAAATCTTACCGTAATATTTCTAGGCTATATTTATTGATTCTCGTACTGTGTGTCATTAATTTCAACGTGTCACGTGACACGAAGGTTGCCAGATCACTAATTTCTAAAAAAATCGTTGCCAGATATTTTTTCTGAATTCTGTAATCAACCATAGTGTTCGGATACTTTTTTGAGCGACTGTAGGTGGTCATATTATTTTGATACTAGATCGTGTGGGCTCACTCACGGAAATATTAAGCGTGTGCAGTTACCGTTCACAGCAAACTGGAGCGTGTGCAGTAACTGCACAGGCTCCAGTTTGCTGTGAACGGTAACTGGAGCGTGTACAGTTGGTGTACACGCTCCAGATATTTTTCCTGAATTCTGTAATCACGTGACACGAAGAATGCCAGATCACTAATTTCTAAAAAAATCGTTGCCTGATATTTTTCTGAATTCTGTAATCAACCATAGTGTTCGGATATTTTTTTGAGCGACTGTAAATTCCTACGATGCACTGTTGTTGGGAAATACACCAGACTCCATAAGTCTTTAAATGCGAAGCGAATATTGTTAAAAATCGAGATTTAAATAGCTTTGATTATTGTCTTAAACTTATCCTAAGTCACATTTTTCAATTAAATCCTGGGGCGGGGGTGGCTCAGTCGGTAGCGCGCCAGGCTCGTAATCTGTAGTTCCCAGGTTCGAGTCCCAGCTGGGTCAGCGTTGAGATTTATCGCCGCAAAATTCCCCGCCCTGCCCACGGTCAGTAGGGGACACCGATGGGCTTGGAAAGGCCGCCGTCCGTCGGATGGGACGTTAAACCATTTCCCCGTGTGCGGGAGAGCCATACCCTTTGCACGTTAAAGAACACGATGGATGGCCTTGACGGGAGGCTACCATCTGTCTCCCAACAGCTGCTCCAGTGGGCTCCCTCCCCCAACCTTCTCTGAGCCTTCGGGGTCCATGTGACCTGGCCATTTAGCCCATGGTGTGCAAAAGAGTGCCGCTCAGAGGTGAAACAACCCAACGTTAAAGAACACGCTGGATGGCCTTGACGGGAGGCTACCATCTGTCTCCCAACAGCTCATTCCAGTGGGTCCCCTCCCCCAACCTTCTCTGAGCCTTCGGGGTCCATGTGACCAGGCCATTAAGCCCATGGTATGCAAAAAAGTGCCGTTCAGAGGTAAAACAACCCAACCTCTATTAAATCCATATTTTAGAAGTTTCATATCTTCGAAATTAGATTCACACCGACATAACACGAAAATTGTCCATTATTTTAACAGAGCATTGTATAAAAAAAAACAGCACATATTAACACTTAAAGAAAAATCAAGAATTAATTTAAGAAGCCATGTGTGAACCCCTAACTCCCCCCCCCCCCTCCTTTGCCACCTCTCAGTAGGCGGATAATTGCAGGAGTTACTGTCTGGTTCGCGGTTCTCCCTGTACGTCTCAGCTATCGTCTCCAAGAGATAAAGCAACAGCGCATCCAGCCCTATCCATCACTAAGACATCGCCGTCCTCTCATCCTCACATTCATCATCTACCACCCCCCTTGCTTCCTCTTCCAGCGAGAGGATTGCGGGAAGCTGACAGAGTCACCCAGCTACCTGCCTGCAGAGGTCTTGACCTCCGGCTGCTGTTCACTAGACTCCCGCCTCCGGGGCCCATCTTTATCTAGAGGAAAGATGGCGCTTAAATGATAAGAAAGATCCGAGAATCTCTTCTAGCAAAAATAGTGGATTGTTCTCTATGTGTTTGGTCGTCGTATAGTCTGGGTTTGGATTGGATTGTTTTACCTCTGAGCGGCATTTTTTTGCACACCATGGGCTAAATGGCCAGGTCACATGGACCCCGAAGGCTCAGAGAAGGTTGGGGGAGGGGACCTACTGGAACAGCTGTTGGGAGACAGATGGTAGCCTCCCGTCAAGGGTTGTTGGGTTGTTTTACCTCTGAGCGGCACTTTTTTGCACACCATGGGCTAAATGGCCATGTCACATGGACCCCGTAGGCTCAGAGAAGGTTGGGGGAGGGGACCCACTGGAACAGCTGTTGGGAGACAGATGGTAGCCTCCCGTCAAGGGTTGTTGGGTTGTTTTACCTCTGAGCGGCACTTTTTTGCACACCATGGGCTAAATGGCCAGGTCACATGGACCCCGAAGGCTCGGAGAAGGTTGGGGGAGGGGACCCACTGGAATAGCTGTTGGGAGACAGATGGTAGCCTCCCGTCAAGGCCATCCAGCGTGTTCTTTAACGTGCACAGGGTATGGCTCTCCCGCACACGGGCCACGGCTTAACGTCCCATCCGAGACGGCGGCCTTTCCAAGCCCATCGGTGTCCCCTACTGACCGTGGGCAGGGCGGGGAATTTTTGTAGAGATAAATCTCAACGCTGACCCAGCTGGGACTCGAACCTGGGAACTACAGATTACGAGCCTGACGCGCTACCGACTGAGCCACCCCCTCTCCCAGTTCCACGGCACCCTCGGTGATAAAGGAGATGTCAATGGGTTTGTAAAGGCCGCCGTCTTTCGCATGGGATGTTAAACCGTGACTCCTTATGCTCTAGATTCATTCCCTCTTCATGTTAAAGAACACGCTGGACGGTATATACACGTATTTTTTTAAAGTGTACAGGGTACGAGTCCCCTGATCACAGGATTTAGGTCCCCAACTAACAATCAGCGGCCTTTCCAAGCCCACCAATGTCCCCTTTCCGAGCTCATCAGTGTCCTCTTTCTAAGCTCCTCGATGTCCTCTTTCCAAGCTCATCGGTATCCCATTTCCAAACTCACCACTGTCCCCTTTCTGAACCCCTCAGTGTCTCCTTTCCAAGCCCACCAATGTCCTCTTTCCGAGCTCATCGGTATCCCATTTCCAAACTCACCACTGTCCCCTTTCTCAACCCATCAGTATCTCCTTTCCAAGCTCATCGGTGCCCTGTTTCCAAGCTCACCAATGTACTCTTTCTGAACCCATCGGTGTCCTCTTTCCAAGCACATCGGTATCCCCTTCCTGACTGAAAGCAGAGCTTTATTGCGTTAAGCAATCAATGAAGGAGCATTGGCCACCCCAATCTGGGAACATCAGATATCGAGAATCTGAAGAACAATCATTTAACCTTGTGGTTCCAAAGGTTTTTTATAGCATCCGATTTCGTCAAATATTATTTTTCAAACGCTTCCGTAATTGTAGGCTGTGTTAATCTACAAAATATTCTATATTGTAGTTGAGCTAGTTGAGCTATTTCCGCGGAAACACTTTATTTACAATGGAGGCTTTGGGTTGGGTTGTTTGGGTTGTTTTTACCTCTGAGCGGCACTTTTTTGCACACCATGGGCTAAATGGCCAGGTTACATGGACCCCGAAGGCTCAGAGAAGGTTGGGGGAGGGGACCCACTGGAACAGCTGTTGGGAGACAGATGGTAGCCCCCCCCCCCGTCAAGCCCATCCAGCGTGTTCTTTAACGTGCACAGGATATGGCTCTCCCGCACACGGGGACACGGCTTAACGTCCTATCCGACGGACGGCGGCCTTTCCAAGCCATTCGGTGTCCCCTACTGACCGTGGGCAGGGCGGGGAATTTTGCGGAGTTAAATCTCAACGCTGACCCAGCTGGGACTCGAACCTGGGAACTACAGATTACGAGCCTGGCGCGCTACCGACTGAGCCACCACCTGTCAGATACATTTACGGTAGAAATGAGAAGTTCTGATGGAAGAATGTGTTGGTGAAGACCAGATACTGGGATTACACACTAACAGAAGTGTCTAATTAAATTACTATTGGTTAAAACTAGACCGGTGGCTCTTTAACCGTTAAAGGGTGCAAAATACAGAAGCTGGGGAATCTTCTGAATGATATCATTTGGGTTGGGTTGTTTTACCTCTGAGCGGCACTTTTTTGCACACCATGGACTAAATGGCCAGGTCACATGGGCCCGAAGGCTGAGAGAAGGTTGGGGGAGGGGACCCACTGGAACAGCTGTTGGGAGACAGATGGTAGCCTCCCGTCAAGGCCATCCAGCGTGTTCTTTAACGTGCACAGGGTATGGCTCTCCCGCACACGGGGCCACGGCTTAACGTCCCATCCGACGGACGGCGGCCTTTCCAAGCCCATCGGTGTCCCCTACTGACCGTGGGCAGGGCGGGGAATTTTGCGGAGATAAATCTCAACGCTGACCCAGCTGGGACTCGAACCTGGGAATTACAGATTACGAGCCTGGCGCGCTACCGACTGAGCCACCCCCGCCCCACAATGGAGGCAGACATACCAGAAGAAAGGGGATGAGGTTTAAACTTCTTTTTCTTATGGGATTAAAAATCAGATATTTTCTAAGACATTCTAAGACATTCTTTTTCTGAATTCTTTAATCAACCATAGTGTTCGGATCTTTTTTGAGCGACTGTAAGGTCTTCCATCAAATTGTGATCACAAGTCTGTCGCTCGTGGTGCCCTCTATGATCAAGAACGGAATGCTCAGCTGCATCATAAAGTTGAAATAATTGTTTAGTGAAACACGATCTCGACTTTATATCAATGTAATATTCAATAGCAGATTATCGCAGGAAATATCGTGTAAAGATGAGGCTCATGAATCTCCCCATGAACATCAGCTAGAAAACTAGGTAACCTCGATATATCAGTTAGAGGAACACCTGTCATACTACGTCATGTTATCAGAAGGTTGTGGGTTCATATCTTGCTTGGAATGACCGCCTTTCCCGTGTGCATGATGAAGAACATGCTGGATTGCCTTGACCAGAGGGGCGGGGGTGGCTCAGTCGGTAGCGCGCCAGGCTTGTAATCTGTAGTTCCCAGGTTCGAGTCCCAGTTGGGTCAGCGTTGAGATTTATCTCCGCAAAACTCAACGACCTGCCCGCGGCCAGTAGGGGACACCGATGGGCTTGGAAAGGCCACCGGCCGTCGGAAGGGACGTTAAGCCGTGGCTCTGTGTACGGGAGAGTCATACCCTGTGCACGTTAAAGAACACGCTGGATGGCCTTGACGGGAGGCTACCATCTGTTTCCCAACAGCTGTTCCAGTGGGTCCCCTCCCCCAACCTTCTCTCAGCCTTCGTGGTCCTTGTGACCTGGCCATTTAGCTCATGGTGTGCAAAAAAGTGCCGCTCAGAGGTAAAACCAACCCAACCCAGGGAGTCTCTTCTCCCAACCTTCTCTGAAACCCCAGAGTCCTTGTGACCTGGCCATTAAGCAAATTGTCTGAAAAGAAAAAGAACCACTCAGAGGTAAAAACAACCCAACGTTAAAGAACACGCTGGATAGCCTTGACGGGAGGCTACCATCTGTCTCCCAACAGCTATTCCAGTGGATCCCCTCCCCCAACCTTCTCTGAGCCTTCGGGGTCCTTGTGACCTGGCCATTTAGCCCATTGTGTGCAAAAAAGTGACGCTGAGAGGTAAAACAACTCAAAGTCCCCGACTGACCGAGATCAGGGCTGGGAGTTTTAACGCAGATAAATCTCAACGCTGGCCCAGCTGGAACTCGAACCTGGGCACTTCAGATTGTTATATATCCCCTGCCCACTGAATGTATGTATCAGGATTTCTCTTACTGTCTATCCGTATGTTTCTTTTTCGTGTCTGTCTGTCGATTTATCTTTGTGTCTTTTTTTTTTCATGTTTATCTGTCTATTTTGGTGTTTCTCTGTATGTCTGTCTGTCTTTATTGTTATTTCTTTCATCCAATTTGTGTGTTTCTCGTCATGTCTGACTGTCTGTTTTTCTGCGTGTCTGTCTACCTCTCAATCTCTGCATATCTCTCCGGTTATGCGTTTCTCTGTGTGCTTATCTGTCTGGAAGTCTTTCTATCTATCTGTGTGTCTGTCAAAAAAAGAGAGGCAGACAGATTACAGATACATGTAGACAGAAAATTAACAGACAGAGGCAACTTTGCACGGACAGATAGAGAGACATGAAGACACACAGACACGAGAGAAACAGACAAATAGGAAGAAAGAGAGAAACAGACAAATAGGAAGAAAGAGAGAAACAGACAAATAGGAAGAAAGAGAGAAACAGACAAATAGGAAGAAAGAGAGAAACAGACAGATAGGAAGAAAGAGAGAAACAGACAGATAGGAAGAAAGAGAGAAACAGACAGATAGGAAGAAAGAGAGAAACAGACAGATAGGAAGAAAGAGAGAAACAGACAGATAGGAAGAAAGAGAGAAACAGACAGATAGGAAGAAAGAGAGAAACAGACAGATAGGAAGAAAGAGAGAAACAGACAGATAGGAAGAAAGAGAGAAACAGACAGATAGGAAGAAAGAGAGAAACAGACAGATAGGAAGAAAGAGAGAAACAGACAGATAGGAAGAAAGAGAGAAACAGACACATAGGAAGAAAGAGAGAAACAGACACATAGGAAGAAAGAGAGAAACAGACAGATAGGAAGAAAGAGAGAAACAGACAGATAGGAAGAAAGAGAGAAACAGACAGATAGGAAGAAAGAGAGAAACAGACAGATAGGAAGAAAGAGAGAAACAGACAGATAGGAAGAAAGAGAGAAACAGACAGATAGGAAGAAAGAGAGAAACAGACAGATAGGAAGAAAGAGAGAAACAGACAGATAGGAAGAAAGAGAGAAACAGACAGATAGGAAGAAAGAGAGAAACAGACAGATAGGAAGAAAGAGAGAAACACACAGATAGGAAGAAAGAGAGAAACAGACAGATAGGAAGAAAGAGAGAAACAGACAGATAGGAAGAAAGAGAGAAACAGACAGATAGGAAGAAAGAGAGAAACAGACAGATAGGAAGAAAGAGAGAAACAGACAGATAGGAAGAAAGAGAGAAACAGACAGATAGGAAGAAAGAGAGAAACAGACAGATAGGAAGAAAGAGAGAAACAGACAGATAGGAAGAAAGAGAGAAACAGACAGATAGGAAGAAAGAGAGAAACAGCAGATAGGAAGAAAGAGAGAAACAGACAGATAGGAAGAAAGAGAGAAACAGACAGATAGGAAGAAAGAGAGAAACAGACAGATAGGAAGAAAGAGAGAAACAGACAGATAGGAAGAAAGAGAGAAACAGACAGATAGGAAGAAAGAGAGAAACACACAGATAGGAAGAAAGAGAGAAACAGACAGATAGGAAGAAAGAGAGAAACAGACAGATAGGAAGAAAGAGAGAAACAGACAGATAGGAAGAAAGAGAGAAACAGACAGATAGGAAGAAAGAGAGAAACAGACAGATAGGAAGAAAGAGAGAAACAGACAGATAGGAAGAAAGAGAGAAACAGACAGATAGGAAGAAAGAGAGAAACAGACAGATAGGAAGAAAGAGAGAAACAGACAGATAGGAAGAAAGAGAGAAACAGACAGATAGGAAGAAAGAGAGAAACAGACAGATAGGAAGAAAGAGAGAAACAGACAGATAGGAAGAAAGAGAGAAACACACAGATAGGAAGAAAGAGAGAAACAGACAGATAGGAAGAAAGAGAGAAACAGACAGATAGGAAGAAAGAGAGAAACAGACAGATAGGAAGAAAGAGAGAAACAGACAGATAGGAAGAAAGAGAGAAACAGACAGATAGGAAGAAAGAGAGAAACAGACAGATAGGAAGAAAGAGAGAAACAGACAGATAGGAAGAAAGAGAGAAACAGACAGATAGGAAGAAAGAGAGAAACAGACAGATAGGAAGAAAGAGAGAAACAGACAGATAGGAAGAAAGAGAGAAACAGCAGATAGGAAGAAAGAGAGAAACAGACAGATAGGAAGAAAGAGAGAAACAGACAGATAGGAAGAAAGAGAGAAACAGACAGATAGGAAGAAAGAGAGAAACAGACAGATAGGAAGAAAGAGAGAAACAGACAGATAGGAAGAAAGAGAGAAACAGACAGATAGGAAGAAAGAGAGAAACAGACAGATAGGAAGAAAGAGAGAAACAGACAGATAGGAAGAAAGAGAGAAACAGACAGATAGGAAGAAAGAGAGAAACAGACAGATAGGAAGAAAGAGAGAAACAGACAGATAGGAAGAAAGAGAGAAACAGACAGATAGGAAGAAAGAGAGAAACAGACAGATAGGAAGAAAGAGAGAAACAGACAGATAGGAAGAAAGAGAGAAACAGACAGATAGGAAGAAAGAGAGAAACAGACAAATAGGAAGAAAGAGAGAAACAGACAGATAGGAAGAAAGAGAGAAACAGACAGATAGGAAGAAAGAGAGAAACAGACAAAGTGACAGAAAGGTAGAGAAAAGTGACAGAAAGGTGACAGAAAGGTAGAGAAGGAGACCGATCAGTTTGTAGAAGACCTGATCTTTTTCTTTCTCTCTGTCTGTTTCTCTCTTTCTTCCTATCTGTCTGTTTCTCTCTGTCTCCTTCTCTACCTTTCTGTCACTTTTTCTCACCGATTCTATTTGTCTGTTTCTCTCTTTCTTCCTATTTGTCTGTTTCTCTCTTTCTTCCTATTTGTCTGTTTCTCTCTTTCTTCCTATTTGTCTGTTTCTCTCTTTCTTCCTATCTGTCTGTTTCTCTCTTTCTTCCTATCTGTCTGTTTCTCTCTGTCTCCTTCTCTACCTTTCTGTCACTTTTTCTCTCTCCGATTCTTTTTCTCTCTCTCTGTCTTCTTCTCTACCTTTCTGTCACTTTTTCTCTCTCCGATTCATTTTCTTTCTCTCTGTCTTCTTCTCTACCTTTCTGTCACTTTCTCTCTCTCTCTGTCTTTTTCTCTACCTTTCTGTCACTTTTTCTCTCTCCGATTCTTTTTCTTTCTCTCTGTCTTCTTCTCTATTTTTCTGTCACTTTTTCTCTCTCCGATTCATTTTCTCTCTCTCTGTCTTCTTCTCTACCTTTCTGTCACTTTTTCTCTCTCCGATTCTTTTTCTTTCTCTCTGTCTTCTTCTCTACCTTTCTGTCACTTTCTCTCTCTCTCTGTCTTTTTCTCTACCTTTCTGTCACTTTTTCTCTCTCCGATTCTTTTTCTTTCTCTCTGTCTTCTTCTCTATTTTTCTGTCACTTTTTCTCTCTCCGATTCTTTTTCTTTCTCTCTGTCTTCTTCTCTACCTTTCTGTCACTTTTTCTCTCTCCGATTCATTTTCTTTCTCTCTGTCTTCTTCTCTACCTTTCTGTCACTTTTTCTCTCTCTCTGTCTTCTTCTCTACCTTTCTGTCACTTTTTCTCTCTCTCTGTCTTCTTCTCTACCTTTCTGTCACTTTTTCTCTCTCCGATTCTTTTTCTTTCTCTCTGTCTTCTTCTCTATTTTTCTGTCACTTTTTCTCTCTCCGATTCTTTTTCTTTCTCTCTGTCTTCTTCTCTACCTTTCTGTCACTTTTTCTCTCTCCGATTCATTTTCTTTCTCTCTGTCTTCTTCTCTACCTTTCTGTCACTTTTTCTCTCTCTCTGTCTTCTTCTCTACCTTTCTGTCACTTTTTCTCTCTCTCTGTCTTCTTCTCTACCTTTCTGTCACTTTTTCTCTCTCCGATTCTTTTTCTTTCTCTCTGTCTTCTTCTCTACCTTTCTGTCACTTTCTCTCTCTCTCTGTCTTTTTCTCTACCTTTCTGTCACTTTTTCTCTCTCCGATTCTTTTTCTTTCTCTCTGTCTTCTTCTCTATTTTTCTGTCACTTTTTCTCTCTCCGATTCATTTTCTCTCTCTCTGTCTTCTTCTCTACCTTTCTGTCACTTTTTCTCTCTCCGATTCATTTTCTTTCTCTCTGTCTTCTTCTCTATTTTTCTGTCACTTTTTCTCTCTCCGATTCTTTTTCTTTCTCTCTGTCTTCTTCTCTATTTTTCTGTCACTTTTTCTCTCTCCGATTCATTTTCTCTCTCTCTGTCTTCTTCTCTACCTTTCTGTCACTTTTTCTCTCTCCGATTCTTTTTCTTTCTCTCTGTCTTCTTCTCTACCTTTCTGTCACTTTTTCTCTCTCCGATTCATTTTCTTTCTCTCTGTCTTCTTCTCTACCTTTCTGTCACTTTCTCTCTCTCTCTGTCTTTTTCTCTACCTTTCTGTCACTTTTTCTCTCTCCGATTCTTACAGAAAGGTAGAGAAAAGTGACAGAAAGGTAGAGAAGGAGACAGAGAAGAACAGACAGATAGGAAGAAAGAGAGAAACAGACAGATAGGAAGAAAGAGAGAAACAGACAAATAGGAGAAAGAGAGAAACAGACAAATAGGAAGAAAGAGAGAAACAGACAAATAGAATCGGAGAGAGAAAAATAGAGAAGAAGACAGAGAGAAAGAAAAAGAATCGGAGAGAGAAAAAGTGACAGAAAAATAGAGAAGAAGACAGAGAGAAAGAAAAAGAATCGGAGAGAGAAAAAGTGACAGAAAGGTAGAGAAGAAGACAGAGAGAGAGAAAAAGTGACAGAAAGGTAGAGAAGAAGACAGAGAGAGAGAAAAAGTGACAGAAAGGTAGAGAAGAAGACAGAGAGAAAGAAAAAGAATCGGAGAGAGAAAAAGTGACAGAAAAATAGAGAAGAAGACAGAGAGAAAGAAAAAGAATCGGAGAGAGAAAAAGTGACAGAAAGGTAGAGAAGAAGACAGAGAGAGAGAGAAAGTGACAGAAAGGTAGAGAAGAAGACAGAGAGAGAGAAAAAGTGACAGAAAGGTAGAGAAGAAGACAGAGAGAAAGAAAATGAATCGGAGAGAGAAAAAGTGACAGAAAGGTAGAGAAGAAGACAGAGAGAGAGAGAAAGTGACAGAAAGGTAGAGAAGAAGACAGAGAGAAAGAAAAAGAATCGGAGAGAGAAAAAGTGACAGAAAAATAGAGAAGAAGACAGAGAGAAAGAAAAAGAATCGGAGAGAGAAAAAGTGACAGAAAGGTAGAGAAGAAGACAGAGAGAGAGAAAAAGTGACAGAAAGGTAGAGAAGAAGACAGAGAGAAAGAAAATGAATCGGAGAGAGAAAAAGTGACAGAAAGGTAGAGAAGAAGACAGAGAGAGAGAAAAAGTGACAGAAAGGTAGAGAAGAAGACAGAGAGAGAGAGAAAGTGACAGAAAGGTAGAGAAGAAGACAGAGAGAGAGAGAAAGTGACAGAAAGGTAGAGAAGAAGACAGAGAGAAAGAAAAAGAATCGGAGAGAGAAAAAGTGACAGAAAAATAGAGAAGAAGACAGAGAGAAAGAAAAAGAATCGGAGAGAGAAAAAGTGACAGAAAGGTAGAGAAGAAGACAGAGAGAGAGAAAAAGTGACAGAAAGGTAGAGAAGAAGACAGAGAGAGAGAGAAAGTGACAGAAAGGTAGAGAAGAAGACAGAGAGAAAGAAAAAGAATCGGAGAGAGAAAAAGTGACAGAAAAATAGAGAAGAAGACAGAGAGAAAGAAAAAGAATCGGAGAGAGAAAAAGTGACAGAAAGGTAGAGAAGAAGACAGAGAGAGAGAAAAAGTGACAGAAAGGTAGAGAAGAAGACAGAGAGAGAGAGAAAGTGACAGAAAGGTAGAGAAGAAGACAGAGAGAAAGAAAAAGAATCGGAGAGAGAAAAAGTGACAGAAAAATAGAGAAGAAGACAGAGAGAAAGAAAAAGAATCGGAGAGAGAAAAAGTGACAGAAAGGTAGAGAAGAAGACAGAGAGAGAGAAAAAGTGACAGAAAGGTAGAGAAGAAGACAGAGAGAGAGAAAAAGTGACAGAAAGGTAGAGAAGAAGACAGAGAGAAAGAAAATGAATCGGAGAGAGAAAAAGTGACAGAAAAATAGAGAAGAAGACAGAGAGAAAGAAAAAGAATCGGAGAGAGAAAAAGTGACAGAAAGGTAGAGAAGAAGACAGAGAGAGAGAAAAAGTGACAGAAAGGTAGAGAAGAAGACAGAGAGAAAGAAAAAGAATCGGAGAGAGAAAAAGTGACAGAAAGGTAGAGAAGAAGACAGAGAGAGAGAAAAAGTGACAGAAAGGTAGAGAAGAAGACAGAGAGAAAGAAAAAGAATCGGAGAGAGAAAAAGTGACAGAAAAATAGAGAAGAAGACAGAGAGAAAGAAAAAGAATCGGAGAGAGAAAAAGTGACAGAATGGTAGAGAAGAAGACAGAGAGAGAGAAAAAGTGACAGAAAGGTAGAGAAGAAGACAGAGAGAGAGAAAAAGTGACAGAAAGGTAGAGAAGAAGACAGAGAGAAAGAAAATGAATCGGAGAGAGAAAAAGTGACAGAAAAATAGAGAAGAAGACAGAGAGAAAGAAAAAGAATCGGAGAGAGAAAAAGTGACAGAAAGGTAGAGAAGAAGACAGAGAGAGAGAAAAAGTGACAGAAAGGTAGAGAAGAAGACAGAGAGAGAGAGAAAGTGACAGAAAGGTAGAGAAGAAGACAGAGAGAAAGAAAAAGAATCGGAGAGAGAAAAAGTGACAGAAAAATAGAGAAGAAGACAGAGAGAAAGAAAAAGAATCGGAGAGAGAAAAAGTGACAGAAAGGTAGAGAAGAAGACAGAGAGAGAGAAAAAGTGACAGAAAGGTAGAGAAGAAGACAGAGAGAGAGAAAAAGTGACAGAAAGGTAGAGAAGAAGACAGAGAGAAAGAAAATGAATCGGAGAGAGAAAAAGTGACAGAAAAATAGAGAAGAAGACAGAGAGAAAGAAAAAGAATCGGAGAGAGAAAAAGTGACAGAAAGGTAGAGAAGAAGACAGAGAGAGAGAGAAAGTGACAGAAAGGTAGAGAAGAAGACAGAGAGAGAGAAAAAGTGACAGAAAGGTAGAGAAGAAGACAGAGAGAAAGAAAATGAATCGGAGAGAGAAAAAGTGACAGAAAGGTAGAGAAGAAGACAGAGAGAAAGAAAAAGAATCGGAGAGAGAAAAAGTGACAGAAAAATAGAGAAGAAGACAGAGAGAAAGAAAAAGAATCGGAGAGAGAAAAAGTGACAGAAAGGTAGAGAAGAAGACAGAGAGAGAGAAAAAGTGACAGAAAGGTAGAGAAGAAGACAGAGAGAAAGAAAATGAATCGGAGAGAGAAAAAGTGACAGAAAGGTAGAGAAGAAGACAGAGAGAAAGAAAAAGAATCGGAGAGAGAAAAAGTGACAGAAAAATAGAGAAGAAGACAGAGAGAAAGAAAAAGAATCGGAGAGAGAAAAAGTGACAGAATGGTAGAGAAGAAGACAGAGAGAGAGAAAAAGTGACAGAAAGGTAGAGAAGAAGACAGAGAGAGAGAAAAAGTGACAGAAAGGTAGAGAAGAAGACAGAGAGAAAGAAAATGAATCGGAGAGAGAAAAAGTGACAGAAAAATAGAGAAGAAGACAGAGAGAAAGAAAAAGAATCGGAGAGAGAAAAAGTGACAGAAAGGTAGAGAAGAAGACAGAGAGAGAGAAAAAGTGACAGAAAGGTAGAGAAGAAGACAGAGAGAGAGAAAAAGTGACAGAAAGGTAGAGAAGAAGACAGAGAGAAAGAAAATGAATCGGAGAGAGAAAAAGTGACAGAAAAATAGAGAAGAAGACAGAGAGAAAGAAAAAGAATCGGAGAGAGAAAAAGTGACAGAAAGGTAGAGAAGAAGACAGAGAGAGAGAGAAAGTGACAGAAAGGTAGAGAAGAAGACAGAGAGAGAGAAAAAGTGACAGAAAGGTAGAGAAGAAGACAGAGAGAAAGAAAATGAATCGGAGAGAGAAAAAGTGACAGAAAGGTAGAGAAGAAGACAGAGAGAAAGAAAAAGAATCGGAGAGAGAAAAAGTGACAGAAAAATAGAGAAGAAGACAGAGAGAAAGAAAAAGAATCGGAGAGAGAAAAAGTGACAGAATGGTAGAGAAAAAGACAGAGAGAGAGAGAAAGTGACAGAAAGGTAGAGAAGAAGACAGAGAGAAAGAAAATGAATCGGAGAGAGAAAAAGTGACAGAAAAATAGAGAAGAAGACAGAGAGAAAGAAAAAGAATCGGAGAGAGAAAAAGTGACAGAATGGTAGAGAAAAAGACAGAGAGAGAGAGAAAGTGACAGAAAGGTAGAGAAGAAGACAGAGAGAAAGAAAAAGAATCGGAGAGAGAAAAAGTGACAGAAAAATAGAGAAGAAGACAGAGAGAAAGAAAAAGAATCGGAGAGAGAAAAAGTGACAGAAAGGTAGAGAAGAAGACAGAGAGAGAGAAAAAGTGACAGAAAGGTAGAGAAGAAGACAGAGAGAGAGAAAAAGTGACAGAAAGGTAGAGAAGAAGACAGAGAGAAAGAAAATGAATCGGAGAGAGAAAAAGTGACAGAAAAATAGAGAAGAAGACAGAGAGAAAGAAAAAGAATCGGAGAGAGAAAAAGTGACAGAAAGGTAGAGAAGAAGACAGAGAGAGAGAGAAAGTGACAGAAAGGTAGAGAAGAAGACAGAGAGAGAGAAAAAGTGACAGAAAGGTAGAGAAGAAGACAGAGAGAAAGAAAATGAATCGGAGAGAGAAAAAGTGACAGAAAGGTAGAGAAGAAGACAGAGAGAAAGAAAAAGAATCGGAGAGAGAAAAAGTGACAGAAAAATAGAGAAGAAGACAGAGAGAAAGAAAAAGAATCGGAGAGAGAAAAAGTGACAGAAAGGTAGAGAAGAAGACAGAGAGAGAGAAAAAGTGACAGAAAGGTAGAGAAGAAGACAGAGAGAAAGAAAATGAATCGGAGAGAGAAAAAGTGACAGAAAGGTAGAGAAGAAGACAGAGAGAAAGAAAAAGAATCGGAGAGAGAAAAAGTGACAGAAAAATAGAGAAGAAGACAGAGAGAAAGAAAAAGAATCGGAGAGAGAAAAAGTGACAGAATGGTAGAGAAGAAGACAGAGAGAGAGAAAAAGTGACAGAAAGGTAGAGAAGAAGACAGAGAGAGAGAAAAAGTGACAGAAAGGTAGAGAAGAAGACAGAGAGAAAGAAAATGAATCGGAGAGAGAAAAAGTGACAGAAAAATAGAGAAGAAGACAGAGAGAAAGAAAAAGAATCGGAGAGAGAAAAAGTGACAGAAAGGTAGAGAAGAAGACAGAGAGAGAGAAAAAGTGACAGAAAGGTAGAGAAGAAGACAGAGAGAGAGAAAAAGTGACAGAAAGGTAGAGAAGAAGACAGAGAGAAAGAAAATGAATCGGAGAGAGAAAAAGTGACAGAAAAATAGAGAAGAAGACAGAGAGAAAGAAAAAGAATCGGAGAGAGAAAAAGTGACAGAAAGGTAGAGAAGAAGACAGAGAGAGAGAGAAAGTGACAGAAAGGTAGAGAAGAAGACAGAGAGAGAGAAAAAGTGACAGAAAGGTAGAGAAGAAGACAGAGAGAAAGAAAATGAATCGGAGAGAGAAAAAGTGACAGAAAGGTAGAGAAGAAGACAGAGAGAAAGAAAAAGAATCGGAGAGAGAAAAAGTGACAGAAAAATAGAGAAGAAGACAGAGAGAAAGAAAAAGAATCGGAGAGAGAAAAAGTGACAGAAAGGTAGAGAAGAAGACAGAGAGAGAGAAAAAAGTGACAGAAAGGTAGAGAAGAAGACAGAGAGAAAGAAAATGAATCGGAGAGAGAAAAAGTGACAGAAAGGTAGAGAAGAAGACAGAGAGAAAGAAAAAGAATCGGAGAGAGAAAAAGTGACAGAAAAATAGAGAAGAAGACAGAGAGAAAGAAAAAGAATCGGAGAGAGAAAAAGTGACAGAATGGTAGAGAAGAAGACAGAGAGAGAGAAAAAGTGACAGAAAGGTAGAGAAGAAGACAGAGAGAGAGAAAAAGTGACAGAAAGGTAGAGAAGAAGACAGAGAGAAAGAAAATGAATCGGAGAGAGAAAAAGTGACAGAAAAATAGAGAAGAAGACAGAGAGAAAGAAAAAGAATCGGAGAGAGAAAAAGTGACAGAAAGGTAGAGAAGAAGACAGAGAGAGAGAAAAAGTGACAGAAAGGTAGAGAAGAAGACAGAGAGAGAGAAAAAGTGACAGAAAGGTAGAGAAGAAGACAGAGAGAAAGAAAATGAATCGGAGAGAGAAAAAGTGACAGAAAAATAGAGAAGAAGACAGAGAGAAAGAAAAAGAATCGGAGAGAGAAAAAGTGACAGAAAGGTAGAGAAGAAGACAGAGAGAGAGAGAAAGTGACAGAAAGGTAGAGAAGAAGACAGAGAGAGAGAAAAAGTGACAGAAAGGTAGAGAAGAAGACAGAGAGAAAGAAAATGAATCGGAGAGAGAAAAAGTGACAGAAAGGTAGAGAAGAAGACAGAGAGAAAGAAAAAGAATCGGAGAGAGAAAAAGTGACAGAAAAATAGAGAAGAAGACAGAGAGAAAGAAAAAGAATCGGAGAGAGAAAAAGTGACAGAAAGGTAGAGAAGAAGACAGAGAGAGAGAAAAAGTGACAGAAAGGTAGAGAAGAAGACAGAGAGAGAGAAAAAGTGACAGAATGGTAGAGAAGAAGACAGAGAGAGAGAAAAAGTGACAGAAAGGTAGAGAAGAAGACAGAGAGAAAAGAAAAAGACAGATATAGAGAAAGAAAAAGAATCAGAGAGAGAGAGAAAAAGGGACAGAAAGGGAACGAAACATGATGAGACATACAGAAAAATGAAGACATTTCGTTAACGTTGCAGTTAACGAACCGCTCACTTCACAATTTTTATCTCCTAGTCTGATGATAATAAATATTTTAATCGTAAAACTGCATTTAATGCTGATTAATAATCTAAAGTATTATGAGAAAACTGACACAATTCACCACTTCTAAAACGCCATTTTTGTTTTCAAAATCTTTCCCCTCTTATTGACCTTGACCGAGAGGCACCCATCTAAGCCTCCTTTCCTCAACCTTGTTCTAAGCCTTGGGGTTCTTGTGACCTTGTCACTTACCTCATTGAAGAGGAAATAAAAGAGGGGAAAAAAAAAAGAATCCCTATCCCGAAGACCCACCGTGCAACTAAGCCTCACCGTTTTTAATCATAATGGAACAGACTCGACATTATAACTAAAACAGAGAAAGCGACTCTTCTATATTGAAGAGCGGATTTCTAACATCTGCATGGAAATCCGTAATTTCTTTCCCTCCATTAGTTTAACTCCAACGGGCCATGGTGAAGGCGGAGATGCCCTTTGCCATCGGAGCGGACATGCCAGAAATTGCGGCGCACCAACCTTGACAGGTCACTTGGCGTGCTCAGCGGTGCCCACCAAGGCCAACCACGAAAGTCTCACAGACTCTTCTTCAACACGGGCGGCTCCGTATGAGTTGTTCTAATAGCGGGATTTTTTGTGCTTTTTCTCTTTGGGTTTCTTTTTTTAAGTCTTTTATGCATGTTTCGAGAAGGGAACGTGTAATTTTCTTATAACGCCGGCCTCAAAATTAATATTCATTGCTGAAACGGTTTGATGAAATTGCGGGATTAGAGTGACTTTCCAGTTAGGCCTAATAGAAGAGATTTCGATGGAGTTAGGCCTAACATCAGGTTGTTTTACCTCTGAGCGTCACTTTTATGCACACACAAGGGCTAAATGGCTAGATCATGAGGATCCCAAGGACTCAGAGAACATTGAGTGAGGGTCTCTTAGGAGATAGGTTTTAGCCTCCCGTCAAGGCAGGGGTGTAGATAGCTCAGTTGATAACGCACCAGGCTTGTAATCTACAGTTCTCAGGGCGGGGGGGGGGGGGGGGGGGGCTCAGTCGGTAGCGCGCCAGGCTCGTAATCTGTAGTTCCCAAGTTCGAGTCCCAGCTGGGTCAGCGTTGAGATTTATCTCCGCAAAATTCCCCGCCCTGCCCACGGTCAGTAGGGGACACCGATGGGCTTGGAAAGGCCGCCGTCCGTCGGATGGGACGTTAAGCCGTGACCCCGTGTACGGGAGAGCCATACCCTGTGCACGTTAAAGAACACGCTGGATGGCCTTGACGGGAGGCTAACATCTGTCTCCCAACAGCTGTTCCAGTGGGTCCCCTCCCCCAACCTTCTCTAAGCCTTCGGGGTCCTTGTGACCTGGCCATTTAGCCCATGGTGTGCAAAAAAGTGCCATTCAGAGGTAAAACAACCCAACGTTAAAGAACACGCTGGATGGCCTTGACGGGAGGCTACCATCTGTCTCCCAACAGTCTCCCAACAGCTGTTCCAGTGGGTCCCCTCCCCCAACCTTCTCTGAGCCCATCGGGGGGCGGGGGTGGCTCAGTCGGTAGCGCTGATGGCCCCGTGTGCGGGAGACCCATACCCTGTGCACGTTAAAGAACACGCTGGATGGCCTTGACGGGAGGCTACCATCTGTCTCCCAACAGCTGTTCCAGTGGGTCCCCTCCCACAACCTTCTCTGAGCCTTCGGGGTCCATGTGACCTGGGGGCGGGGGTGGCTCAGTCGGTAGCGCGCCAGGATCGTAATCTGTAGTTCCCAAGTTCGAGTCCCAGCTGGGTCAGCGTTGAGATTTATCTCCGCAAAATTCTCCGCCCTGCCCACGGTCAGTAGGGGACACCGATGGGCTTGGAAAGGCAGCCGTCCGTCGGATGGGACGTTAAGCCGTGGCCCCGTGTGCGGGAGAGCCATACCCTGTGCACGTTAAAGAACACGCTGGATGGCCTTAACGGGAGGCCACCATCTGTCTCCCAACAGCTGTTCCAGTGGGTCCCCTTCCCCAACCTTCTCTGAGCCTTCGGGGTCCATGTGACCTGGCCATTTAGCCCGTGATGTGCAAAAAAGTGCCGCTCAGAAGTAAAAGAACCCAACGTTAAAGAACACGCTGGATGCCCTTGAAAGGAGGCTACCATCTGTCTCCCAACAGCTGTTCTAGTGGATCCCCTCCCCCAACCTTCTCTGAGCCTTCGGGGTCCTTGTGACCTGGCCATTTAGCCCGTTTGCGGGAGAGCCATACCCTGTGCATGTTAAAGAACACACTGAATGGCCTTGACGGGAGGCTACCATCTGTCTTCCAACAGCTGTTTCAGTGGGTCCCCTCCCCCAACCTTCTCTGAGCCTACGGGTTCCTTGTGACCTGGCCATTTAGCCCATGGTGTGCAAAAAAGTGCCGCTCAGAGGTAAAACAACCCAACCCAAAGTTCTAGGAGTTGTTGCATAGCCTTCCCCAGTTGCACTCGTCATAACTGTTGTATATAGTTAGTGCTAAAAGCATGTTGAATCGGATGGGAAACGAATCCACGACCTTCTAATAAAATGACCGGTCCACAGCGGATCTTGTTGTCATGGCCGATTAACATGATGGTCGCGGACCACACCCTCGAAAACGGTCTCGCTTTTAAGCAGGGAAATATTGAAAAAAAATTGAGAAAGATTCGAATGAAACAGAGAAAGAAGCAGAGAGATGAAAGAATTACAAATTTGAAGGAAATAAAAACTTAGACGCCCGCTCATGATGGCCTCTTCTCTCTATAAGATGTAGATGATTCAAAACTCTTGGGCCAAACTTTAAGGGGTGATAGAACACACCTAAATAAGCCTTTTCGTCATACAGTGCATGGTCGGAACTCAAGCGATGAAGCACTAGAGGGCGCTTTCCAGTGAACACTTATAAGCGCTGGTTTTCGCACTCGTCGTCATTTCTACCGTGGATTGCAGTCTTTGGGCTACCCTCGCATTCCCGTCCGCAGCGGGGCGGGGGTGGCTCAGTCAGTAGCACGCCAGGCTCGTAATCTGTAGTTCCCAGGTTCGAGTCCCAGCTGGGTCAGCGTTGAGATTTATCTCCGCAAAATTCCCCGCCCTGCCCACAGTCAGTAGGGGACACCGATGGGCTTGGAAAGGCCGCCGTCCGTCGGATGAGACGTTAAGCCGTGGCCCCGTTTGCGGGAGAGACATACCCTGTGCACGTTAAAGAACACGCTGGATGGCCTTGACGGGAGACTACCATCTGTCTCCCAACAGCTGTTCCAGTGGGTCCCCTCCCCCAACCTTCTCTGAGCCTTCGGGGTCCATGTGATCTGGCCATTTAGCCCATGGTGTGCAAAAAAGTGCCGCTCAGAGGTAAAACAACTCGACGTTAAAGAACACGCTGGATGGCCTTGACGGGAGGCTACCATCTGTCTCCCAACAGCTGTTCCAGTGGGTCCCCTCCCCCAACCTTCTCTGAGCTTTCGTGGTGCATTTAGCCCATGGTGTGCAAAAAAGCTTTCGTGAGCATTTAGCCCATGGCTCTGAGCTTTCGTGAGCATTTAGCCCATGGTGTGCAAAAAGGTGCCGCTCAGAGGTAAAACAACCGAACCCAACCCGTCCGCAGCTCCGTACGTGAAATGCATGTCCGCCTTCTCCTGATTCGTGAAACAATCCATCCGTTCTGCAATCCACGGTAGAAATGACGACGAGTGCGAAAACCAGCGCTTATAAGTGTTCACTGGAAAGCGCCCTCTAGTGCTTCACCGCTTGAGTTCCGACTATGCATTGTATGACGAAAAGTGCTTGATTAGGTGTGTTCTATCACCCCTTAAAGTTTGGCCCAAGAATTTTGAATCACCCTGTATAATATTATTGGCCTTTTCGCACCACCGTAGATCTTACCGCAGCAACTCCAACTTATAACTAACTCGTCCAATTAAAATCAAAGTTTCTTCAGAATCAGAAATGATTTCTGAATTTCATGAGGATTAATAAAAAAAAAAATACCCCCTCAAGCAGCTGCTTGCACTATTCGAAAAAGTTTCATGCTGAACTTTTTCGAATGGTAATCCTCATCTAATAGAGAGAGGCCATGGACTAAAAATTTCCGATTCTGAAGAAATAGCGAGCAGGCACACTTCTTCCTAAGCCATCTACAAGCATATCATTTTACGCACATCCGGGAAGACCAAGATCAACGTCAGCATCTGAAATAAATGACTCTTAACCCTTCCTCCCTTCGTATTTTGTTAGTCCCTATAGACGATGGTCAGACAAGGGATCGCCACGATCTTCCCAGCTCGTGACAGCTACCACCCTCACTCCCGCATCTCTTCTTTCTTTGCAAATCCATTTACGCCGACCCCATCATCGGAGCGTTTCCTCCACGAGCAGAGTCTCATCTCCTCCATCGCAGAAACGAGCAGAGCAAACAGTCGATCACGAACTTTGTTTAAAAGGACTCATCATGTAGAGGAGTTTGAAGAGGAGTTTGAAGAGGACCTCGCAGGTTAGACTGGTCTTAGAGGGAAGATCAGATGCATTTGTATTAAGCATGCTGGGGATCTTCGCCAAACATAAACAGGTTGTAGTACAAAGGAGGCAGAATTATAGACTTAGAAAAGGTTTTTTTTTTGTGTGTCTTTGAATCCGTGCTATACTTGTTTTGGGTTGTTTGCACACTCTCGATTTTTGTGCTGGTCGCACTACTTCAGACGAATAGCGGAAAGTCCTAGCATGCTATCCAGTGGGTATCCTTCTCCCCAGCCTTCTCTGAACTCTTGGGGTGCTATCCAGTAGCATGCTATCCAGTGGGTATCCTTCTCTCAAGCCTTCTCTGAACTCTTGTGACCTGGTCATTTAGCCCATTATGTGCAAAAAAAGTGCCGCTCAGAGGTAAAACAACATAACGTTAAAGAACACGCTGGATGACCTTGACAGGAGGCTACCATCTGTCTCTCAACAGCTGTTCCAGTGGGTCTCCTCCCCAGCCTTCTCTGAACTCTTGGGGGTCCTTGTGACGTGGTCATTTAGCCCATTATGTGCAAAAAAAGTGCCACTCAGAGGTAAAACAACCCAACGTTAAAGAACACGCTGGATAGCCTTGACGGGAGGCTACCATCTGTCTCCCAACAGCTGTTCCAGTGGGTCCCCTCCCCCAACCTTCTCTTATCCTTCGGGGTCCTTGTAACCTGGCCATTTAGCCCATTGTGTGAAAAAAGTGCCGCTCAAAGGTAAAACAACATAACGTTAAAGAACACGCTGGATGACCTTGACAGGAGGATATCATCTCTCTTCCAACAGCTGTTCCAGTGGGTCTCCTCCCCAACCTTCTCTGAGCCCCATGGGGTCCTTGTGACTTGGCCATTTAGCCCATGGTGTTAAAAAAGTACCTCTCAGAAGTAAAACAATCACCCTAAGAGTTCACTGTGCTGCCACTTGCGTTGTTTCTGCCTATTTGGTTTCAACACATTAGAAAGTTCACAAACGTTCATAACGACATATCGCTCGAACAGCCTTCTGTGTGTCTATCTCCATATATTTTGTATTGCGGCTTCTTGTATTCAGCAACAGAGGGGCGTGATCATTCTCGTGGTTTGTTGATCACCAATGTGTCTTCCTGTGAACACCTTGCGGCTACGAAGAGAAGGGGGAAGGGGAGATCAAGGAATAAGAGGTAAGAGGGGGGGGGCGAAATAAAAAACACATTTTTTCAGCTTCCTGTCTTCGCCGTAGTCAGGAAATGGTCTGCACGAGTTCTCCCATTGTGTCTTATTCCGTCGCAAATCACACACATTCTCCAGTTTTTTTCCCGAAACACATTTTTTCCCCCTCCATTCGAGACTCTCAGTTTCCTGTGATCAGCTTGAAAGCCTTCCGCGATATCCTCTCTTCACGAGAAAGAAGGCTCGTTGCCCTTAGCAACCGCGATGGGCTGGTAACGGGAGCTCTTGCTGGGACTGGGATACGAGGGAAGCTTTTCTGGTAATAAGCAGGCTTAAATGTTTCCCTGGCATCTTTTCGACAGTGATGTTGGGTGGGTTAAGTTCAGGGAGACATTTCTTGAAATTCTTTACTTCGGGAGCTATATGCGCAATTTGTTTGTTTGATTATGAGATTTTTTAAAATGGCGAAGAAAAATGGGGGAAGGATGTGGAAAAAAATGGAGGTTAGAATTTGGAAGATTTTTTGGTTGGTTGTTTTACCTCTGTGCAGCACTTTTTTGCACACAATGGGCTAAATGTCCAGGTCACAAGGACCCCGAAGCTCAGAGAAGGTTGGGAGAGAGGACCCACTGGAACGGCTGTTGGGAGACAGATGGTAGCCTCCTGTCAAGGCCATCCAGCGTGTTCTTTAACGTTGGGTTGTTTTACCTCTGAGCGGCACTTTTTTTCACATCATGGGCTAAATGGCCAGGTCACATGGACCCCGAAGGCTGAGAGAAAGTTGGGGGAGGTGACTCACTGAAACAGCTGTTGGAGGATAGATGGTAGCCTCCCGTCAAGGCCATCCAGCGCGTTCTTTAACGTACGGCTCTCCCGCACACGGAGCCACGGCTTAACGTTCCCATCCTACGTACGGCGGCCTTTCCAAGCCCATCGGTGTCCCCTATTGACCGTGGGCAGGGCGGGGAATTTTGAGGAGATAAATCTTAACACTGACCCAGCTAGGACTTGAACCTGGGATCCCCGCCCTGCCCACGGTCAGTAGGGGACACCGAGGGGCTTGAAAAGACCGCCGTCCGATGGATGGAATGTTCAGCCGTGGCCCCGTGTGCGGGAGAGCCATATCCTCTGCACGTTAAACAACACGCTGGATGGCCTTGACGGGAGGCTACCGTCTGTCTCCCAACAGCTATTCCAATGGGTCTCCTCCCCAAACCTTCTCTGAGCCTTCCGGGTCCTTGTGACCTGGCCATTTAGCCCATGGTGTGCAAAAAAGTGCCGCTCAGAGGTAAAACAACCCAATCCAACCCGAATCTGGGAACTGCAGATTACGAGCCTGGCGCGCTACCGACTGAGCCACCCGCCCCGCCGTTAAGAAGTGAACTCATCACTAGGTATGAAATGAATTGAATGTTAGGTGTGCCGCGACCGAGTGAATCCAGCAATAGGTGTGCCGTGATGAATCGCACATTAGGCACACAATCCGTGCAAAAGAGTCCGCTGATAGGTAAATCAAAAAGCTTCACTTTCCAACATTAATTCTAGTTAACAAAATACTGTCATTCCTCCAACATTCATTCTAGTTAACAAAATACTGTCATTCCTCCAACATTCATTCTAGTTAACAAAATAGTGTCATTCCTCCAACATTCATTCTAGTTAACAAAATAGTGTCATTCCTCCAACATTCATTCTAGTTAACAAAATACTGTCATTCCTCCAACATTCATTCTAGTTAACAAAATACTGTCATTCCTCCAACATTCATTCTAGTTAACAAAATACTGTCATTCCTCCAACATTCATTCTAGTTAACAAAATACTGTCATTCCTCCAACATTCATTCTAATTAACAAAATACTGTCATTCCTCCAACATTCATTCTAGTTAACAAAATACTGTCATTCCTCCAACATTCATTCTAGTTAACAAAATAGTGTCATTCCTCCAACATTCATTCTAGTTAACAAAATGTGTCATTCCTCCAACATTCATTCTAGTTAACAAAATACTGTCATTCCTCCAACATTCATTCTAGTTAACAAAATAGTGTCATTCCTCCAACATTCATTCTAGTTAACAAAATGTGTCATTCCTCCAACATTCATTCTAGTTAACAAAATACTGTCATTCCTCCAACATTCATTCTAGTTAACAAAATACTGTCATTCCTCCAACATTCATTCTAGTTAACAAAATGCTGTCATTCCTCCAACATTCATTCTAGTTAACAAAATACTGTCATTCCTCCAACATTCATTCTAGTTAACAAAATACTGTCATTCCTCCAACATTCATTCTAGTTAACAAAATACTGTCATTCCTCCAACATTCATTCTAGTTAACAAAATACTGTCATCCCTCCAACATTCATTCCAGTTAACAAAATACTGTCATTCCTCCAACATTCATCCTAGTTAACAAAATACTGTCATTCCTCCAACATTCATCGTAGTTAACGAAATGTGTCATTTCTCCAACATTCATTGTAGTTAACGAAATGTGTCATTCCTCCAACATTCATTCTAGTTAACAAAATGTGTCATTCCTCCAGCATTCATTCTAGTTAACAAAATACTGTCATTCCTCCAACATTCATTCTAGTTAACAAAATACTGTCATTCCTCCAACATTCATTCTAGTTAACAAAATATTGTCATTCCTCCAACATTCATTCTAGTTAACAAAATACTGTCATTCCTCCAACATTCATTCTAGTTAACAAAATAGTGTCATTCCTCCAACATTCATTCTAGTTAACAAAATAGTGTCATTCCTCCAACATTCATTCTAGTTAACAAAATACTGTCATTCCTCCAACATTCATTCTAGTTAACAAAATACTGTCATTCCTCCAACATTCATTCTAGTTAACAAAATACTGTCATTCCTCCAACATTCATTCTAGTTAACAAAATACTGTCATTCCTCCAACATTCATTCTAGTTAACAAAATACTGTCATTCCTCCAACATTCATTCTAGTTAACAAAATACTGTCATTCCTCCAACATTCATTCTAGTTAACAAAATAGTGTCATTCCTCCAACATTCATTCTAGTTAACAAAATGTGTCATTCCTCCAACATTCATTCTAGTTAACAAAATACTGTCATTCCTCCAACATTCATTCTAGTTAACAAAATACTGTCATTCCTCCAACATTCATTCTAGTTAACAAAATGCTGTCATTCCTCCAACATTCATTCTAGTTAACAAAATACTGTCATTCCTCCAACATTCATTCTAGTTAACAAAATACTGTCATTCCTCCAACATTCATTCTAGTTAACAAAATACTGTCATTCCTCCAACATTCATTCTAGTTAACAAAATACTGTCATCCCTCCAACATTCATTCCAGTTAACAAAATACTGTCATTCCTCCAACATTCATCCTAGTTAACAAAATACTGTCATTCCTCCAACATTCATCGTAGTTAACGAAATGTGTCATTTCTCCAACATTCATTGTAGTTAACGAAATGTGTCATTCCTCCAACATTCATTCTAGTTAACAAAATGTGTCATTCCTCCAGCATTCATTCTAGTTAACAAAATACTGTCATTCCTCCAACATTCATTCTAGTTAACAAAATACTGTCATTCCTCCAACATTCATTCTAGTTAACAAAATATTGTCATTCCTCCAACATTCATTCTAGTTAACAAAATACTGTCATTCCTCCAACATTCATTCTAGTTAACAAAATACTGTCATTCCTCCAACATTCATTCTAGTTAACAAAATGTGTCATTCCTCCAACATTCATTCTAGTTAACAAAATACTGTCATTCCTCCAACATTCATTCTAGTTAACAAAATGCTGTCATTCCTCCAACATTCATTCTAGTTAACAAAATGCTGTCATTCCTCCAACAATCATTCTAGTTAACAAAATACTGTCATTCCTCCAACATTCATTCTAGTTAACAATATACTGTCATTCCTCCAACATTCATTCTAGCTAACAAAATACTGTCATTCCTCCAACATTCATTCTAGTTAACAAAATACTGTCATTCATCCAACATTCATCCTAGTTAACAAAATACTGTCATTCCTCCAACATTCATTCTAGTTAACAAAATACTGTCATTCCTCCAACATTCATTCTAGTTAACAAAATGTGTCATTCCTCCAACATTCATTCTAGTTAACAAAATACTGTCATTCCTCCAACATTCATTCTAGTTAACAAAATGCTGTCATTCCTCCAACATTCATTCTAGTTAACAAAATGCTGTCATTCCTCCAACAATCATTCTAGTTAACAAAATACTGTCATTCCTCCAACATTCATTCTAGTTAACAATATACTGTCATTCCTCCAACATTCATTCTAGCTAACAAAATACTGTCATTCCTCCAACATTCATTCTAGTTAACAAAATACTGTCATTCGTCCAACATTCATCCTAGTTAACAAAATACTGTCATTCCTCCAACATTCATTCTAGTTAATGAAATGTGTCATTCCTCCAACATTCATTCTAGTTAACGAAATGTGTCATTTCTCCAACATTCATTCTAGTTAACAAAATACTGTCATTCCTCCAACATTCATTCTAGTTAACAAAATATTGTCATTCCTCCAACATTCATTCTAGTTAACAAAATACTGTCATTCCTCCAACATTCATTCTAGTTAACAAAATAGTGTCATTCCTCCAACATTCATTCTAGTTAACAAAATACTGTCATTCCTCCAACATTCATTCTAGTTAACAAAATACCGTCATTCCTCCAACATTCATTCTAGTTAACAATATACCGTCATTCCTCCAACATTCATTCTAGTTAACAAAATACTGTCATTCCTCCAACATTCATTCTAGTTAACAAAATACTGTCATTCCTCCAACATTCATTCTAGTTAACAAAATATTGTCATTCCTCCAACATTCATTCTAGTTAACAAAATACTGTCATTCCTCCAACATTCATTCTAGTTAACAAAATACTGTCATTCCTCCAACATTCATTCTAGTTAACAAAATGTGTCATTCCTCCAACATTCATTCTAGTTAACAAAATACTGTCATTCCTCCAACATTCATTCTAGTTAACAAAATGCTGTCATTCCTCCAACATTCATTCTAGTTAACAAAATGCTGTCATTCCTCCAACAATCATTCTAGTTAACAAAATACTGTCATTCCTCCAACATTCATTCTAGTTAACAATATACTGTCATTCCTCCAACATTCATTCTAGCTAACAAAATACTGTCATTCCTCCAACATTCATTCTAGTTAACAAAATACTGTCATTCGTCCAACATTCATCCTAGTTAACAAAATACTGTCATTCCTCCAACATTCATTCTAGTTAATGAAATGTGTCATTCCTCCAACATTCATTCTAGTTAACGAAATGTGTCATTTCTCCAACATTCATTCTAGTTAACAAAATGTGTCATTCCTCCAACATTCATTCTAGTTAACAAAATATTGTCATTCCTCCAACATTCATTCTAGTTAACAAAATACTGTCATTCCTCCAACATTCATTCTAGTTAACAAAATAGTGTCATTCCTCCAACATTCATTCTAGTTAACAAAATACTGTCATTCCTCCAACATTCATTCTAGTTAACAAAATACCGTCATTCCTCCAACATTCATTCTAGTTAACAATATACCGTCATTCCTCCAACATTCATTCTAGTTAACAAAATACTGTCATTCCTCCAACATTCATTCTAGTTAACAAAATACTGTCATTCCTCCAACATTCATTCTAGTTAACAAAATATTGTCATTCCTCCAACATTCATTCTAGTTAACAAAATACTGTCATTCCTCCAACATTCATTCTAGTTAACAAAATACTGTCATTCCTCCAACATTCATTCTAGTTAACAAAATGTGTCATTCCTCCAACATTCATTCTAGTTAACAAAATACTGTCATTCCTCCAACATTCATTCTAGTTAACAAAATGCTGTCATTCCTCCAACATTCATTCTAGTTAACAAAATGCTGTCATTCCTCCAACAATCATTCTAGTTAACAAAATACTGTCATTCCTCCAACATTCATTCTAGTTAACAATATACTGTCATTCCTCCAACATTCATTCTAGCTAACAAAATACTGTCATTCCTCCAACATTCATTCTAGTTAACAAAATACTGTCATTCGTCCAACATTCATCCTAGTTAACAAAATACTGTCATTCCTCCAACATTCATTCTAGTTAATGAAATGTGTCATTCCTCCAACATTCATTCTAGTTAACGAAATGTGTCATTTCTCCAACATTCATTCTAGTTAACAAAATGTGTCATTCCTCCAACATTCATTCTAGTTAACAAAATACTGTCATTCCTCCAACATTCATTCTAGTTAACAAAATACTGTCATTCCTCCAACATTCATTCTAGTTAACAAAATACTGTCATTCCTCCAACATTCATTCTAGTTAACAAAATACTGTCATTCCTCCAACATTCATTCTAGTTTGCAAAATACTGTCATTCCTCCAACATTCATTCTAGTTAACAAAATACTGTCATTCCTCCAACATTCATTCTAGTTAACAAAATACTGTCATTCCTCCAACATTCATTCTAGTTAACAAAATACTGTCATTCCTCCAACGTTCATTCTAGTTAACAAAATGCTGTCATTCCTCCAACGTTCATTCTAGTTAACAAAATACTGTCATTCCTCCAACATTCATTCTAGTTAACAAAATACTGTCATTCCTCCAACATTCATTCTAGTTAACAAAATACTGTCATTCCTCCAACATTCTTTCTAGTTAACAAAATACTGTCATTCCTCCAACATTCATTCTAGTTAACAAAATGTTCTCATCCCTCACACACACCTCACCGAAAGAAAAAAAAACTCCCTGTGCTCAGTCAACCTCCATTGATCATGACATCCGTTGTTACATCACCAACACATCTGCAACTCCAACTATCCGCATCACCAACAAGATGAAGCAACCAAATAACAGATGACACACACACCTACATCTTTTTTATTTCATCCCTTCGGGGTCTATCTTCAGACAATAGTCCTCGCACGAATGACCACTTCAATGATGTCAGAGAGCGCCCGCTTAGCATGCAAGAGAAGTCGCCTATTAGCCAGTTACGTTAATACGACAGTGGGATAGTTCACGGAGAAGTCGAATGGCGACGTGTCTGGAATCAGGAGATGCTGCTTCTGCTGCTCCCTGTCGCAAAGCGGTTAATGTCTCTTTCTTTCCACTACTCTCTTCTGCTCTCTGATGCTCTCTGATGCGAGAGAGGAGAGTCGGAGAAAAAAATGCAAACGCACGCATTCAGTTCATTGTGAGTTTCTTTGGTTTTGTGTAGAGAGATGACAATTCTGGCTGACAAGTATCATTCATCTCTTTTTAAATGATTAAGAGAAATTGAGTTGGCATCTTTACCCGGGCGGAAATGATGAGTGACAGTGTGATGTGGGGGTGATAATTTAGGGGGAAGGAAGAAGACTCCTTCCTCCACACACACACACATTATTGTTGTTTGATTGTGTGTGTTTTTTATCGAGGAACTTACAGGAAGTTTGATGCTTACGTATTGATTGATAGCTGATTTATATTACGTGAGCGATGATGACTTAGATGAGAGGGTTATTGACTGACTTTAAACAGCATTTTTATGTTGTTCAGATTTTGAGTTGGGTTGTTTTACCTCTGAGCGGCACTTTTTTGCACACCGCAGGCTCCTGTCAGACCTCTGTGGCAAGCAGCTGCTTGAGGAGGTATTTATTTTTATTTTATGGGCTAAATGGCCAGGTCACATGGACTCCAAATGCTCAGAGAAGGTTGGGGAAGGAGACCCACTGGAACAGCTGTTGGGAGACAGATGGTAGCCTCCCGTCAAGGCCATCCAGCGTGTTCTTTAGCGTGCAGAGGGTATGGCTCTCCCGCACATGGAGCCACGGCTTAACGTCCCATCCGACGGACGGCGACCTCTCCAAGCCCATCGGTGTCCCTTACTGACCGTGGGCAGCGCGGGGAGTTTTGCGGAGATAAATCTCAACGCTGACCTAGCTGGGACTCGAACCTGGGAACTACAGATTACGAGCCTGGCGCGCTACCGACTGAACCACCCCCGCCCCATTTTGCGTTGATTAAAGAGCTAACCATCATGAGAAAGTTTCTAAAAGTTTCTTCTCCTATAATATTTTTTACTTTTTTTGTTAAACGGTAATTAATTGGGAAAATTTTCGCGACATAACCAGGATTTCTGTAGAGCCCTTCTTCTTTAGAAGCGTAACTAACAGAAACTACTCTTTGGAACAATAGACAGACAGACATAAATTTCTTCAAACATTCACACATTTTTTTTTAATCCATTCGTGTTTGCTACTTATGTCAGTAATTGAGTTAAAAAGCTAATGGACAAGAAAGCTCAAATATAAATGCCGACATTCACGCCGCTAAAACAAATTTCTCTCGCTGCCGGTAATTAATGAGTCCAAAGTCATCAACTTCTTGAGAGTCATCAACTTCATGATGACTCTCAGTTCATTTTTCGCAGAGCAACATTACAATTATCTGAACGATGGTGCTCTCATTCATTCTCCTGTGCTTCGACGCCTCATTGCAATTAGGGATTGTGTCGTTTAAAAATGACTGATCCTGAAAATGTGTCGTGTATTTTACCGTTATCAAGAATTGTAGAAAGAGCAATTTGGGTTCTGAAGTGTTTCTGTTTTTTTATGTCTCCCGCGAACTTTTTATTTGTTTCTAGGAAGAAATTTAAAATTATTTTTGGGTTGTGGGTAGGAACTGATGAAATATCACGTTCGGTTGTTTTATCTCTGAGTGGCACTTTTTTACACACCACGGGCTAAATGGCCAGGTCACAAGGACCCCGAAGGTTCAGAGAAAGTTGGGGGAGGGGACCCACTGGAACAGCTGTTGGGAGACAGATGGTAGCCTCCCGTCAAGGCCATCCAGCGTGTTCTTTAACGTGCACAGGATATGGCTCTCACGCGCATGTGACCACGTCTTAACGTCCCATCCGACGGACGGCGGAAGAGATTAGAAATTAGTAATCTTAAAAATTAGAATTTTTATCTTATTTTTTTTCTGAATTCTGATTGTACAGAGAGAGACTCCGTTGGTTAGGCCATGTTGCCCGTATGAATACTTATAGATTGGCGAATAGGGTTATGAACAGTGTGTCTAAAGGCCTCAGAAAGAAGGGGAGACCTAGGATGCGGTGGGCAGACAATGTCAAACAGGACCTTGTTAGAATTGGTGTGCAGTGGCCAGATGCAGTAGATGTAGCTCAGGATAGACTTGCTTGGAGAACTAAATTGCACGGTCTGGTTGGACCTCCGTAGCCCATGGCTGCTTGAGGATGATGATGATGATGTAATCAACCATAGTGTTCAGATATTTTTTCGAGTGATTGTTCTAACGAAATTAAATTTGCATTTTTCAGATTTTTATGTAGTTTAATTTATAACGTTAGAGGCCGCTAAATATGTCACGTGACACGAAGGTTTCCAGATCACTAATTTCTAAAAAAATCGCTGCCAGATATTTTTTCTGAGTTCTGTAATCAACCACAGTGTTCGGATACTTTTTTGAGCGACTGTACACGAAGATTGCCTGATCACTAATTATTGTACGAATTAATTTTAATCTTAAAGTGCATAGGCCTAAACTGCCTGTCCAAAAATCTATGAACTAATATAATTGTGTAATATATAATAAATATAATAAAATTATAATATAAATGTCACGTGACACGAACGTTGCCAGATCACTAATTTCTAAAAAAATCGTTGAATTTTTTTTTTTTTTTGAATTTCTGAATTCGAAAAACTGAATTCTTTTTTTTTTCTGAATTCTGTAATCAACCACAGCGTTCGGATATCTTTTTTGAGCGACTGTACATATTTCACGCATTTTTTTTTTTCAAGAAATTCCATAAAAAAAAAAAACTTTTAAAGCGAAGAAAAAAATGTTATTCTCCAATGGAAAGAAGGCTCCTCCTTTTTCTTTCTTCATCTTTTTCCGACTCGATTGCGTCATTCCCCTCCCCTATCCCCATCCCCAATTTATCCTTTTCGTTTTTTCTAGATCCGGGCATGGGTACACCGAGTATTTATTTCAACGGGAACGTGAAAAGAAAAAAAAAAAGCTCTACAAAGAAGAAAAGTTGAAAAGTTTAGAGAAAGTCTGAAAAAAAAAAAATGGTTTAAAACAAAATCTATTTACTTCAAAATAATAAAAAAAAACAACAACAGCAAAAAAAAAAGTTAGTCTTAAACAACGTTTCGAGTATGAAAACAAGATGTCTCTCGATAACATTTTCCTCTAGGGAGTTGTCAGACTGCAAACACTTCTCAAGACAAAAGAGAAACCGTTCGGTGACTTTCCGCAGAGATGAGAGGGATGGTTATAAGTGCTTATTCAATTCCTTTTCGTAAGCACTTTCTAAAGATACGGAATAACCAAAGAGTATCACATCACCAGTCTCTAATTGCTTCCCATGTGTGTTCGCAAACTTCAGAAGGATGTAAAAGATTCACTCTGCGATGTCCAGGAACTCAACCTCAGGAGACATTTCGCCCTCTCTGGGCGAAAAAAGGAGGAAAATAACTCGGAAGCAATTTCTGTATGAAATGGAGAATTGTTTCTATCACAACAACACCTAATCCTCTCCCTAAGATGCTCCTCAATTGTCTTTTTTTTTTCTTTTAGAGGGTTTTCTGAACAGACAAGCAGAAAATGCTCCACTTGGACGCTCGATGGGATGTTCCTGCTCCCTTATCTCCGCAATCTGAGGTTATTTTCTCACCTGTTCCGGCCACCAGAGAATGTTTACTACCTTGTTTACGTTCACGTGTTATTCATTACGCCGTTGTCATGGCAACCGCCAGATCAACAGCGACGGCGGCGGCGACTCCGGGACTATCGAGCAGCCAATCACAGGTGAGAGGATCGGTCGTGTTTACGAACCCGGCGACTGCTGATCTTTTAACTCCGTGTGGTCCCTAGATGCCATCTTACGGAAAAGCGGTGAAAAAGGTGTTGCAAACTTTGCGATCTGCGAATCGAAAGGAATTGATAGAATCGTTTAAAATGTTTTAGTTTGGATCAGTTAGGAGCAGCTTCTTCCGGCAGAGGTCGCTTTACAAGAGAAGACCGTAACGAAGGAAGAAATGGATTGGGTTGTTTTACCTCTGAGCGGCACTTTTTTGCACACCATGGGCTAAATGGCCAGGTCACATGGACCTCGAATGCTCAGAGAAGGTTGGGAGGAGGGGACCCACTGGAACAGCTGTTGGGATACAGATGGTAGCCTCCCGTCTAGGCCATCCAGCATGTTCTTTAACGTGCACAGGGTATGACTCTCCCGCACACGGGCCACGGCTTAATGTCCCATCCGACGGACGGCGGTCTTTACGTGGCTCAGAGAAGGTTGGGAGGAGGGGACCCACTACAACAGCTGTTGGGAAACAGATGGTAGCCTCCCGTCTAGGCCATCCAGCATGTTCTTTAACGTGCACAGGGTATGACTCTCCCGTACACGGCGCCACGGCTTAACATCCCATCCGACGGACGGCGGTCTTTCCGAGGCTCAGAGAAGGTTGGGGGGAGGAGACCCACTGCAACAGCTGTTGGGAGACAGATGGTAGCCTCCCGTCTAGGCCATCCAGCATATTCTTTAACGTGCACAGGGTATGAATCTCCCGCACACGGATCCACGGCTTAACGTACCATACGACGGACGGCGGCCTGTTCAAGCCCATCGGTGTCCCCTGCTGACCGTGGGCAGGGCGGTGAGTTTTGCGGAGATAAATCTCAACGCTGACCCAGCTGGGACTCGAACCTGGGAACTACAGATTATGAGCCTGGCACGCTACCGCCCCAGAAAGAAATGGAAGGATTTGTTTTTGCACAATTGGACTCAACGTTATATTGCTGTTATTTTGTAATATACATACACCCACTGAGTTATCATTGAATTTTAACAACCCTACCCCCATTTTAGGACAATAGGACATTTTAGGATACATTTTAGGATACATACATTTAGGACATTTTAGGACAATAGGACATTTTTAGGACATTTTAGGATAACAGTAACAGTAAAGACCCTTTATAATATATTAAGGGTCTTTAGAATTTATAGTGGGGCTTTAATATTTATAAAGGGTCTTTAGAATTTATAGGGGGGCTTTAATATTTATAAAGGGTTTTTAGAATTTATAGTGGGGCTTTAATATTTATAAAGGGTCTTTAGATTTATAGGGGGCTTTAATACTTATAAAGGGTCTTAGAATTTATAGAGGGGCTTTAATATTTATAAAGGGTCTTTAGAATTTATAGGGGGACTTTAATATTTATAAAAGGTCTTTAGAATTTATAGGGGGGCTTTAATATTTATAAAAGGTCTTTAGAATTTATAGGGGGGCTTTAATATTTATAAAGGGTCTTTAGAATTTATAGGGGGTCTTTAACCTTTATAGGGTATATTTATTATTTCATCCCTACAAATAGTAAAGGATGGCTTTACTATTTGTAGGGATGAGTTGGTATATTATCAAAGAATTTTTGTAAAAAAGAGAACTGAAAATGGGTGCCTGTGACAAAAAAAGAGATTGAAACAGATTTAAAAAAAGCTTGCTAGAGAGGCTGATGAACTTCAAAGGTAGGGCTAACGCCCCCCTCACCCTCCTCTTTTTCTACCTCCCCCCTCTGGTAATGAGCCGGTGTGTCGACCTCTTACTGCCGATTATTTTGAACTTTGTCTTTTGCATTCCATCGTGTGTTTTATTTTTGACATTACAAGGCTCCTGGAATTTCCCTTTCGCGGAAAAACTTCTTCTTCTTCTGAGGCCAATTTCGGACAGCGTCCGCGCAAATTAGCATCGTCGTCCATGACATCCGACATCTCCTCCATTTCCAAAGCGAACCTTTGCTGGAAAAGAACGTTTGCAAACGAGTGTGAGACACCACGACGAGGCTAACAACCGATCTTTTGACTTCCATTAAAAGCTTTTCCGGTCTCGTAACCGCCGCCCTTCGCTTCTCTCCCGCCATCAGACCCGTCATCTTCCGCCATTTTTCCACCGCCCGATTCCGAACTGGTTATTTAATCGGTCTTCTCCAAAACGCTCTCTCTTTCTTAAAAGCACCCGCCAGTGGTCAGACGCTCCCGTCCTGCGTTGTCCAAGAAAACCGGCTGGCATAATTCACAGCACAGCGTCTGGCAACGACGGAAAAAGGATGCTCGCACGCCATCTGGTGGCATCCCTAGCGTGAAGGGCGGGCTCAGCCTCGGGCCACGCTCCCATCCCACATCCCTCACCGTCAGCCCGTTTAATGAGAGATACTCGGCACGCAGCCAGGAAACAACGCTCACCACTGACAGACAGATTCTGTGTTTGTGTTTTGTCTCAAGGCCCCGGATATCCTGTCCGCTCACGTGACCAACTCCCGCCCACGTGCTTTACGGGTCGATTGACGGAGCCGCAAGGTGTCTTTAACCCCGGTTCACGTGACCAGTTACCCACCCGTGGGTCAGACCTTGGGTGATGATAGCACATGTAGCAAAGGAAGAACGGGGAAGCAGTGATCCCCCTCTTCCCTTGTTACTAAGCAACCCTTCATCATTTTCTTCCCCCCCCCCACACTCACAACCACCACGACATCAAGTCGTTTAGTTCGACCTCAAGGGAAGCGAATCTACGCATCGTCAACCTCCTAGAACTGGCCAATGCAATAGGGCGTAGGGTCTTCATTTAGACCGTACACCAAAATACCGGGAATCACGTCAAACCACAGTGAGTCAGGTGTTCTCGTAACGGTGTTCGGCTTTCGCGTTTCGTTTTCTCGTCGTGAAGTGTCGATTTTTCTTCAAAAAGACCATGTCGGGTTTCTTTTTTATTGTATTTTTCTTCCCACACCCACAAATTCCGGAAGATTTTTGGTTGGGCGTTTTTTTTTTTCTGTTCCATTCGTAGCTGCTGCTTGTGTAACGAGTGCTTCAATTTGTGAAATCAACTGAACCAAAAAGGATTGCAGTTTGTTCTTCATCCAGTTATATCCGGTTATCTGGTTTTCCTTTGGATTAATTAAGAATTATCATAGGACTGAATTTACAGGGGAGGGGAGGAGAGAAAGAGAACTAAACCCTCCCTGAGACGAAAAAAATATTAAACGTATAAATATTTACACACGTGTAATTTTAAAAAAAAGCATGATTTAAAAAAAACATAATCCAGTCGAAAAAATGTTAAAGATGGGGACTTGATTTGCAATGCAGTAACATTTTTCCCTCCCCAGTATTACGGTATTAATTTTTTTTTTGAAAAAGTCATGAAATATAAAATTAAGAATTTTTTTCCTCTTTTATCCTTATTCTCATTCTGGTCTCCTTGGACTCCCTAGATTCGGCCATGATAGAAACTATGCCCATTATAACTGTATATAAAAATTAAAGTATTTGAGCCAGGGACATCATTCGTTATATATATAAATACCTCCTCAAGCAGCTGCTTGCCACAGAGGTCTGACAGGAGCCTGTCAGTTTGTATTCCAGAGTAGAAGATCTGAGAGGATGGCAGGACCTCAGCAGAAAGACAGCCATACCTTACCCGGGGCTCGAACCCAGTTCCCTTCCATCAATAGCCTAGCACCTTACCACTCGGCACGGGAGGCTGTAAATATATAATAAAATAAATACAACTCAAGCAGCTGCTTGCCACATAGGTCTGACAGGAGCCGGTCAGTTTATATGCCATAGTAGAAGGTCTGTGAGGTTGGCAAGACCTCAGCAGAAAAACAACACGAACATCCATGCCTTACCCGGGGCTCGAACCCAGGTCCCTTAGATCAGTAGCCAAGTGCGCTAACCACCCGTCCATGGATGAGAAAATTCTCAAAAATTTTCAACAAAAAGGCGCTTATTCAAAGTGGGTAGGTGGGTGGGGACTTAGAGGGCTATAGCAAACCTACCCCCTTAAACCTTTAAATAAATAAATTTAAATGAATACCCCCTCAAGCAGCTGCTTGTCACAGAGGTCTGACAGGAGCCTGTCAGTTTATATGCTGTATTAGAAGGTCTGTGAGGTTGGCAGGACCTCAGCAGAAAAACAACACGAACATCCATGCCTTACCCGAGGCTCGAACCCAGGTCCCTTAGATCAGTAGCCAAGTGCGCTAACCACCCGTCCATAGATGAGAAAATTCTCAAAAATTGTCAAGAAAATGCACGTATTCAGAGTGGGTAGGTGGTGGGGACTTAGGGGGCTATAGCAACCCTACCCCCCTTAAACCTTTAAATAAATAAATTCAAATAAATACCGCCTCAAGCAGCTGCTTGTCACAGAGGTCTGACAGGAGCCTGTCAGTTTATATGCCAGAGTAAGAAGTTCAACGTAAGGATGGCAGGACCTCAGCAGAAAAACAACACAAACATCCATGCCTTATAAATCTTTGAAAATTGGAAATTAAAAAATGCTAGGCCTAATCACAGACTTCTATCAATGGTTTCAGAAAGGACAGTTTTAAATGAATTTATGTAAAAGGACACTAAAGCAATCTGTCAGGGTAGAGAAATAGGGGTCTGACTCAACTCTAGTTTTTAATCTCTTCAACGCTAACAAAAAAATAAACATGAAATACGACACTAATAGGCAAATAACGAAATTTTGATTCCCTGCGAGACTAGCACAGATAGCGTTGCTTTTAACAAGCCAAACTACCTTTTCTGGTTGAAAAAAAAAACAAATTTCTTTTCCGAAACTGCTTCAAATAATATATATAAAGTCTTCACTACGTTGCTGTGGGGCGGGGGTGGCTCAGTCGGTAGAGCGCCAGGCTTATAATCTGTAGTTCCCAGGTTCGAGTCCCAGCTGGGTCAGCGTTGAGATTTATCTCCGCAAAATTCCCCGCCCTCCACACGGTCAGTAGGGGACACCGATGGGCTTGGAAAGACCGCCGTCCGTCGGATGGGACGTTAAGCCGTGGCCCGTGTGCGGGAGAGTCATACCCTGTGCACGTTAAAGAACACGCTGGATGGCCTTGACAGGAGGCTACCATCTGTCTCCCAACAGCTGTTCCAGTGGGTCCCCTCCCCCAACCTTTTCTGAGCCTTCGGGGTCCATGTGACCTGACCATTTAGCCCATTGTGTTCAAAAAAGTGCCGCTCAGAGGTAAAAAACCAACCTTGGAATCTTGGTGTTAGGGAAGGAGTCAGAGTTTGCCACTGCAATCTTGAAACTCACTGATTCCACACAGGTCTGTTCTATAATAATCTCTCTCTCTCTCTCAGAGAGTTTTCACACAGGTTTTCTCAATGGATGTCCTTCTTCACAATTCTTCTTTGTCGTAATCTTTCTTCACAGGTCTTCTCAGTCATAATCTTCCAACACAGGTCTTCTCAGTCATGATCTTCCCACACAGGTCTTCTCATTCATAATCTTCCCACATAGGTCTTCTCAGTCATAATCTTCCAATACAGGTCTTCTCAATCATAATCTTCCAACACAGGTCTTCTGAGTCATAATCTTCCAACACAGGTCTTCTGAGTCATAATCTTCCAACACAGGTCTTCTCAGTCATAATCTTCCCACACAGATCTTCTCAGTCATGATCTTCCCACACGGATCTTCTCAGTCATAATCTTCCAACACAGGTCTTCTCAGTCATAATCTTCCCACATAGGTCTTCTCAGTCACAATCTTCCAACACAGGTCTTCTCAGTCATGATCTTCCCACACAGGTCTTCTCAGTCATAATCTTCCAACACAGGTGTTCTCAGTCATAATCTTCTCACACAGGTCTTCTCAGTCACAATCTTCCAACACAGGTCTTCTCAGTCATGATCTTCCCACACAGGTCTTCTCAGTCATAATCTTCCAACACAGGTGTTCTCAGTCATAATCTTCTCACACAGGTCTTCTCAGTCACAATCTTCCAACACAGGTCTTCTCAGTCATGATCTCCCCACACAGGTCTTCTCAGTTATAATCTTCCCACACAGGTCTTCTCAGTCATAATCTTCCAACACAGGTGTTCTCAGTCATAATCTTCTCACACAGGTCTTCTCAGTCATAATCTTCCAACACAGGTCTTCTCAGTCATGATCTTCCCACACAGGTCTTCTCAGTCATAATCTTCCAACACAGGTGTTCTCAGTCATAATCTTCTCACACAGGTCTTCTCAGTCACAATCTTCCAACACAGGTCTTCTCAGTCATGATCTCCCCACACAGGTCTTCTCAGTTATAATCTTCCCACACAGGTCTTCTCAGTCATAATCTTCTCCCACAGGTCTTCTCAGTCACAATCTTCCAACACAGGTCTTCTCAGTCACAATCTTCCAACACAGGTCTTCTCGGTCATGATCTTCCCACACAGGTCTTCTCAGTCATAATCTTCCAACACAGGTGTTCTCAGTCATAATCTTCTCACACAGGTCTTCTCAGTCACAATCTTCCAACACAGGTCTTCTCAGTCATGATCTTCCCACACAGGTCTTCTCAGTTATAATCTTCCCACACAGGTCTTCTCAGTCATAATCTTCTCCCACAGGTCTTCTCAGTCACAATCTTCCAACACAGGTCTTCTCAGTCATAATCTTCCAACACATGTCTCAGTCATAATCTTCCAACACAGGTCTTCTCAGTTATAATCTTCCCACACAGGTCATCTCTATGGCAATCCTCGCTGAAATGTCTTCGCCATGGGTTTTCCTTTGCAGGTTTTCTCTACCTAGACCCTTCTCAAAGTTGGATATACCCAAAATCGTACGAAGTCTTCATCCTTATGAATGTCAAAACTCTTGTCAAAGTGTTAATCGTATTGTAATCGACAACAAGTGTTAACCACATTGTAAATAGTTCGCTATTTTTAATATCTCAAGCGGTGCTAACTTATATTTTTCTACCTCCCTCTCAATAAATAAATATAAATAAATAAATACTTATCTTTATCCCATAAAAAGGATAAACTAAACAACCGAAACACCAAACTCTCTTAATATCCTCAAAATTAGAAATCCCTCTAAAACATTCTCCCCACTTCCAATACCTTTAAAGATGAATAAAAAAAAAACCACACAGACATGTTGAATACGGCGAATTCTCCCAGCAGGGGGCGCAGTCCCGATGACAAGTCTCCCCACGTCAGCGACCTGCCGGTGGGAACTGCGGGACTCTCTGGAGGTCACCGGAGACCCTCCTTCACGAACTGGGGTGATGAGATGTTCCCAGGGGGTCAGAAACGGTGCGGGCTTACTGACACCGTTTCTCCGGGTCGGGAAAACTCGGAGAGTCTTCAACGGAAGTGTTCGACGTGCATAACATCTTCGGAAGCAATACAGCAAGCTTTACATCTATCTACTTGTTGTCAGCGTGTTTTCGGTCGCGGACCTGTTCCACTGTGTAGTGCTGAAGAGATTTCAAGTGCGCAGGAACCATCTGACGAACATTCATCATTAAGTAAAAGCTCAATTGTGTTCAGCGGCTTCTGGTTAGGTTTGCAAGGTCACCCTTCTTCTAGAGGGAAGGGAAGAGAAAGGGGGTGGGGGGGGGGGTTGGAAGAAGTAGTAACGTTGTTATGAAGACTTTTTTTTTTCTTGTTTTGAGAAAGGGAAATATAGAAACGGTTTTGACATTTATCTGAAACATAAATAACTTCGCGAAAAGTGTGTCAGATTATTTATTTTTTTTTTGTAATACAGGGTGTTTCAAAAGTAGGTTTATGAATCTTAGAAGGTGTATACATTTGTTGTTTATAAATGGTGGATACAAATGTAGGCATGCACTTCAAGATTTGTCAGATATCTCAGGGAGACAGTTCGATCTGAAGCCCTGATGTAGCATTTGGGTTGTTTTACCTCTGAGTGGTACTTTTTTGCACAGAATGGGCTAAATGGCCAGGTCACAAGGACCCCGAAGGCTCAGAGAAGGTTGGGGGAGGAGACCCACTGGAACAGCTGTTGGGAGACAGATGGTAGCCTCCCGTCAAGGCCATCCAACGTGTTCTTTAACGTGCACAGGTTATGGCTCTCCCGCACACGGGGCGGCGACTTAACGTCCCATCCGACGGACGGCGGCCTTTCCAAGCCCATTGGTGTCCCCTACTGACCGTGGGCAGGGCGAGGAATTTTGCAGAGATAAATCTCAACGCTGACCCAGCTGGGACTCGAACCTGGGAACTACAAATTACGAGACTGAGCCCTCCCCCCCCCCGCCCCCTGATGTAGCATGACAAATTTAGCATTCATAATGACTTTCTTCCCAGGTGAGACATGGTTCCTAAGGATTTTACCAGACCTATTGTTATCCCTATTTTCAATAAAGGTGATCGCAGTTCTTGTGATAACTATAGGGGTATCAGCCTACTCTCTGTTCCAGGTAAAGTTCTTTCCATGATTGTGCTTAATAGAATTAAGAATCTGGTTGACAGTCAATTGCGTGATGAGCAATGTGGATTCAGAAGTGGTAGGGGATGTGTGGATCAGATATTTTCACTTAGGCAGATTCTTAAGAAATGTTTAGAGTTTCAGAAACCTTTGGTTGCTAGCTTTGTTGATTTCAAAAAGGCTTTCGACTCTGTTGATCGTCATAATTTGTGGTTGATTGTGAGATCATATGGTATACCAGACAAGTTAGTTAACATTATGAAAGCTCTCTATAATAACACTGAGTCGTGTGTGAGAGTTGGTAAGGCTTGTAGCAATTGGTTTAGCATTACTTCTGGTGTTCGACAAGGTGCATTTTGTCTCCTTTTCTCTTTAGCTTGGTTATTGATTATGTTATGCGAAATTCACTTCAAGGGAAAGATTTTGGCCTTAAATGGACTGGAGATACGAAAATTTCTTATTTAGATTATGCTAATGATTTAGCCCTTTTGGCAAATGATGTTGATGAGATGAACTCTTTCATTCGAGCTGTTGATGAGACTGGTAGTAGAGTAGGTTTGGTTATAAACAGAGAGAAAACTAAAGTGATGAAAATTGGTCAGGCAGGCTGTGATTCAGTTAATCTGAATGGTTGCAGTCTTGAGCAGGTGTCACAGTTTAATTACCTTGAGAGCTATGTAACAGATACTGGTGATGTGCGGCATGAGATTAATAGACGAATAGGGATTGCTGCCGGGACTTTTAAGAATCTATGGAGAGTGTGGAGAAATAGGCGTATACACCTAAAGACTAAAATTAGACTGTATAATAGTTTGGTTCTTTCTAGAGTTAGTTATGGTAGTGAAACTTGGACACTTTGTAAACAAGATAACAGGAAACTAGATGCTTTTGATTCCAGATGCTTACTTTTACCAGATTTAACTTTGTAACTAATGATTCCAGATTTAACTTTGTAACTAATGATGAGGTTAGGCAAAGGAGTTTGCAACCTCTTTTAAGCAGCATATTGTGCAGAGAGAGACTCCGTTGGTTTGGCCATGTTGCCCGTATGAATAATTATAGATTGGCGAATAGGGTTATGAACAGTGTGCCTAAAGGCCTCAGAAAGAAGGGGAGACCTAGGATGCGGTGGGCAGACAATGTCAAACAGGACCTTGTTAGAATTGGTGTGCAGTGGCCAGATGCAGTAGATGTAGCTCAGGATAGACTTGCTTGGAGAACTAAATTGCACGGTCTGGTTGGACCTCCATAGCCCATGGCTGCTTGAGGATGATGATGATGATGATGATGATATGTAACATGTCTGTCTTGACTCCCATGATTGCCTTTGTAATTCGCATCAACATTTGCAGGTAAAAGTTGAAACTATATCGTTAACAAATCCTCATAAGAAGAGTCTAGTGCAGTCAACATGACAATGTCTTGTCAAATGTCTTGATCGTATCTAACAGACTGGATCTGTGATCCTATCTTATAGGAATATCCATCTCTTCACAAGACAGTTTCTCTGCAGAAAGTGGACGGGGGTGGCTCAGTCGGTAGCGCGCCAGGCTCGTAATCTGTAGTCCCCAGGTTCGAGTCCAGGTTCGAGCCCAGGTTCGAGTCCCAACTAGTCCCAGCTGGGTCAGCGATGAGATTTATCTCCGCAAAATTCCCCGCCCTGCCCACGGTCAGTAGGGGACACCGATGGGCTTGGAAAGGCCGCCGTCCGTCGGATGGGACGTTAAGCCGTGGTCCCGTGTGCGGGAGAGCCATACCCTGTGCATGTTAAAGAACACGCTGGATGGCCTTGACGGGAGGCTACCATCTGTCTCCCAACAGCTGTTCCAGTGGGTCCCCTCCCCCAACCTTCTCTGAGCCTTCGGGGTCCGTGTGACCTGGCCATTTAGCCCATTGTGTGCAAAAAAGTGCCACTCAGAGGTAAAACCAACCCAATCCAGGGAGTCTTCTCCCAACCTTCTCTGAGACCCCAGAGTCCTTGTGACCTGGCCATTAAGCAAATTGTCTGAAAAGAAAAAGAGCCACTCAGAGGTAAAAACAACCCAACGTTAAAGAACATGCTGGATGGCCTTGACGTGTTGTTACCATCTGTCTCCCAACAGCTGTTCCAGTGGATCCCCTCCCCCAACCTTCTCTGAGCCTTCGGGGTCCGTGTGACCTGGCCATTTAGCCCATTGTGTGCAAAAAAAGTGCCGCTCAGAGGTAAAACAACTCAACCAACCCATCTCTGCAGAAATCTTGTCAAACGATATTCTCTCTCGTATATTTTCTTGATCTGTAAGTGGTAGCTAGGCATAAATTGGAAGGAGAGCTGTGTACCAATCCCTAGTGATGATGCACAGAACCGGCCAGGTCTAGCACCTAATGTCCGACCCCGCCTTCTCGTGGTGCAGGCTGTTAGTACCTTTCAAAAGAGATATTCTCTTTTGGAAGGGAACGGAAGGGGAGGGCTGCCAGTTCAGTATGGCCTACTGATCTGGTCATCTATGGCCACTTTTTTCTTTTTTTTTTTTTTCAACCCTGCTGAGGAACTTCACAGGGTCCTGGTGCTGACAATTTATACCCACTAGACTGGACTGGTTTATGGATTTGAGCTTGATTATGGATCCTAGACTTGCTGCACGGGTAGGCTTCTGTTGAGGGAGAATCTGCCGCTGTGTTTTCTGTTTGTTTCTGGGTTGCAACTGGAGTAATGTGTCTCAGGCAGGCCATATGGCTCTTGAAAAAGTTCACTTGATAAGATGGTGCCTGAAGTTCCTACTAACATTGGTTGCTTCAGCCTTTAATGGAGAAGGAACAGGTCTTTGCCTCATGCCTGCGATCAGGGACTGTTTGATATTGTTGACCCTACCTATCTCAATAAACCTAGTTTCTTTTAAAATCCTACTAACCATTTTCTCTCTGCAGGAACGTGAGGACTTTATACAGAGATTATTCTCTTGATGTCCTCACGCAGGAATTCCAGTGCTATATCCTAGATATTCTAGGCTTGAAAGAGACCAGATGGACAGGTAAAGGTGAGATACTTAAAAATAACTTTAAATTTCTTTTTTCAAGGAGGGAGGATGGAAAGCATCTCTAAGGTGTAGGTTTTCTTCTCAGCAAACACACCAGTGATGCTCTTCTAGGATTTGACATCATTAATGCAAGATTTCTTAGAGCAAAATTTAAAACAAAAATTAAAGACTTGAATGTCATCTGTTGTTATGCCCCCACAGAGGACTCTGATGAGAACGAGAAGGATACGTTTTACAGCCAGCTTCAGGATATTTTGAATTCTGTGAAGAGAGAGATATTTCTCTTGTGCTAGGTGACTTCAGTGCTAAAGTTGGTACTGACTCTGACCTTTGGGCAGGAGTTTTAGGTCCCTTTTGCATTGGTAGTTCCAATGGCAATGGGGAACGTCTCATATAGGTAAATAAACTTAATGGTTTGCGAATAACTAACACATACTACAAACACCGAGACATTTATAAATAAACATGGGTCTCACCTGATGGGTTGCACAGGAATATGAGAGATTATATTTCAATTAACAGCAAATGGGCCAGTTCAGTTAGAAATACCAGATCATACAGGGGAGCCGAAATTGGGTCTGACCATTATCTGGTCAACTGTGTCTTGACATTGAAGCTTAAGAAATGTCCTAAAGTTAAGAAAATTACCTTGAACACTGAAGGTCTGAAAGATCCAGATATAGCCAAAGCATACCATGATAGGCTACCTAGTCATTATGAAAATCGTGGTTTGCTTGCTGCTGAAGTAGAGAAAAAATGGTATCAGTTTAAACAGGCTTTTCTTGAAACTAAATAGTACTCTTTTGCGTAAAAGGGAACAGAGGAAGCAAAATTATTTGAGTGATAAGGCTATGGAACTTATTTCTGAAAGAAAGAAGTGTATGATTAATATGAATCAACACCTTACTAGTCCTTACAGAAGATATTACAAAGAGCTTAATAAATCTATAAAGGATCAATTAACAGCTGATAAGAACCTTTGGCTCAATAGCTTGGCTGACAAAGCAGAGGAAGCAGTTAGACAGCACAACACCAGGGGGTTGTACCAGATTGTTAATGTTTTATATAGGAAGAAACAGACAGGTACACGGGAATTGAGGGATAAACATGGCAAGGTGGTTGAAGGTGAGGATTCTGTGATGGCTAGGTGGGCTAAGCATTTCAGAGATGTTCTAAATAATGTGATTATTTCTACTCCCATTGTTTGTAATGAGGATAGATGCATTACTATTTAATTCTATAATCCTATCAAAATGTGTATATGGAATTGAGCTCATAAATAGCATTTCTCAAACAAAAATAAAAAATCTAGAAACAATTCAAACAAAAATTTTGCTTTGGACTTTTGCAATCAACAAAAAAAAAATTAAAAACAAAATACCCCCTCGAGCAGCTGCTTGCCACAGAGGTCTGGCAGGAGCCTGTCAGTTTACATGCCATAGTAGAAGGTCTATGAGGATGGTAGGACCTCAGCAGAAAGACAACAAAAACATCAATGTCTTATCCGGGGCTCGAACCCAGGTCTCTTAAATCAGTAGCCAAGCGCGCTAACCACTCGGCCAAACAACTTAAATATATACGCTGAAACTTCATTTCCCACAATTGAAATTAAAAAGAAAATATTTACTATCGAATTTAATATTTCGAATTAATCACTAAAAATCAACAACACCCTATAATAAATAAATTGAACAATAACTTTCAAGATTCCCCGCCCTGCCTACGGTCAGTAGGGGACACCGATGGGCTTGGAAAGGCCGCCGTCCGTCGGATGGGACGTTAAGCCGTGGCTCCGTGTGTGGGAGAGCCATACCCTGTGCACGTTAAAGAACACGCTGGATGGCCTTGACGGGAGGCTACCATCTGTCTTCCAACAGCTGTTCCAGTGGGTCCCCTCCCCCAACCTTCTATGAGCCTTCGGGGTCCATGTGACAAGGCCATTTTGCCCATGGTGTGCAAAAAAGTGCCGCTCAGAGGTAAAACAACCCAACAACCAAACTTTCAAGATATAACTTTGAAGGGTTTTTCAGAAAAAGAAAAGATATTGGATCTAATAAATAATAAACTTAGCGGAGATTATCTTCCAACTTTTCCCTGTTGGATATCAACATTACCCATTATTTCTGATAAAATACCAGGAATTGAATCTAAAAATCAATATGATAAATCAATTATAAAATCATTAACTGACACATTTATCAGAGATAATTATAAAAATTATATACATATATTCACAGATGTATCTCTTAACTCTGACTCCACTATCACATCTGGAGCCTTCTATTGCCCAAATGAAAACTATGAACACCAATTTAAATTTAATATAACTAAACCAGTAATTATAGCTGAGATGTTTGCTATTATTATAGCAATCAACTGGGCATTAAAATATAAAAATAAAAAAATTGTCATATTTACAGAATGTAAATCATCACTAGACATTTTTTAACGTAACCCTTTCAAAAATGATTTTTCAATATTTATTAATGATATATTTACTTTAATTTACAAACTCATAGATCAGAATAACATTATAACTTTACAATGGATACCTTCACATATTAATATAACATATAATGAACATGTAGACACTTTAGCAAAAAAGGCAAAAAGATCTAAACCACATTACAAATTCTCCTTCTCATTTTGTTATACATAAAAAAATAAATAAAATTAAATTATTCGCAGATTTACAGAATTGGTAAATGACAAAAGCTAAGAACACGCATAGATTTCAAATCTCTAATAACATTGGTAAATTTAATAATTTTGGATTGAAAAAAAGAAATCTCTATGATTTTAAGAATAAAATCTAATCTAGCTCTTACAAAATTCCACACTATTTAAATTTAGAAAAATAAACTCACCAAATTGTTTTTTCTGCAATAACATACAAACACTACAGCATATAATATTCAATTGTAACAAATATGAAGAAGAGAGAAAATTTATTGTAATAAATTGCAAAAATATAATGCAAACACATTTAATTCTAAAAACATATTAGAACAAACATAAAAAAAATTAAAACTAACTTTTTATAAATTATTAATTTATTATCTCAAAAACATCAATCTCTTAGATAAATTATAAAAAAAGATAAATGAATAATAATTAATAAAATTAAAAAAAATGAATGAATATAAAATGAATAATAATTAAAAAAAATTATATATATATATATCCGTAAGGATCCACAAAAATTATGCCTGAATGAGTGTGCATTGTTTTAATTCTTTGCAGGAATATTCAAAGTTTGATGTATATTGATGATGATGGTTACTGACTTTAATGATGTCCCTATATCACATTCCGAAGTTGCTTTGGTTATCTCTAAATTAAAACTGCATAAATCCCCAGGGACGGATGAAATTACCACTGAAATGCTTAGAGCTGGGAACATTTGCGTTGTCACGTGGTTGCCTGAAATTTTTAATATTTTTTGTGATAAAGGTGTTGTTCCTAAGGATTTTACTAGAACTATTATTGTCCCGATTTCTAAAAAATCGCAGTTCTTGTAATAATTATAGGGGAATTAGTTTACTTTCTGTTCCAGATAAAGTTCTTTGCATGATTATACTTAATAGAATTCAGAATTCGGTTGATGGACAACTGCGTGATGAACAGTGTGGATTCTGAAGGGTAGGGGATGTGTAGATCAAATATTTTCACTCGGGCAGATTTTTGAGAAATGTTTAAGAGTTTCAAAAACCTGTGGTTACTTGTTGATTCCAAAAAGGCTTTTGACTCTGTTGATCGATATAATTTGTGATTGATTGTTAGATCATATGGAATACCTGATAAGTTAGTTAGTGTAATGAGAGCTCTCTATAATAACACTGAGTCGTGTGTGAGAGTTGGTACGTCTTGCAGCGATTGGTTTAGCATTGCTAGTGGAGTTAGACAAGGGTGCATTTTGTCTCCTTTTCTCTTTAGTTTGGTTATTGATTACATTACGCGAAATTCTTTGCAAGGGAAAGATTTTGGCATTAAATGGTCTAGAGATATCAAAATTTCTGATTTAGATTATGCAGATGATTTAGCCCTTTTGGCAAATGATGTTGATGAAATGAATTCGTTCATTAAGACTGTTGATGAGACTGGTAATAGAGTAGGTTTGGTGATAAACAGAGAGAAAACTAAAGTAATGGAAAGTGGTCAGGCAGACGGTGCTTCAGTTACTTTGAATGGCTGCATTCTTGAGCAAGGGTTGGGTTGGGTTGTTTTACCTCTAAGCGGCACTTTTTTCACACCATGGGCTAAATGGCCAGGTCACATGGACCCCGAAGGCTCAGAGAAGGTTGGGGGAGGGGACCCACTGGAACAGCTGTTGGGAGACAGATGGTAACCTCCCGTCAAGGCCATCCAGCGTGTTCTTTAACGTGCACAGGGTATGGCTCTCCCGTACACGGGACCACGGCTTAACGTCCCATGCGATGGACGGCGGCCTTTCCAAGCCCATCGGTGTTCCCTACTGACCGTGGGCAGGGCGGGGAATTTTGCGGAGATAAATCTCAACGCTGACCCAGCTGGGACCCGAACCTGGGAACTACAGATTACGAGCCTGGCGCGCTACCGACTGAGCCACCCCCGCCCCTTCTTGAGTAAGTGCCTCAGTTTAATTAATCTTGGGAGCTATGTAACAGATATTGGTGATATGTGGCATGAGATAAATAGAAGAATAGGGATTGCAGCTTGGACGTTTAAGAATTTATAGAGAGTGTGAAAAAATAGGCGTATACACCTAAAGACTAAAATTTGGTTGTATAATAGTTTGGTTCTTTCTGAGGTTAGTTATGTTAGCGAAACATGGACTCTTTGTAAGCAGGATAGAAGAAAGTTGATGTCTTTGATTCTAGATGCTTACGCAGTATCTTGGGCATTAGGTGGTTTCACTTTGTAAGTAATGATGAGGTTAGAAGGAGTCATCAACCTCCTTTGAGCAACATATTGTGCAGAGATAGACTGGGTTGGTTTGGCCATGTTGCCCGTATGCATAGCTGCAGATTAGCAAACAGGATTATGAACAGTGTGCCTAAGGGTATGAAAAAAGGGGGAGGCAAGGATGCGATGGGCAGACAATGTCTAACAGGACCTTGATATAATTGGCTGAGTGGCCAAATGCAGCAGCTGTAGCTTGAAAGAGACACGCCTGGAGATGAAAATTACACAGTCTGGTTGAATATCCGTAGCCCATGGCGCCATGAGTATTTTGTATGTATGTGTATGCATATTTTCTCAATGGCAAAATTCCCTCACAGCTTTTCTCTATGGCAATCTACCTTCAAATGTCTTCTTTATGATAGTTTACCTTTGCAGGTAATCTCTTAGCAGATCTTTTCTTATCGGTCTTCTTAAAGGCAATCTACCTTCAAATGTCTTCTTTATGATAGTTTACCTTTGCAGGTCATCTCTTAGCAGATCTTTTCTTATCGGCCTTCTTAAAGGCAATCTACCTTCAAATGTCTTCTTTATGATAGTTTACCTTTGCAGGAAATCTCTTAGCAGATCTTTTCTTATCGGTCTTCTTAAAGGCAATCTACCTTCAAATGTCTTCTTTATGATAGTTTACCTTTGCAGGTCATCTCTTAGCAGATCTTTTCTTATCGGCCTTCTTAAAGGCAATCTACCTTCAAATGTCTTCTTTATGATAGTTTACCTTTGCAGGTCATCTCTTAGCAGATCTTTTCTTATCGGCCTTCTTAAAGGCAATCTACCTTCAAATGTCTTCTTTATGATAGTTTACCTTTGCAGGTCATCTCTTAGCAGATCTTTTCTTATCGGCCTTCTTAAAGGCAATCTACCTTCAAATGTCTTCTTTATGATAGTTTACCTTTGCAGGTCATCTCTTAGCAGATCTTTTCTTATCGGTCTTCTTAAAGGCAATCTACCTTCAAATGTCTTCTTTATGATAGTTTACCTTTGCAGGTAATCTCTTAGCAGATCTTTCCTTATCGGTCTTCTTAAAGGCAATCTACCTTCAAATGTCTTCTTTATGATAGTTTACCTTTGCAGGTCATCTCTTAGCAGATCTTTTCTTATCGGTCTTCTTAAAGGCAATCTACCTTCAAATGTCTTCTTTATGATAGTTTACCTTTGCAGGTCATCTCTTAGCAGATCTTTTCTTATCGGTCTTCTTAAAGGCAATCTACCTTCAAATGTCTTCTTTATGATAGTTTACCTTTGCAGGTAATCTCTTAGCAGATCTTTTCTTATCGGTCTTCTTAAAGGCAATCTACCTTCAAATGTCTTCTTTATGATAGTTTACCTTTGCAGGTCATCTCTTAGCAGATCTTTTCTTATCGGTCTTCTTAAAGGCAATCTACCTTCAAATGTCTTCTTTATGATAGTTTACCTTTGCAGGTCATCTCTTAGCAGATCTTTTCTTATCGGTCTTCTTAAAGGCAATCTACCTTCAAATGTCTTCTTTATGATAGTTTACCTTTGCAGGTAATCTCTTAGCAGATCTTTTCTTATCGGCCTTCTTAAAGGCAATCTACCTTCAAATGTCTTCTTTATGATAGTTTACCTTTGCAGGTCATCTCTTAGCAGATCTTTTCTTATCGGTCTTCTTAAAGGCAATCTACCTTCAAATGTCTTCTTTATGATAGTTTACCTTTGCAGGTCATCTCTTAGCAGATCTTTTCTTATCGGTCTTCTTAAAGGCAATCTACCTTCAAATGTCTTCTTTATGATAGTTTACCTTTGCAGGTCATCTCTTAGCAGATCTTTTCTTATCGGCCTTCTTAAAGGCAATCTACCTTCAAATGTCTTCTTTATGATAGTTTACCTTTGCAGGTCATCTCTTAGCAGATCTTTTCTTATCGGCCTTCTTAAAGGCAATCTACCTTCAAATGTCTTCTTTATGATAGTTTACCTTTGCAGGTCATCTCTTAGCAGATCTTTTCTTATCGGTCTTCTTAAAGGCAATCTACCTTCAAATGTCTTCTTTATGATAGTTTACCTTTGCAGGTCATCTCTTAGCAGATCTTTTCTTATCGGTCTTCTTAAAGGCAATCTACCTTCAAATGTCTTCTTTATGATAGTTTACCTTTGCAGGTCATCTCTTAGCAGATCTTTTCTTATCGGTCTTCTTAAAGGCAATCTACCTTCAAATGTCTTCTTTATGATAGTTTACCTTTGCAGGTCATCTCTTAGCAGATCTTTTCTTATCGGTCTTCTTAAAGGCAATCTACCTTCAAATGTCTTCTTTATGATAGTTTACCTTTGCAGGTCATCTCTTAGCAGATCTTTTCTTATCGGTCTTCTTAAAGGCAATCTACCTTCAAATGTCTTCTTTATGATAGTTTACCTTTGCAGGTCATCTCTTAGCAGATCTTTTCTTATCGGTCTTCTTAAAGGCAATCTACCTTCAAATGTCTTCTTTATGATAGTTTACCTTTGCAGGTCATCTCTTAGCAGATCTTTTCTTATCGGCCTTCTTAAAGGCAATCTACCTTCAAATGTCTTCTTTATGATAGTTTACCTTTGCAGGTCATCTCTTAGCAGATCTTTTCTTATCGGCCTTCTTAAAGGCAATCTACCTTCAAATGTCTTCTTTATGATAGTTTACCTTTGCAGGTCATCTCTTAGCAGATCTTTTCTTATCGGTCTTCTTAAAGGCAATCTACCTTCAAATGTCTTCTTTATGATAGTGTACCTTTGCAGGTAATCTCTTAGCAGATCTTTTCTTATCGGTCTTCTTAAAGGCAATCTACCTTCAAATGTCTTCTTTATGATAGTTTACCTTTGCAGGTAATCTCTTAGCAGATCTTTTCTTATCGGCCTTCTTAAAGGCAATCTTCCATCTGCTCATAGGGCAGTATTCCTTCACGGATCATCTCTAAGAAGATTCACTCATAATTCTAATTCTAGAATAATCTCCTCTCCGAGAGTTTCTCACACAGGTTTCTTCTATGATAACCTCTCTCAGAGAATTTCTCGCTTAGGTCCCCTCTGTGATAATCTCTCTCAGGGAGTTTCTCGCACAGCTCTCTTCTATGATGATCTCCTCTACGAGAGTTTCTCACACAGTTCTCCTCTCTGATAATCTGCTCTACGAGAGTTTCTTACACAGTTCTCCTCTCTAATAATCTCCTCTACGAGAGTTTCTCGCACAGCTCTCTCTCCTATGATAACTTCTCTCAGAGAGTTTCTCGCACAGCTCTCTCTCCTATGATAACTTCTCTCAGAGAGTTTCTCGCACAGCTCTCTTTCCTATGATAACCTCTCTCAGAGAGTTTCTCGCACAGCTCTCTCTCCTATGATAACTTCTCTCAGAGAGTTTCTCGCACAGCTCTCTCTCCTATGATAACTTCTCTCAGAGAGTTTCTCGCACAGCTCTCTCTCCTATGATAACTTCTCTCAGAGAGTTTCTCGCACAGCTCTCTCTCCTATGATAACTTCTCTCAGAGAGTTTCTCGCACAGCTCTCTCTCCTATGATAACTTCTCTCAGAGAGTTTCTCGCACAGCTCTCTCTCCTATGATAACTTCTCTCAGAGAGTTTCTCGCACAGCTCTCTTTCCTATGATAACCTCTCTTAGAGAGTTTCTCGCACAGCTCTCTCTCCTATGATAACTTCTCTCAGAGAGTTTCTCGCACAGCTCTCTCTCCTATGATAACTTCTCTCAGAGAGTTTCTCGCACAGCTCTCTCTCCTATGATAACTTCTCTCAGAGAGTTTCTCGCACAGCTCTCTCTCCTATGATAACTTCTCTCAGAGAGTTTCTCGCACAGCTCTCTCTCCTATGATAACTTCTCTCAGAGAGTTTCTCGCACAGCTCTCTCTCCTATGATAACTTCTCTCAGAGAGTTTCTCGCACAGCTCTCTCTCCTATGATAACTTCTCTCAGAGAGTTTCTCGCACAGCTCTCTCCTATGATAATATCTCTCAGAGAGTTTCTCGCACATCTCTCTCCTATAATAATCTGCTCTCCGAGACTTTCTCAAACAGATCTCCTCTCTGATAATCTCACTCAGAGAACTTCTCACACAGATCTCCTATATGCCAATCTCTAAAAGAGAGTTTCTCAAATAGTTCTCCTCTATGATAATCATCTCACCAAGAGTTTCTCGCACAGTTCTCCCTTATGATAATCTCTCTCAGATAGTGGGGCGGGGGTGGCTCAGTCGGTAGCGCGCCAGGCTCGTAATCTGTAGTTCCCAGGTTCGAGTCCCAGCTGGGTCAGCGTCGAGATTTATCTCCGCAACATTCCCCGCCCTGCCCACGGTCAGTAGGGGACACCGATGGGCTTGGAAAGGCCGCCGTCCGTCGGATGGGACGTTAAGCCGTGGCCCCGTGTGCGGGAGAGCCATACCCTGTGCACGTTAAAGAACACGCTGGATGGCCTTGACGGGAGGCTACCATCTGTCTCCCAACAGCTGTTCCAGTGGGTCCCCTCCCCCAACCTTCTCTGAGCCTTCGGGGTCCATGTGACCTGGCCATTTAGCCCATGGTGTGCAAAAAAGTGCCGCTCAGAGGTAAAACAACCCAACCCAACCCTTATGATAATCTCTCTCAGATAGTGGGGCGGGGGTGGCTCAGTCGGTAGCGCGCCAGGCTCGCAATCTGTAGTTCCCAGGTTCGAGTCCCAGCTGGGTCAGCGTTGAGATTTATCTCTGCAAAAATTCCCCGCCCTGCCCACGGTCAGTAGGGGACACCGATGGGCTTGGAAAGGACGCCGTCCGTCGGATGGGACGTTAAGCCGTGGCCCGTGTGTGGGAGAGCCATACCCTGTGCACGTTAAAGAACACGCTGGATGGCCTTGACGGGAGGCTACCATCTGTCTCCCAACAGCTGTCCCAGTGGGTCCCCTCCCCCAACCTTCTCTGAGCCTTCGGGGTCCATCTGACCTGGCCATTTAGCCCTTGGTGTGCAAAAAAGTGCCGCTCAGAGGTAAAACAACCCAACCCAACTCTCAGATAGTTTCGCACACAGTTCTCCTCTTTTTTAATCTTCTCTCCGAGAGTTTCTTACACAGGTTCTCAACAGAAATTCTCCCTCAAAGACTTTCTCATTGACATTCTTCCCTCACAGGTTCTCCTTCTACGTTGCTCTCTTAAACAGGTCTTCACAATATAGGTCCTCATTCATAAACCTTCTGTGTCGAAATCTTCCTTCACTGGGCACCTGAAAAGTTCGTATCAGATGTCATATACACTATTGTATGGGTTTTTGGGGCGCGGGGGTAGCTCAGTCGGTAGCACGCCAGGCTCGTAATCTGTAGTTCCCAGGTTCGAGTCCCAGCTGGGTCAGCGTTGAGATTTATCTCCGCAAAATTTCCCCGCCCTGCCCACGGTCAGTAGGGGACACCGATGGGCTTGAAAAGGCCGCCGTCCGTCGGATGGGACGTTAAGCCGTGGTCCCGTGTGCACGTTAAAGAACACGCTGGATGACCTTGACGAGAGGCTACCATCTGTCTCCCAACAGCTGTTCCAGTGGGTCCCCTCCCCCAACCTTCTCTGAGCCTTCGGGGTCCTTGTGACCTAGCCATTTAGCCCATGGTGTGCAAAAAAGTGCCGCTCAGAGGTAAAACAATCCAACAATCCCATGGTTTTTTTGTCTCTGGTATGAATCACTCGAGTAGAGACGAAATGAAAACTTAATAATTTATTCAGAACACCGATACTATAGCGAAGATTAAATGACTAACCTTTCTAATTAGGTATTGTAATCATTAAATGACTACCTTTCTATATTCTACTTGCGGTACAGGAGCCGTAAACCACATGAATATGCTCGGATCTCCCCTTTCATTTTGCAAGAGAGAAATCCGATGTGAGTCTCTGATGCTCTTCGGACTCTAACCATCTTTGTCGCCACACTCACCTCACGAGCGACTTAAACCGACTACAGTCGCTCAAAAAAATATCCGAACACTATGGTTGATTACAGAATTCGGAAAAAATATCAGGCAACGATTTTTAGGAAAATAGTGATGACACGAAGGCTGCCAGTTCACTATTTTCTAAAAAAAATCATTGCGCGATATTTTTTTCTGAATTCTGTAATCAACCATAGTGTTCGGATATTTTTTAATATATATAATGCGTATGAATATATAATGCAATGAATATGGAGCGTGTGCAGTTACCGTTCACAGCAAACTGGGGCGGTTGCGGTTAATGTTCACAGCACATTGGATCGTGTGAGCTGACAAAGACCTGGATCGTGTGGGCTCACTCACGGAAATATTGAGCGTGTGCAGTTACCGTTCAGAGCAAACTGGAGCGGTTGCGGTTAATGTTCACAGCACGTTGGATCGTGTGAGCTCACAAAGACCTGAATCGTGTGGGCTCACCCACGGAAATATTGAGCGTGTGCAGTTACCGTTCACAGCAAACTGGAGCGGTTGCGGTTAATGTTCACAGCACATTGGATCGTGTGAGCTCACAAAGACCTAGATCGTGTGGACTCACTCACGGAAATATTGAGCGTGTGCAGTTACCGTTCACAGCAAACTGGAGCGGTTGCGGTTAATGTTCACAGCACATTGTATCGTGTGAGCTCACAAAGACCTGGATCGTGTGGGCTCACTCACGGAAATATTGAGCGTGTGCAGTTACCGTTCACAACAAACTGGAGCGTGTGCAGTTACTGCACACGCTCCAGTTGTATCCGCACACGCTCCAGTGTTCACAGCAAACTGGAGCGTGTGCAGTAACTGCACACGCTCCAGTTTGCTGTGAACAGAAACTGGAGCGTGTACAGTTGCTGTACACGCTCCAGATATTTTTTCTGAATTCTGTAATCACGTGACACGAAGGTTGCCAGATCACTATTTTCTAAAAAAAATCGTTGCCAGATATCTTTTTCTGAATTCTGTAATGAACCATAGTGTTCGGATAGTTTTTTGGGCGACTGTACCTCTCTGCCTCGGAGCCTCAGTTATTCTCCTCGTCTCCAAACTCTTCCCAGGTGTTGCTTAGCCCCCATGGGCTTAAACACATTAGAATAGAACTTGATTACCTTGATTGCCACAGACAGACCCTACTCATTATGCTGATCCCCACGTTGGGCGCCTGGATGTCTAGTCAAGAAATTGTGAGAGGTCATACATTGACCTTGAAAGAATACATTTCGAATATCGATCATCTAGTATATATGTAGACTTTGTGAGGGATTAATTGACGGCTGACAGGGGCGGGGGTGGCTCAGTCGGTATCGCGCCACGCTCGTAATCTGTAGTTCCCAGGTTCAAGTCCCAGCTGGGTCAGCGTTGAGATTTATCTCCGCAAAATTCCCCGCCCTGCCCACGGTCAGTAGGGGACACCGATGGGCTTGGAAAGGCCGCCGTCCGTCGGATGTGACGTTAAGCCGTGGCTCTGTGTGCGGGAGAGCCATACCCTGTGCACGTTAAAGAACACGCTGGATGGCCTTGACGGGAGCCTACCATCTGTCTCCCAACAGCTGTTCCAGTGGGTCCCCTCCCCCAACCTTCTCTGAGATTTCGGGGTCCATGTGACCTGGCCATTTAGACCATGGTGTGCAAAAAAGTGCCGCTCAGAGGTAAAACTACCCAACGGCTGACAGGAAACGAGGCTAATTCTAACTATAATGCTGAAATGGTAGAGCTCTGAATTTTGCCCTGGGGTAGTCCGATCCAGGTCGTAGTTATCCGGAAAAATCCGAAATTTGACCTCCGACGTGTCCTTTAAGGTCAAATGGATGTCACATACAGGTCATACGAGTGCTAACAATCTACGAGGGCTAGAAACGTGTAAATTAGTGAATGGGGGCGTTTTTGGGTTATAGATATGGGAAATATTACGGAATTTCGGATACGAAGAATCAATTTAAAAAGTCAAAGGTCAAATTTAGATCTGCCGAGAGTTAAAAATTCGTTCTCAGAGTTATTTTGGGTTGTAGATATCGGAAATGCAAAATTTTGGATGCGATGGGTCCTTTGAGGTCAAAGGTCAAGCATCGATTTATCGGTGGTAGAGAGCTAAAAATTGTTGCGTTGGGAGTAAAAATAGGGTTTCAGTCGTAGATCACAGAAGCTATGCCAAATTTTGGAACAGTTGGAATTTTGGAACATTTCATTGGAACAGTTGACGAAGTTTGCATTCTGATGATTTGAACCAAAAAAGACCCACTGGATTAATAATCTTTGGCTAAGGACATTTCATTGGAACAGTTGATGATTTGAACCAAAAAAGACCCACCGGTTTAATAATCTTTGGCTAAGGACATTTCATTGGAACAGTTGACGAGGTTTGCATTTGGATGATTTGAACCAAAAAAGACCAACCGGTTTAATAATCTTTGGCTAAGGACATTTCGTTGGAACAGTTGACGAGGTTTGCATTTGGATGATTTGAACCAAAAAAGACCCACCGGTTTAATAATCTTTGGCTAAGGACATTTCATTGGAACAGTTGACGAGGTTTGCATTCGGATGATTTGAACCAAAAAAGACCCACCAGTTTAATAATCTTTGGCTAAGGACATTTCATTGGAACAGTTGATGAGGTTTGCATTCGGATGATTTGAACCAAAAAAGACAGACCGGTTTAGTAATCTTTGGCTAAGGACATTTCATTGGAACAGTTGATGATTTGAACCAAAAAAGACCCACCGGTTTAATAATCTTTGGCTAAGGACATTTCATTGGAACAGTTGATGATTTGAACCAAAAAAGGCCCACCGGTTTAATAATCTTTGGCTAAGGACATTTCATTGGAACAGTTGATGAGGTTTGCATTCGGATGATTTGAACCAAAAAAGACCCACCGGTTTAATAATCTTTGGCTAAGGACATTTCATTGGAACAGTTGATGAGGTTTGCATTCGGATGATTTGAACCAAAAAAGAGCCACCGGTTTAATAATCTTTGGCTAAGGACATTTCATTGGAACAGTTGACGAGGTTTGCATTCGGATGATTTGAACCAAAAAAGACCCACCGGTTTAATTATCATTGGCTAAGGACATTTCATTGGAACAGTTGATGAGGATTGCATTCGGATGATAAAAAGACCCACCGGTTTAATAATCTTTGGCTAAGGACATTTCGTTGGAACAGTTGATGAGGTTTGCATTCGGATGATTTGAATCAAAGAAGACCCACCGGTTTAATAATTTGTGGCTATGGATATTTCATTGGAACAGTTGATGAGGTTTGCATTCGGATGATTTGAACCAAAAAAGACCCACCGGTTTAATAATCTTTGGCTAAGGACATTTCATTGGAACAGTTGATGAGGTTTGCATTCGGATGATTTGAACCAAAAAAGACCCACCGGTTTAATAATTTTTGGCTAAGGATATTTCATTGGAACAGTTGATGAGGTTTCCATTCGGATTATTTGAACCAAAAAAGACCCACCGGTTTAATAATCTTTGGCTAAGAACATTTCATTGGAACAGTTGATGAGGTTTCCATTCGGATTATTTGAACCAAAAAAGACCTACCGGTTTAATAATCTTTGGCTAAGGACATTTCATTGGAACAGTTGATGAGGTTTGCATTCGGATGATTTGAATCAAAAAAGACCCACCGGTTTAATAATCTTTGGCTAAGGACATTTCATTGGAACAGTTGACGAGGTTTGCATTCGGATGATTTGAACCGAAAAAGACCCACCGGTTTAATAATCTTTGTCTAAGGACATTTCATTGGAACAGTTGATGAGGTTTGCATTCGGATGATATGAACCAAAAAAGACCCACCGGCTTAATAATTTTTGGCTAAGGACATTTCATTGGAACAGTTGATGAGGTTTGCATTCGGATGATTTGAACCAAAAAAGACCCACCGGTTTAATAAACTTTGGCTAAGGATATTTCATTGGAACAGTTGATGAGGTTTGCATTCGGATAATTTGAACCAAAAAAGACCCACCGGTTTAATAATCTTTGGCTTCGATTACTTTTACCTTCATTCTCAAGGGGTGGGGGATGTTCTCCTTGGCCTTACCCTAAATCCGGCCCTGTGAATGGCACGCAATTATGAATATTTATGATATGAGGATTCCAAGTTATAAGTTATATTTAAATACCTGAAACCTTGACAGATGTGATGACACCTCGATTCCAATTGTAGGTACAATTGAACTTTTAATATTTCTTGGTGTTAACTTTTATGTGTTTTTTTTGTGTATTTTCTTCAAGTTGAATAAAGGTATTATTATTATTTAGAAAAAAAAAAGACTTAGATGCTGTTTAAGCATCAGGTGTCAAAAAGTAGGAAGCCTCGTATAATTTTCGTCCCCAAGAAAAAAGTTTCACTACTAAATACCAAACTTTTCCCGTTGACAATATTATTTCAAAAACTAATCTTAGTCTTTGGATGCATTCACCTATTTCTCCTGGGGCGGGGGTGGCTCAGTCGGTAGCGCGCCAGGCTCGTAATCTGTAGTTCCCGGTTCGAGTCCCAGCTGGGCCAGCGTTGAGATTTATCTCCGCAAAATTCCCCGCCCTGCCCACGGTCAGTAGGGAACACCGATGGGCTTGGAAAGGACGCCGTCCGTCGGATGGGACGTTAAGCCGTGGCCCGTGCGCGGGAGAGACATACCCGGTGCACGTTAAAGAACACGCTGGATGGCCTTGACGGGAGACTACCATCTGTCTCTCAACAGTTGTTCCAGTGGGTTCCCTCCCCCAACCTTGTCTGAGCCTTCGGGGTCCATGTGACCTGGCCATTTAGCCCATTGTGTGCAAAAAAAGTGCCGCCCAGAGGTAAAACAACACAACAAAACAACCTATTTCTCCGCTCGCCACGGATTTTAAAAACGCTCCAAAAAATAGAGTAAATTTCAGGCTACATTTACATATATTAGGAAAAATACACCACGCTACGTCATCCAGTGCTTTAATGTCCTTCTACTCATAAATATATTTAAATCACAGTGCCTCGGTGCAGTTCTTTTCCCTCTCACATATTAACCTCCTCTTCGAAGGTTCCACCTCAAGCACACCTCGTCACGGTATTCAATGTAAAGATGTTTTTAAGTTTCGCAGCCTACGTATTATGGAGGCAGAAAAACTGGTGGGGCGAGGTGTTAGCCGTGTGAAAATCATGGGTTCAGCCCCCTCCTGTGGAGGAGTGACAGTAGAGATAGAGGGGGAAGGGGGGAGAAGAGAGGGGAGAGCCAGGATGTTGTGGAGCCGGCTTTACCCCCCACAGGAAGTGGCTCTAAGGTCAGACCTAAATATTAGTCAATCCAAGCCGGTCCATTACCAACGACTTCCCCTGGGATGGCGCTTAATTCTCCAGTTATTAGAGGAACGAGTCGTCGTCCAATTAATCACAACATAGGTGATAATTTGGTGGCATTTTTCGAGACTTTTTTCTTCTCTTTTTTACGGTGGATTCTTAAGAGATACGAATTTTTAGAGGTGTAATTTTCTAGGTGGTTGTGTAGGGTTTGGCAGAAAAATGGTGTGGAGGGAAAATGGCTCTCTTGCTAGAGAGAGAGGGTTGGTAAGAAGTTCCGAATCCAATATCAGTTTTCGTATACATGTTTTTCAGACACTTGGCTTGGGTTGTTTTACCTGTGAGCGGCACTTTTTTGCACACCATGGGCTAAATGGCCAGGTCACATGGACCCCGAAGGCTCAGAGAAGGTTGGGGGAGGGGACCCACTGGAACAGCTGTTGGGAGACAGATGGTAGCCTCCCGTCAAAGTCATCGAACATGTTCTTTAACGTGCACAGGGTGTGATTCTCCTATACACGGGGCCACGGCTTAACATCCCATCCGACGGACGGTGGCTTTTCCAAGCCCATCGGTGTCCCCTACTGACCGTGGGCAGGGCGGGGAATTTTGCGGAGATAAATCTCAACGCTGACCCAGCTGGGTTGGGTTGGGTTGTTTTACCTCTGAGCGGCACTTTTTTGCACACCATGGGCTAAATGGTCAGGTCACATGGACCCGAAAGCTCAGAGAAGGTTGGGGGAGGGGATCCACTGGAACAGCTGTTGGGAGACAGATGGTAGCCTCCCGTCGAGGCCATCGAGCATGTTCTTTGCACATGGTGTGACTCTCCGTACACGGGGCCACGGCTTAACATCCCATCCGACGGACGGTGGCTTTTCCAAGCCCATCGGTGTCTCCTACTGACCGTGGGCAGGGCGGGGAATTTTGCGGAGATAAATCTCGACGTTGACCCAGCTGGGACTCGAACCTGGGAACTACAGATTACGAGCCTGGCGCGCTACCGACTGAACCACCCCCGCCCAGACACTTGAGCATAGAGCGACTTGAGGTATTATAAGAATGGGCAGTTGACTAAGTAGATCTTTGATGAGTGTTGAGGTGTCAACTGCACAGTCTCGTGGTATCCTGAGATGCAGGGACGTAACCAGGAGCCTCCCCCCCCCTCCTCAAAAATCCCGGCTTCTTATGCGAAATCTCAAACTTGTTTTCCTGCTTCGAAATTCAAAGGCGTTGTAATTTTAGTCCCATACTTTTTGTCCGACACTGAACTTAGATTAAAAAAAAACTGTAAAAATTTATTCTATATAAAGATTAAGATAGGATAGCATTTTAATCTTTCCTGTTCGCTAGAATATTTTAGCAATTGGAAATATTCACGTCTTATATTAAGTCTTATTTTAAGAAATATCTCTCAAAAATAAATTCTAGGACTCCCTCCTAAACTAAATCCTGGGTACGTCCTTCCCAGTTAACTCTCATTCTGTAACAGTGATTGGATTGGATTGTTTTACCTCTGAGCGGCACTTTTTTGCACACCATGGGCTAAATGGCCAGGCCATAAGGACCCCGAAGGCTCAGAGAAGGCCAGGGGAGGGGACCCAGTGGAATGGTAGCCTCCCATCAAGGCCATCCAGCGTGTTCTTTAACGTCCACAGGGTATGGCTCTCCCGCACACGGGGCAACGACTTAACGTCCCATCCGACGGACGGCGGCCTTTCCAAGCCCATCGGTGTCTCCTACTGACCGTGGGCAGGGCGGGGAAATTTTGCGGAGATAAATCTCAACGCTTACCCAGTTGGGACTCGAACCTGGGAACTACAGATTACGAGCCTGGCGCGCTACCGACTGAGCCACCCCCGCCCCCTGTAACAGTGATGATCACTGACAAATACCGAAGTAATGAGTGTACATTTTCACAGCCGCAACCCAGTTATTATTGGGTACAATCGAATCATCATCTGTACATATATAAACTGATCAGGCTGAAAATACGCCACTGAATATTCCTGAGAACTCTGAAACCACCAACTGTTCAGTTTCAGTTGAGTTACCTCTTTCTGAGCGGCAGGTTTCACTGCACGTAATGAGTTAATTTGCCAGGTTGCAAGAACCCCGAAGGCTTGGAGAAGATGACCCACTAAACAACTATTAGGAGACAGCTGGTAGCCCCCCCCGTCAAGGCGTTCCAGCGTGTTCTTTAATGTGCACAGGGTATGACTCTCGTGTACAGTCGCTCAAAAAAGTATCCGAACACTATGGTTGATTACAGAATTCAGAAAAAATATCTGACAACGATTATTTTAGAAATCAGTGATCTGGCAACCTTCGTGTCACGTGACACGAAGGTTGCCAGATCACTTGAACCCTTCGGTAGTGATGAGACGGATGGCCCTCCTCCGTCTTGAACCCTTCGGTAGTGATGAGACGAATGGCCCTCCTCCATCTTGAGCCCTTCGGTAGTGATGAGACGGATGGCCCTCCTCCATCTTGAACCCTTCGGTAGTGATGAGACGGATGGCCCTCCTCCATCTTGAACCCTTCGGTAGTGATGAGACGGATGGCCCTCCTCCATCTTGAACCCTTCGGTAGCGATGAGACGGATGGCCCTCCTCCCTCGTGAACCCTTCGGTAGTGATGAGACGGATGGTTCTTCTCCATCTTCAATAATTCAATAGTGATATGTTGAATAGTGATATTTCTAAATCAGTCACCGTAGGGTTCAAGATGGAGGAGGACCATCCGTCTCAGCACTACCGAAGGGTTCAAGATGGAGGAGGGCCATCCATCTCATGACCACCGAAGGGTTCAAGATGGAGGAGAGCCATCCGTCTCATCACCACCGAAGGGTTCAAGACGGAGGATGGCCATCCGTATCACACCACCGAAGGATTCAAGATGGAGGAGGGCCATCCGTCTCATCACCACCGAAGTGTTCAAGATGGAGGAGGGCCATCCGTCTCATCACCACCGAAGTGTTCAAGATGGAGGAGGGCCATCCGTCTCACACCACCAAAGGATTCAAGATGGAGGAGGGCCATCCGTCTCATCACCACCGAATGGTTCGAGATGGAGTAGGGCCATCTGTCTTATTACTACCTACTTAAGTAAGTACTTACTGTTTACTTACTTACTTATGTAAAGAGGAATGGAAAATTCATATTGAAATGGAAATTCAATCAGAAAAATATAAGGGGGGAGGGAAAGAGCCCCCTGTTACATTTTTCAGGCATGATTGTATTTCGTACCCCCCCCCTCCCCTAGATTCGGACCTGCATTCAACTAATTAAACTTCCAGAAAACAAGTTGACTTTTAAAATCGCAATTCATTCTGCTCGTTAGTTAATAAATAACGACAAAGCCGTTGTAATGCACTTAAGGAGATTTAAAGAGACACACAAAAAAAGAGTGGTCTGGCCTCTCCATTTTTTTTTTTACCGAAATAGGAACCGCGCCCTATAAAGTGACGCTTAGAAAACAAATTAAACAAATTCAGAGGCGGTAACTGTAATTAACCTTTGGCTAGACGCGACACATTAGACGCTAAAGTGATGCCCTAAAAAAAGCAGTAATTAAAAATTGCCGAAATAAAAAAAAATAACGAGTGTTTGGAGGGGGGGGGGAATCCGTTGTGTGATAAACAGCTTAAAACGGTTCGTTGAACTAAAATGGAAAGCAGAGAACGTGGCTAAGTTTTGCATAATTTTGCTCATCTAAGTAGCTCGCAGAACTACTTTTCGCTTTTCAACGCTTCTAAGTGATTGTTACAGTGAAAAAGTTAAAACAATGGCGGCAAGGATTAAAAAAGATCAGACTGATTATTCATAGACTAAATATTCTTTTCTAGTGTGAGAGAATAATTCGAGTTGGAAGCTGTTTCCATGGCAATTAAATGGAAATCTGCCGAGAGGTAATTGCGTTTTCTAATTTTATTATGTACTTTTTATTTGTTTTTAGACAGATTCTACTTTTCTCTCTGACTCCTGAAAAAAAAAAATTCGGGGGGCGGGGGTGGCTCAGTCGATAGCGCGCCAGGCTCGTAATCTGTAGTTCCCAGGTTCGAGTCCCAGCTGGGTCAGCGTTGATATTTATCTCCGCAAAATTTCCCCGCCCTGCCCACGGTCAGTAGGGGACACCGATGGGCTTGGAAAGGCCGCCGTCCGTCGGATGGGACGTTAAGCCGTGGCGCCGTGTGCGGGAGAGCCATACCCTGTGCACGTTAAAGAACACGCTGGATGGCTTTGACGGGAGGCTACCATCTGTCTCCCAACAGCTGTTCCAGTGGGTCCCCTCCCCCAACCTTCTCTGAGCCTTCGGGGTCCTTGTGGCCTGGACATTTAGCCCGTGGTGTGCAAAAAACTGCCGCTCAGAGGTAAAACAACCCAACGTTAAAGAACACGCTGGATGGCCTTGAAGGGAGGCTACCATCTGTCTCCCAACCAGTGAGAACCACTGAGTGCCGCTCAGAGGTAAAACAACCCAACGTTAAAGAACACGCTGGATGGCCTTGAAGGGAGGCTACCATCTGTCTCCCAACTAGTGAGAACCACTGAGTGCCGCTCAGAGGTAAAACAATCCAATCCTAAAAAATTTATCTCACGAAGGATTATAGTCGCGATCTTGGGGGTGTTCGAAGCATGGAAATAATTATTTATTGGTTTTCTATTTTTTTAGCGTAACTTAGCACACATAAAAATGAATATTTTGAAATAAGATATTGTTTAGTATTTATATTGTTTGTTTGTTAGTATTTATATGGTTCATACATTTTAATATGAACCATATAAATACTAACAAATGTAGTGCGATAATTTTATTTTTATCAACTAGTCTACTGCAAGTACTTAGTGAAAGTGATCGCTGGAATAGGTATTTACGAAAAGTTAGCGAAATGTGCAAGACAGTATGCAATTCATATAGATTCGATTTAGAAGCTTGGATTGGATTGTTTGACCTCTGATCGGCACTTTTTTGCACACAATGGGCTAAATGGCCAGGTCACAAGGACCCCGAGGGCTGAGAGAAGGTTGGGGGAGAGGACCCACTGGATCAGCTGTTAGTCTCCAGTCAAGGCCATCAAGCGTGTTCTTTAACGTGCACAGGGTATGGCTCTCTCTCTCTCGTACACGGGACCACGGCTTAACGAATCATCTGACGGACGGTGATCTTTCCTAGCCCATTGGTTTCGCCTACTGACCGTTTTACGGAGATAAATCTAAACACTGGCTCAGCTGAGATTCGAACCTGGAAACTGCAGATTGCGAGCCTGCCGTGCTATCCCGTATTTTACATCCTACTCTATTTTGCCCGCCTCGCATTTTGTTGGGTTGTTTTACCTCTGAGCGGCAGTTTTTTTGCACATTATGGCTAAATGACCAGGTCACATAGACCCTGAAGGCTCAGAGAAGGTTTGGGGAGGGGACCCACTGGAACAACTGTTGGGATTTCGCTGGATATCCTCCCGTCAAGGCCATCCAGCGTGTTCTTTAACGTGCACAGCATATGGCTCTCCCGTATAAGGAATTTGGGTCCCTTGGACAGGGTATGGTTCTCTCGCACATGGCATGTGAGTCATTTGTCAGGGTGTGGGTCCTCTGTCGGAATGTGGGTCCCTTGGAGGGATGCGACTCTCTCTCGCACAAGGAATGCGGGTCCTTTGGATGGGATATGACTCTATCTCTCTCGCACAGGGAATATCTCTCTCACACGGAATTTGAGTCCTCTGGACGGGGTGTGGCTCTCTCGCACAAGGAATTTGGGTCCTCTGGACGGGGTGTTGCTCTCTCGCACAAGGAATTTGGGTCCTCTGGACGGGGTGTGGCTCTCTCGCACAAGGAATTTGAGTCCTCTGGACGGGGTGTGGCTCTCTCGCACAAGGAATTTGGGTCCTCTGGACGGGGTGTTGCTCTCTCGCACAAGGAATTTGGGTGCTCTGGACGGGGTGTGGCTCTCTCGCACAAGGAATTTTGGTCCTCTGGACGGGGTGTGGCTCTCTCGCACAAGGAATTTCGGTCCTCTGGACGGGGTGTGGCTTTCTCGCACAAGGAATTTGGGTCCTCTGGATGGGGTGTGGCTCTCTCACACACGGAAATTGGGTCCTTTGAACGGAGTGTGGCTCTCTCGAACAAGGAATTTTAGTCCTCTTGACGGGTGTGGCTCTCTCGTACACGGAATTCGAGTCCTCTGGATGGGTGTATGGCTCTCTGGCACTCAAAATTTGAGTCCTCTTGACGGGTGTGGCTTTCTCGCACACGAAATTTGAGTCCTCTGGACGGGGGTATGGCTCTCTTGCACAAGGAATTTGAGTCCTCTGCACGGGGTGTGGCTCTCTTGCACACGGAATTTGGGTCCTTTGAACGGGGTGTGGCTCTCTCGAACAAGGAAATTTAGTCCTCTGGACGGGTGTGGCTCTCTCTCGTACACGGAATTCGAGTCCTCTGGATGGGTGTGTGGCTCTCTGGCACTCAAAATTTGAGTCCTCTGGAAGGGGATGTGGCTCTCTCGCACACGGAATTTGAGTCCTCTGGACGGGTGTGGCTCACTCGCGCACGGAATTTGGATCCCTTGGATACCTGCTAGAAGACAGATAGACGCCTCCCTTCAAGCCACCCAAAATGCTCTTTAATCTCTCCACGGAAAGTGAAGAAATTGGGAGGACAGTCATGCACATTGCCCTTGCACATTGCAGAACATGCTGGATAGCCTTAAGGGGAGATTATCATTTGTATCTTAACAATCCTACAGCCAACGCCTTCCTCAACTTTCTATGAGCCGTCGGGGTCCTTGTGACCTGTCCACGTGTGCAAAAAAAATGCCGCTCAGAGGTAAAACAACTCGATCCACACTTTGTGCATATGAATGAATGACCTTGATGGAAGGCTTAATTCTTAACAGGGGCTGAGGTGACTGAGTACGTAGCGTGCCAGACTCGTAATCTACAGTTCCCAGGTTCGATTCCCAGCTGGGCTACCGTTGAAGCTGCCGTCTGTCGGATGGGACGTTAAACCGTGGTCCTGTATGCAGGAGAGACATGTCCTATGCACATTAAAGAACACCCTGGATGGCCTTGATGGGAGTAACCATCTGGTCCTTGTGACTTGGCCATTTAGCTCATTGTGTGCAAAATAGTGTCTCTCAGAGGTAAAACAACCCAACCCTTCTTAACAACTACGAGTAGCTCCACCCCGCTACATTCAACTGAACCCTCGAGGTCCTTGTGACTTGGCCATTTAGCCCATTGTGTGCAAAATAGTGTCTCTCAGAGGTAAAACAACCCAACCCTTCTTAACAACTACGAGTAGCTCCACCCCGCTACATTCAACTGAACCCTCGAGGTCCTTGTGACTTGGCCATTTAGCCCATTGTGTGCAAAATAGTGTCTCTCAGAGGTAAAACAACCCAACCCTTCTTGACAACTACGAGTAGATCCCCCCCCCCCCGCTACATTCAACTGAACCCTCGAGGTCCTTGTGACCTGGCCATTTAGCCCATTGTGTGGAAAATGATCGCTCAGAGGTTCTTGTGAGCTGACCATTTTGCCCATTGTGTGCAAAAAAGTGCCCCCCTCAGAGGGCCTTGTGAGCTGGCCATTTAGCCCATTTTGTGCAAAAAAAATGCCCCTTAGAGGTAAAACAACCAACCCTTCTTAACAACTACGAGTAGCTCCACCCCGCTACATTCAACTGAACCCTCGAGATCCTTGTGACTTGGCCATTTAGCCCATTGTGTGCAAAATAGTGTCTCTCAGAGGTAAAACAACCCAACCCTTCTTAACAACTACGAGTAGCTCCACCCCGCTACATTCAACTGAACCCTCGAGGTCCTTGTGACTTGGTCATTTAGCCCATTGTGTGCAAAATAGTGTCTCTCAGAGGTAAAACAACCCAACCCTTCTTAACAACTACGAGTAGCTCCACCCCGCTACATTCAACTGAACCCTCGAGGTCCTTGTGACTTGGTCATTTAGCCCATTGTGTGCAAAATAGTGTCCCTCAGAGGTAAAACAACCCAACCCTTCTTAACAACTACGAGTAGCTCCACCCCGCTACATTCAATTGAACCCTCGAGGTCCTTGTGACTTGGCCATTTAGCTCATTGTGTGCAAAATAGTGTCTCTCAGAAGTAAAACAACCCAACCCTTCTTAACAACTACGAGTAGCTCCACCCCGCTACATTCAACTGAACCCTCGAGGTCCTTGTGACTTGGTCATTTAGCCCATTGTGTGCAAAATAGTGTCTCTCAGAGGTAAAACAACCCAACCCTTCTTAACAACTACGAGTAGCTCCACCCCGCTACATTCAACTGAACCCTCGAGGTCCTTGTGACTTGGTCATTTAGCCCATTGTGTGCAAAATAGTGTCTCTCAGAGGTAAAACAACCCAACCCTTCTTGACAACTACGAGTAGCTCCCCCCCCGCTACATTCAACTGAACCCTCGAGGTCCTTGTGACTTGGTCATTTAGCCCATTGTGTGCAAAATAGTGTCCCTCAGAGGTAAAACAACCCAACCCTTCTTAACAACTACGAGTAGCTCCACCCCGCTACATTCAATTGAACCCTTGAGGTCCTTGTGACTTGGCCATTTAGCTCATTGTGTGCAAAATAGTGTCTCTCAGAAGTAAAACAACCCAACCCTTCTTAACAACTACGAGTAGCTCCACCCCGCTACATTCAACTGAACCCTCGAGGTCCTTGTGACTTGGTCATTTAGCCCATTGTGTGCAAAATAGTGTCTCTCAGAGGTAAAACAACCCAACCCTTCTTAACAACTACGAGTAGCTCCACCCCGCTACATTCAACTGAACCCTCGAGGTCCTTGTGACTTAGTCATTTAGCCCATTGTGTGCAAAATAGTGTCTCTCAGAGGTAAAACAACCTAACCCTTCTTAACAACTACGAGTAGCTCCACCCCTCTACATTCAACTGAACCCTCGAGGTCCTTGTCACTTGATTATTTAGCCCATTGTGTGCAAAATAGTGTCTCTCAGAGGTAAAACAACCCAACCCTTTTTAACAACTATGAGTAGCTCCACCCCGCTACATTCAACTGAACCCTCGAGGTCCTTGTGACTTGGTCATTTAGCCCATTGTGTGCAAAATAGTGTCTCTCAGAGGTAAAACAACCCAACCCTTCTTAACAACTACGAGTAGCTCCACCCCGCTACATTCAACTGAACCCTCGAGGTCCTTGTCACTTGGATATTTAGCCCATTGTGTGCAAAATAGTGTCTCTCAGAGGTAAAACAACCCAACCCTTTTTAACAACTATGAGTAGCTCCACCCCGCTACATTCAACTGAACCCTCGAGGTCCTTGTGACTTAGTCATTTAGCCCATTGTGTGCAAAATAGTGTCTCTCAGAGGTAAAACAACCTAACCCTTCTTAACAACTACGAGTAGCTCCACCCCGCTACATTCAACTGAACCCTCGAGGTCCTTGTCACTTGGTCATTTAGCCCATTGTGTGCAAAATAGTGTCTCTCAGAGGTAAAACAACCCAACCCTTCTTAACAACTACGAATAGCTCCACCCCGCTACATTCAACTGAACCCTCGAGGTCCTTGTGACTTGGTCATTTAGCCCATTGTGTGCAAAATAGTGTCTCTCAGAGGTAAAACAACCCAACCCTTCTTAACAACTACGAGTAGCTCCACCCCGCTACATTCAACTGAACCCTCGAGGTCCTTGTCACTTGATTATTTAGCCCATTGTGTGCAAAATAGTGTCTCTCAGAGGTAAAACAACCCAACCCTTTTTAACAACTATGAGTAGCTCCACCCCGCTACATTCAACTGAACCCTCGAGGTCCTTGTCACTTGATTATTTAGCCCATTGTGTGCAAAATAGTGTCTCTCAGAGGTAAAACAACCCAACCCTTTTTAACAACTATCAGTAGCTCCACCCCGCTACATTCAACTGAACCCTCGAGGTCCTTGTGACTTGACCATTTAGCCCATTGTGTGCAAAATAGTGTCTCTCAGAGGTAAAACAACCCAACCCTTCTTAACAACTACGAGTGGCTCCACCCCGCTACATTCAACTGAACCCTCGAGGTCCTTGTGACTTGGCCATTTAGCTCATTTTGTGCAAAATAGTGTCTCTCAGAGGTAAAACAACCCAACCCTTCTTAACAACTACGAGTAGCTCCACCCCGCTACATTCAACTGAACCCTCGAGGTCCTTGTGACTTGGCCATTTAGCCCATTGTGTGCAAAATAGTGTCTCTCAGAGGTAAAACAACCCAACCCTTCTTGACAACTACGAGTAGCTCCACCCCGCTACATTCAACTGAACCCTCGAGGTCCTTGTCACTTGGCCATTTAGCCCATTGTGTGCAAAATAGTGTCTCTCAGAGGTAAAACAACCCAACCCTTCTTAACAACTACGAGTAGCTCCACCCCGCTACATTCAACTGAACCCTCGAGGTACTTGTGACTTGGCCATTTAGCTCATTGTGTGCAAAATAGTGTCTCTCAGAGGTAAAACAACCCAACCCTTCTTAACAACTACGAGTAACTCCCCCCCCCCCGCTACACTCAACTGAACCCTCGAGGTCCTTGTGACCTGGCCATTTAGCCCATTGTGTGCAGAATGATGGCTCAGAGGTTCTTGTGAGCTGACCATTTTGCCCATTGTGTGCAAAAAAGTGCCCCCCTCAGAGGGCCTTGTGCGCTGGCCATTTAGCCCATTTTGTGCAAAAAAAATGCCCCTTAGAGGTAAAACAACCAACCCTTCTTAACAACTACGAGTAGCTCCCTTCCCCCCTACACTCAACTGAGCCCTCAAAGTCTTCGTAACTTCTCCATTGAGTACATTTTGAGCAAAAAAATTAAACTCCAATCAGAGTTATAAAAACCCAATAGTCCCCACCTGCAGAGGAAGTTGTGAATGATGGAAGTGGAGCAACTTCAGCTGCTGCATGAGGGACAGAATCATCCAACGCTTTCAAACATCGTTGAACAAGAAACACCGGCTAACAAAAACAATCGAGAATAATTGGGCAGTCATCAAAATCGGAGACTTGAGACAAACAGCACGGGATTATCTCGCAGTTAGCTTTTTGGGCAGAAGTCGCAGGAACAAGTTTGCCACTAAGCTGGATGCTGCTTTGACCTTGTACTGACCTCTGCCAATAAATGAAGGGGAGGTTAGGTGAGTGACCAACGCCGGGCGTGAGCAACCCTCCCACATAGGTACCAATTACGGTTAATGAAATGTTCTGCCAACAAGTATAGGTCAGATCCAGCCAGTTCTGGAGCAACTTTTATCATTTTTTTCCTCCTAATAAGAGGTAGAAGTAAACGTAGCCTTAGCTACATTAAAATGCAGCGCATGGCTTCGACTTTTTTTAAAAAAAAGAGTTTTCTTGATCTTAATAAGAGACGAGACGAAATACAGTAAAAGCTCTTTATAACGAAATTGTAAGGACCTAATTTTTTGGTACTTTGTTCTAATGATTTGGTTTGTTTTATCTCTGAGCGGCACTGTTTTCTAAAGGAGTCACTGATGGGCTTGGGTTGGGTTGTTTTACCTCTGAGCGGCACTTTTTTGCATACCATGGGCTAAATGGCCAGGTCACATGGACCCCAAAGGCTCAGAGAAGGTTGGGGGAGGGGACCCACTGGGACAGCTGTTGGGAGACAGATGGTAACCTCCCGTCAAGGCCATCCAGCGTGTTCTTTAACGTGCACAGGGTATGGCTCTCCCACACACGGGCCACGGCTTAACGTCCCATCCGACGGACGGCGTCCTTTCCAAGCCCATCGGTGTCCCCTACTGACCGTGGGCAGGGCGGGGAATTTTGCGGAGATAAATCTCAACGCTGACCCAGCTGGGACTCGAACCTGGGAACTACAGATTACGAGCCTGGCGCGCTACCGACTGAGCCACCCCCGCCCCACGAAATACAGTAAAGCTCTTTATAACGAAATTGTAAGGACCTAATTTTTTGGTACTTTGTTCTAATGATTTGGTTTGTTTTATCTCTGAGCGGCACTGTTTTCTAAAGGAGTCACTGATGGGCTCGGGTTGGGTTGTTTTACCTCTGAGCGGCACTTTTTTGCACACCATGGGCTAAATGGCCAGGTCACAAGGACCCCGAAGGCTCAGAGAAGGTTGGGGGAGGGGACCCACTGGAACAGCTGTTGGGAGACAGATGGTAGTCTCCCGTCAAGGCCATCCAGCGTGTTCTTTAACGTTGAGTTGTTTTACCTCTGAACGGCACTTTTTTGCACATCATGGGCTAAATGGTCAGGTCACAAAGACCCCGAAAGCTCAGAGAAGGTTGGGGGAGGGGACCCACTGGAACAGCTGTTGGGAGACAGATGGTAGCCTCCCGTCAAGGCCATCCAGCGTGTTCTTTAACGTGCACAGGGTATGGCTCTCCCGCACACGGATCACGGCTTAGCGTAACATCCGACGGACGGCGGCCTTTCCAAGCCCATCGGTGTCCCCTACTGACCGTGGGCAGGGCGGGATGGGCTTGGAAAAGCCGCCGTCGGATGGGACGTTCAGGCGTGACTCCGTGTGGAGGAGAGTCATATCCTGTTCACTTTAAAGGGTACAGTCGCTCAAAAAAGTATCCGAACATTATGGTTGATTACAGAATTCGGACAAAATATCTGGCAACGATTTTTTTTAGAAATTAGTGATCTGGCAACCTTCGCGTCACGTGACACGAAGGTTGCTAGATCACTAATTTCTAAAAAAATCGTTGCCAGATATTTATCTGAATTCTGCATTGAACCATAGTGTTCGGATATTTTTTAATATATATATAATGCGTATGAATATATGCAATGAATATGGAGCGTGTGCAGTTACCGTTCACAGCAAACTGGAGCGGTTGCGGTTAATGTTCACAGCACAATGGATTGTGTGAGCTCACAAAGACCTGGATCGTGTGGGCTCACTCACGGAAATATTGAGTGTGTGCAGTTACCGTTCACAGCAAACTGGAGCGTGTGCAGTAATTGCGCACGCTCCAGTTTGTTGTGAACGGTAACTGGAGCGTGTACAGTTGCTGTACACGCTCCAGATATTTTTCCTGAATTCTGTAATCACGTGACACGAAGGTTGCCAGATCACTAATTTCTAAAAAAATCGTTCCAGATATTTTTTCTGAATTATGTAATCAACCATAGTGTTCGGATACTTTTTTGAGCGACTGTTCGCTGGATGGCCTTAATGGGAGGATGCCATCTGTCTCCTAATGATTGTCAAGTGAATCTCCTTCCTCTAACTTTCTCTGATCCTTTGGGTTTTTGTGATCTGGCCATTTAGCAAATTGTATACTAAAAAGACCCCAAGGGCTCAGAGAAGGTTGGGTTGGTTTACATCTAAACGGCAATTTTTGGCACACAATGGGCCAAATGGTCAGTTCACAGGGATTCCAAGACTCGGAGACAGTTAATGAAAGGAAATACTGGACAGGAGACAACCTCCAATCCAGGTCATCCAGAGTATTCTTGAACTTGCACTAGGTATAACTCTCCCACACATGGGTCAACGCTGAGATTTATCTCCGCAAAATTTCCCGCCCTGCCCACGGTCAGTAGAGGACACCGATGGGCTTGGAAAGGCCGCCGTCCGTCGGATGGGACGTTAAGCTGTGGCTCCGTGTGCGGGAGAGCCATACCCTGTGCACGTTAAAGAACACACTGGATGGTCTTGACGGGAGGCTACCATTTGTCAAACAACAGCTGTTACAGTGGGTTCCCTCCCCCAATCCTCTCTGATCCTTCGGGGTCCATGTGACCTGACCATTTAGCCCATTGTGTACAAAAAAGTGCCGCTCAGAGGTAAAACAACCCAACCCCCAACCTTCTCTGAGCCTTCGGGGTCCATGTGACCTGACCGTTTAGCCCATGGTGTACAAAAAAGTGCCGCTCAGAGGTAAAACAACCCAACCCCCAACCTTCTCTGAGCCTTCGGGGTCCATGTGACATGGCCATTTAGCCCATTGTGTACAAAAAAGTGCCGCTCAGAGGTAAAACAACCCAACCCAACCCCTCCCTCAACCTTCTCTGAGCCTTCGGGGTCCATGTGACCTGGCCATTTAGCCCATGGTGTAAAAAAAAGTGCCGCTCAGAGGTAAAACAACCCACACATGGAACCATTGCTAACGTGCCATGGGACGGACGGCGGCCTTTCCAAGCCCGTCGGTTTCCCCTATTGACCGAGAGCAAGGCGTGGTGGAGTTTTGCGGAGATAAATCTCAACGCTGGCCCAGGCAGGACTCGAACCTGGGAACTATAGATTGCGAGCCTGGCGCGCTACCAGTTGAGTCACCCCCGCCCCGAGAGAAAGTTGGGATAAGGCGACCCACTAGAGACCTGTTAAGAGACAAATGGGAGCCACCCATCAATTCCATCCAACATCTTCTTTAACGGGCACACACACAAAAACACAGCTTAATATCTCATCAAATGGACGGCTGCCTTTTCCAAACCCACTGTTATCTCATTTCTCACCAAATGCAGAGCTGCAGTTAAAGGAAATAAATCTCGAACCAGACATAGTTGAACTCGAACCTGGGAACTGCATATTATGATCCTAGCTTGCTATCTGCTAATCCATAACCTCCCTTCTGTCCGCAAACTAGCAAATTCACTTGGAGAAGTAAAAGTTTTGAATTGGGTTGTTTTACCTTTGAGCGGTACTTTTTTGCACACCATGGGCTAAATGGCCAGGTCACTTGGATCCCGAAGGCTCAGAGAATGTTGGGGGAGGGGACCCACTGGAACAGCTGTTGGGAGATAGATGGTAGCCTCCCGTCAAGGACATCCAGCGTGTTCTTTAACGTTTTGTTGTTTTTACTTCTGAGTGGTCCTTTGTCTTTTCAGACAATGGGCTTAATGGCCAGGTCACAAGGACTCTGGGGTCTCAGAGAAGGTTGGGAGAAGAGACTTCCTGGGTTGGGTTGGTTTTACCTCTGAGCGGCACTTTTTTGCACACCATGGTCATGGGCTAAATGGCCAGGTCACATGGACCCCGAAGACTCAAAAAGGTTAGGGGAAGTTCCAGTGGGAACCCACTGGAACAGCTGTTGGGAGACAGATGGTAGCCTCTCGTCAAGGCCATCCAGCGTGTTCTTTAATGTGCACACGATATGGCTCTCCCGCACACGGGGACACGGCTTAACGTCCCATCCGACGGACGGCGGCCTTTCCAAGTCCATCGGTGTCCCCTACTGACCGTTGGCAGGCGGGGAGTTTTGCGGAGATAAATCTCAATGCTGACCCAGCTGGGACTCGAACCTGGGAACTACAGATTACGAGACTGGCGCGCTACCGACTGAGCCACCTCATAAAGTTTGAACTGCCCCTAGGAATAATCGACTACTTCATCTTGGTCCTTGAATACGGCCATAAAAAACTGATGTATTTCAACACACAAAAACTGAGAAGGGATTTTCAGTCCCCATCTGACTGGGTTCGTTGCTTGACATTTACAAGTTTAAGTCCCAACTGCGCTTGCATCATCATCATCAATACACATCAAACTTTGAATATTCCTGCAAAGAATTAAAACAATGCAGACTCATTCAGGCATAATCCTTACGGATATATATATAATTTTTTTAAAATAATTATTCATTTTATATTCATTTTTTTATTTTAAATTAATTATTTTATTATTTTTTTACTTTATTTTTTTATTTTTCTAAACTATTATTCATTTATCATTTTTTTATAGTTTATCTAAATGATTGATGTTTTTGAGATAATTAATTAATAATTTATAAAAAGTTTGTTTTAATTTTTTTGATATGGTTCTAATATGTTTTTAAAATTAAATGTGTTTGCATTATATTTTTGCAATTTATTAAAATAAATTTTCTCTCTTCTTCATATTTGTTACAATTGAATATTATATGCTCTAGTGTTTGTATGTTATTGCAGAAAAAACAATTTGGTGAGTTTATTTTTCTAAATTTAAATAGTGTAGAATTTGTAAGAGCTAGATTAGATTTTATTCTTAAAATCATAGAGATTTCTTTTTTCTTTAATCCAAAATTATTAAATTTACCAATGTTATTAGAGATTTGAAATCTATGCGTGTTCTTAGCTTTTGTCATTTACCAATTCTGTAAATCTGCCAATAATTTTATTTTATTTATTTTTTTATGTATAACAAAATGAGAAGGAGAATTTGTAATGTGGTTTAGATCTTTTTGCCTTTTTTGCTAAAGTGTCTATATGTTCATTATATGTTATATTAATATGTGAAGGTATCCATTGTAAAGTTATAATGTTATTCTGATCTATGAGTTTGTAAATTAAAGTAAATATATCATTAATAAATATTGAGAAATCATTTTTGAAAGGGTTACGTTAAAAAATGTCTAGTGATGATTTACAGTCTGTAAATATGACAATTTTTTATTTTTATATTTTAATGCCCAGTTGATTGCTATAATAATAGCAAACATCTCAGCTATAATTACTGGTTTAATTATGTTAAATTTAAATTGGTGTTCATAGTTTTCATTTGGGCAATAGAAGGCTCCAGATGTGATAGTGGAGTCAGAGTTAAGAGATACATCTGTGAATATATGTATATAATTTTTATAATTATCTTTGATAAATGTGTCAGTTAATGATTTTATAATTGATTTATCATATTGATTTTTAGATTCAATTCTTGGTATTTTATCAGAAATAATGGGTAATGTTGATATCCAACAGGGAAAAGTTGGAAGATAATCTTCGCTAAGTTTAGTATCTATTAGTTTCAATATCTTTTCTTTTTCTTAAAAACCCTTCAAAGTTATATCTTGAAAGTTATTGTTCAATTTATTTATTATAGGGTGTTGTTGATTTTTAGTGATTATTCGAAATATTAAATTCGATTGTAAATATATATTTTTTTAATTTTAATTGTGGGAAATGAAGTTTCAGCGTACATATTTAAGTTGTTTGGCCGAGGCGGTTAGCGCGCTTGGCTACTGATTTAAGAGACCTGGGTTCGAGCCCCGGGTAAGGCATGGATGGATGTGTCGTTTTTCTGCTGAGGTCCTGCCATCATCACAGACCTTCTACTATGGCATTGTGGGAAATGAAGTTTCATTATATATATATTAAATTGTTTGTTGATTGCAAAAGTCTAAGGCAAAATATTAAAATTTTTGTTTGAATTGTTTCTAGATTTTTCATTTTTGTTTGAGAAATGTTATTTATAAGCTCAATTCCATATAAACATTTCGGTAGGATTATAGAATTAAATATTAATAAAAGTTTTTTGTGAGGCAGCCCCTTTTAGAGCTTCCAAGGAATCTTAAGAAATTAAATAATTTAGTAGCTTTTTCTTTTGCATTTTTAAGAAAATGATTCCATAATAATTTCTAGTCCATGAAGTCCAAGAAATTTTATATTATCTGTAATTTTTATTTTTGTGTTATTTAAAGTTATTTTTATTTCATTTGTGATTTTTTGTCATTTGTGAAAATATGTGATTATTGATTTTTCTGATGATATTTTTAAATTCCATTTTTTACAGTAATTTATTTGTTTACTAAGAGCATTTTGTATTCTTGTGTTTATTATATTAAGATCTGTGTGAATGGTCCAGAATATAAGGTCATCTGCATATGTACTATATGAAATATCTGAGGAAAAATTTTCAGAGATGTCATTTAGATATACAGGGTGAATCTGAAAAAGTGGGCAAAACTTTACGGGGTGGTAGAACGCAGCTATACGAGCAATATTCGTCATAGAATGTATGGTCGGAACGCAAGCGGTGAGAAGTTAAAAGGTAGTTTTCCACTGTCCCATTTAAAGAATGAACACAAGAAGGAGAGGAGATACTTCAGAAAACATTTTATTAACAGGAATGTAATTGAGGTACATGCTCAAAGAAATTGCTCATAAGAGCTGCCGCCAGCTGTAATGCAGGCTTCACACCTGCGGGATAGGGACCGACGCACATTTGCGAAGACATAAGGCATTTCCCGAATATCGCCGGCAAGAACGGCGATCCTGGCGACTAGATCCATATCGGTTTCAATGGGGCACTCGTAGATTAGGATTTTCAAGTGCATATCCGCCATTTCGTGGTTAGTATAACCAGCCATCCTCTCGGCAATCCACGGTAGAAATGCCGTTGGGTGCGAGGACCGACCCTTTTATACCATTTCCAACGCCACCTAGCGGCTCGCCGTTTGCGTTCCGCCCATACTTTCTATGACGAATATTGCTCGTATAGCTGCGTTCTACCACCCCGTATAGTTTTGCCCACTTTTTCAGATTCACCCTGTATATAAAAGAATATTGGAGAAAGTATGTCTCCTTGAATTATTCCATTTTTAAATCCATATTTATTTGAGAAGTTATTTGCAATTTTAACTCTAAAGTTTTCATTTTGTATTATAAGAGAGAAAAAGTGATACATATTGCCATAAATTTTATATTTTCTAATTTTAGCTAATAATCCTTGGTGTGAGATTATATTAAAAGCCTTTTCTAAATCTATTACAGCTGCAACAAGGAAAAAACCGTTTTTAATTGCAAATTCAGCGTCTGAGATAATATTCAATAATAGATGGGGCGGGGGTGGCTCAGTCGGTAGCGCGCCAGGATCGTAATCTGTAGTTCCCAGGTTCGACTCCCAGCTGGGTCAGCGTTGAGATTTATCTCCGCAAAAATTCCCCGCCCTGCCCACGGTCAGTAGGGGACACCGATGGCTTTGGAAAGGCCGCCGTCAGTCGGATGGGACGTTAAGCCGTGGCCCCGTGTGTGGGAGAGCCATACCCTGTGCACGTTAAAGAACACGCTGGATGGCCTTGACGGGATGCTACCATCTGTCTCCCAACAGCTGTTCCAGTGGGTCCCCTTCCCCAACCTTCTCTGAGCCTTCGGGGTCTATGTGACCTGGCCGTTTAGCCCATGGTGGGAAAAAAGTGCCGCTCAGAGGTAAAACAATCCAATCCAATCCAATAATAGATGCTTAGTGGAGCGTCCTGGTCTAAAACCAAAGAATTTAGAATTAAGTAAGTTATGATTTTCAAAATGCCAGTTAAGTCTATTAAAGATTGGGGTGGGGGTGGCTCAGTCGGTAGCGCGCCAGGCTCGTAATCTGTAGTTCCCAGGTTCGAGTCCCAGCTGGGTCAGCGTTGAGATTTGTCTGCGCAAAAATTCCCCACCCTGCCCACGGTCAGTAGGGGACACCGATGGCTTTGGAAAGGCCGCCGTCAGTCGGATGGGACGTTAAGCCGTGGCCCCGTGTGTGGGAGAGCCATACCCTGTGCACGTTAAAGAACACGCTGGATGGCCTTGACGGGATGCTACCATCTGTCTCCCAACAGCTGTTCCAGTGGGTCCCCTTCCCCAACCTTCTCTGAGCCTTCGGGGTCTATGTGACCTGGCCGTTTAGCCCATGGTGTGAAAAAAGTGCCGCTCAGAGGTAAAACAATCCAATCCAATCCAATAATAGATGCTTAGTGGAGCGTCCTGGTCTAAAACCAAAGAATTTAGAATTAAGTAAGTTATGATTTTCAAAATGCCAGTTAAGTCTATTAAAGATTGGGGTGGGGGTGGCTCAGTCGGTAGCGCGCCAGGCTCGTAATCTGTAGTTCCCAGGTTCGAGTCCCAGCTGGGTCAGCGTTGAGATTTGTCTGCGCAAAAATTCCCCACCCTGCCCACGGTCAGTAGGGGACACCGATGGGGTTGGAAAGGCCGCCGTCCGTCGGATGGGACGTTAAGCCGTGGCCCCGTGTGCTGGAGACCCATACACTGTGCACGTTAAAGAACACGTTGGATGGCCTTGACGGGAGGCTACCATCTGTCTCCCAACAGCTGTTCCAGTGGGTCCCCTCCCCCAACCTTCCCCGAGCCTTTGGGGTCATTATGACCTGGCCATTTAGCCCATGGTGTGCAAAAAAGTGCCGCTCAGAGGTAAAACAACCAACCTATTAAAGATTAATTTTTCAAATAGTTTGAGCTAAGACAAATGGGTCGATACGATTTTAGATCATCAGCAAGTTTATGTTCTTTTTTTATGAATATCATAAAATTGTCTAGCCATGATTCAGGGTAGTATTTTTGAGACCAAAATGTATTGAAGATTTCTAAAAGTTTAATTAACCATTTATGTGTTAAATTCTTAAGCAGTTTATTAGTAATTTCGTCAGGGCGGTGTGATATTTTGTTTGAGAGTTTTTATGGCAGTTTTCAATTCATTAAAAGTAAAGGAACGGTTTAAATATTTAGTCGCGTTACAATGAAAAAATTTGTGAATGATATTTGAATTTTTAAAAATTTTATCTATTTTATTGTCATATTTGAAGTGTGAATTATTGTAAAATTGTGCTAAGTTTTCTGTTGTTTCTTTTAATGTTTTATTATTTTTAATTGCATATGTTTGAATTGGATTGTTTTGGGTAGTATTACTGTATAATTTTGTATAAATTTTCCAGAGGTTTGATATGGTTGTATGAGGTGTTAAGTATTCGGTGAATTTTCTCCAATTAAAGATTTCTAAATTTTTTCAGCCGACCCGTGGTCGAGTGGTTAGCGCGCTTGGCTGCTGATCTAAGGGACCTGGTTTCGAGCCCCGCGTAAGGCATGGCTGTTTGTGTCGTTTATCTGCTGAGGTCCTGCCATCCTCTCAGACCTTCTACTATGGCATATAAACTGACAGGCTCCTGTCAGACCTCTGTGGCCAGCAGCTGCTTGAGGGGGTATTTATTCATTTAGCCGTCCCGTGGCCGAGTGGTTAGCGCGCTTGGCTGCTGATCTAAGGGACCTGGGTTCGAGCTCCGGGTAAGGCATGGCTGTTTGTGTCGTTTTTCTGCTGAGGTCCTGCCATCCTATCAGAACTTCTGCTATGGCATATAAACTGACAGGCTCCTGTCACACCTCTGTGGCAAGCAGCTGCTTGAGGAGGTATTTATTTATTTAGCCGTCCCGTGGCCGAATGGTTAGCGCGCTTGGCTACTGATCTACGGGACCTGGGTTCGAGCCCCGTATAAGGCATGGCTGTTTGTGTCGTTTTCTGCTGAGGTCCTGCCATCCCCTCAGACCTTCTACTTTGGCATATAAACTGACAGGCTCCTGTCAGACCTCTGTGGCAAGCACCTGCTTGAGGGGGTATTTATTTATTTAGCCGTCTGGGATGTTAAGCCGTGACTCTGTATGTAAGAGAGCCATACCCTGTACACATTAAAGAACACATCAGATGGCCTTGATGGAAAGTCACCATCTATCTCCTAACAGCTGTCCAGCAGGGTCCCCTTCCCCCAAATATCTCTGAACCTTCGGGGTCCTTATGACCTGGCCATTTAGCCCATTGTGTGGAAAATATTGCTCCTTGGAGGTAAAACAACCGTGTCTGAATCTTTAGGGTCCTTGTCACCTTAGTCCATTGGGTGGAAAAGTGCTTTCACAGATAAAACAACCCAACAGCAAAAAGAAAAAAGAAAAAAAAATAGTGAAAGTATTGAAATAAATTTTCGAGGCAACTACAAAATGGGGCGGGGGTAGCTCAGTCGATAGCGCGCCAGGCTCGTAATATCTGCAGTTCCCAGGTTCGAGTCCCAGCTGGGTCAGCTTTGAGACTTATCTCTTCAAAATTCCCCGCCCTGTCCACGGTCAGTATGGAACACCAATGGGCTTGGAAAGGCCGCCGTCCATTGGATGGGACCTTAAGCCATGGCCTCATGTGCGGGAGAGTCATACCCTGTGCACGTTAAAGAACACACTGGATGGCCTTGACGGGAGGCTACCATCTGTCTCCCAACAGCTGTTCCAGTGGGTCCCCTCCCCCAACCTTCTCTGAGCCTTCGGGGTCGTTGTGACCTGGCCATTTAGCCCATTGTTTGCAAAAAAGTGCCGCTCAGAGGTAAAACAACCCAACGTTAAAGAACACGCTGGATGGCCTTGACGGGAGGCTACCATCTGTCTCACAATAGCTTTTCCAGTGGGTCCCCTCCCCCAACCTACTCTGAGCCTTCGGGGTCCTTGTGACCTGGCCATTTTGCCCACGGTGTACAAAAAAGTACCGCTCAGAGGTAAAACAACTCAACATTAAAGGACACGCTGGATGGCCTTGACGGGAGGCTACCACTTGTCTCCCAACAGCTGTTCCAGTGGGTCCCCTCCCCCAACCTTCTCTGAGCCTTCGGGGTCCTTGTGACCTGGCCATTTAGCCCATTGTTTACAAAAAAGTGCCGTTCAGAGGTAAAACACCCCAACCCATCTCCAAAATAAAAATAGGCCACAGTGTGTGATAACTAGAGTCATCAACATTTCCATGCATAGCAAGTCTGACGACCAGATCATGGCGAATGTTTCTTCGTGATAATGTTGATGTACTGCTCCTCGTGTTCCCCAGCATCATCTCCGAAGTGTGAGAGCATCGCGGCCTGAGGTGAGAATAAGACTTATCATCACTCTTATCGTCCCTGGGTGCGTGTGACAAGGTATACTCAGCGCGGGGGCGTTTACGATGACACTCATCAACACCCTCAGCCAACGCAGAGACGCGTTGCCGGGGGCAACCTGGGGAGCTACCTGGTGCTCCTCTTGATAATAAAATTCCACCCCCTCCCTCTTCATCCACGATGCCTTGGGCAATGAGATAAAATGGAAGTGATGATTTTGGCAAGTGCAGTGAACTTCAAAGCCGTAAGTGCGAGGCACGTGTCTATCACACGAGAGGTGAGGCTTTTAAAAAAAAAATCTGTTTTGAAATCATGAGTCAAACTTTCTGCCCCATTTTTTGTCATTGAGGGAATTCCTCCTTATCTCTTAGTTGTGGAGCCAGAGAGGTTTCGATTCAGCTAAAGAGACTGCGAATCCGATAATATCTGTGACAGACTAACAGCAGATGCGTTCTTGGCTATTTTGTTCTGTTTTGCCTTGCTCTGTGTCCTGGGGCGGGGGTGGCTCAGTCGGTAGAAACCAGGCTCGTAATCTGTAGTTCCCAGGTTCGAGTCCCAGATGGGTCAGCGTTGAGATTTATCTCCGCAAAATTCCTCGCCCAGCCCACGGTCAGTAAGGGACACCGATGAGCTTGGAAAGGCCGCCGTCCGTCGGATGGGACGTTAAGCCGTGGCCCCGTGTGCGGGAGAGCCATACCCTGTGCACGTTAAAGAACACGCTGGATGGCCTTGACGGGAGGCTACCATCTGTCTCCCAACAGCTGTACCAATGGGTCCCCTCCCCCAACCTTCTCCGAACCTTTGGGGTCATTATGACCTGGCCATTTAGCCCATGGTGTGCAAAAAAGTGCCGCTCAGAGGTAAAACAACCCAACGTTAAAGAACACGCTGGATGGCCTTGACGGGAGGCTACCATCTGTCTCCCAACAGCTGTTCCAGTGGGTCCCCTCCCCCAACCTTCTCTGAGCCTTTGGGGTCATTATGACCTGGCCATTTAGCCCATGGTGTGCAAAAAAGTGCCGCTCAGAGGTAAAACAACCCAACCCAAACCCAATGCTCTCTGTCCTGTTTTTAGCCTCAGAGGTAAAAGAACCAACAGCAACCCAGTCAGCAAATTGTGTGGAGATGTCTTAGTATACCGTACTATTCACCGTCGTCTCAAAGAAAATGAGCCCCACTACACAACGACATGATACCCAAAACACACTCCAATTTTTTGAGAGTGGAAAGGTTGTTCATGAAAAACATGTGGATTTTTGTGGCTTCGTCCATGAAAAAAAAAATATGTATCAAGCTGCACCATTTCATGTTTTCCAACAGATGACCAAAGCCATCGACAGTAGACGATGGGGGCGTGGGTGGCTCAGTCGGTAGCGCGCCAGATTCGTAATCTGTAGTTCCCAAGTTCGAGTCCCAGCTGGGTCAGCGTTGAGAGTGTTCTGCGCAAAATTTCCCGCCCTGCCCACAGCCAGTAGGGGACACCGATGGGCTTGGGAAGACTACCGTCCTTCGGATGGGACGCTTAGCCGTGACCCCGTGTCCGAGAGAGCCATACCTTGTGCAAGTTAAAGAACACGTTGGATGGCCTTGACGGGAGGCTACCATCTGTCTCCCAACAGCCGTGCCATTGGGTCCCCTCCCCCAACATTTTATGAGCCTTCAGGGTCCATGTGACCTGGCCATTTAGCCCATGGTATGCAAAAAAGTGCCGCTCAGAGGTAAAACAACCCAACGTTAAAGAATGCTGAATAGCCTTGACGGAAGGCTACCATCTGTCTCCCAACAGCCGTTCCAGTGGATCCCCTCCCCCAACCTTCTTTGAGCCTTCAGGGTCCATGTGACCTGGCCATTTAGCCCATGGTGTGCAAAAAAGTGCCGCTCAGAGGTAAAACAACCCAACCCAATCCGGACTTGGGACTACTGACTGAGTCAACCCTGGACCCCAATTACGTGATAAATATTATTTCATTCGTGAAAAGGTTTCGGGATTACTAAACTTACCAAGTACGGCAGTATTTCATAATCGTAATGATAATGTATCAATTAAAGGAGATTCACTACCTTGCCATTCCCAGGTTCGAGTCCCTGCTGGGTCAGCGTTGAGATTTATCTCCGCAAAATTCCCCGCCCTGCCCACGGTCAGTAGGGGACACCGATGGGCTTGGAAAGGCCGTCGTCCGTCGGATGGGACGTTAAGCCGTGGCCCCGTGTGTGGGAGAGCCATACCCTGTGCACGTTAAAGAACACGCTGGATGGCCTTGACGGGAGGCTACCATCTGTCTCCCAACAGCTGTTCCAGTGGGTCCCCTCCCCCAACCTTCTCTGAGCCTTTGGGGTCCATATGACCTGGCCATTTAGACCATGGTGTGCAAAAAAGTGCCGCTCAGAGGTAAAACAACCCAACCCAACCACCTTGCCAGCAGTTAAATCAGTGCCCCTAATTGGTTGATTAATATAGAGTAATATTTGATATTTTTAATATACACTATCCTCCAACATTTATAGATATACACTACCCCTTCCTCCTCTGACCAGAATAATAACTACCCGTACAGTGACACTTGAAAATCGCGTTGTCCGTTACAATGAGTGTGTACGTGGTCTTTTCTTAATCGTTTAACTATCATAATTATGGCAACATGGGTTATCACAAAATATTCGATTATTAACGAAACCATTCTTTCTCTCATTATGGCAATATCAGATTTTTTTTAAAATTTTCCTCTAAAATATGATTTTTATTAATTTTTGATACAGTTAATATTTTTTTAAGTTTACGTTTTCCGGTAGCCAAGTGATTAGCACGCTTGGCTTCTGATCAAAGGGGTAGCTCAGTCGGTAGCGCGCCAGGCTCGTAATCTGTAGTTCCCAGGTTCGAGTCCCAGCTGGGTCAGCGTTGAGATTTATCTCCGCAAAATTCCCAGCCCTGCCCACGGTCAGTAGGGAACACCGATGGGCTTGGAAAGGCCGCCGTCTGTCGGATGGGACGTTAAGCCGTGGCCCCATGTGCGGGAGAGCCATACCCTGTGCACGTTAAAGAACACGCTGGATGGCCTTGACGGGAGGCTACCATCTGTCTCCCAACAGCTGTTCCAGTGGGTCCCCTCTCCCAACCTTCTCTGAGCCTTCGGGGTCCATATGACCTGGTCATTTAGCCCATGGTGTGCAAAAAAGTGCCGCTCAGAGGTAAAACAACCCAACGTTAAAGAACACGCTGGATGGCCTTGACGGGAGGCTACCATCTGTCTCCCAACAACTGTTCCAGCGGGTCCCCTCCCCCAACCTTCTCTGAGCCTTCGGGGTCCGTATGACCTGGCCATTTAGCCCATGGTGTGAAAAAAAGTGCCACTCCTAGGTGAAACAACAACCCAACCCATCAAGCCATAATTTAAAGTCATACAATCAGGAAAAGAAAAAACCCTGATACTATCCAAAGAAAAGCCTCGTTTCAAACAAGACTGATTTGCTAGTTATATAATTCATCAACTATTTCCCAACATGTAGTAGTATCCAATGACCAAGACAGAATTGCTCCACTATACAGAGTGCAAAGAAGCTTCCTAGGAGCTTGCAGCTGTACGCAAACCACAGGAAAAAAAACACACCAAGAAAAAAAAAACATCCACTTCGACCTTCGTTAAGTTGGCTACGTAAGGCCATTACTTTTTTCTCTCCAGGCTCTGCTCCTTCGTTGGTTCCTTCTCCGATACACGGCTTGGAGGTTAAAGTTCGTCCAAAATGGCCCCACCTGTCTGTCAGCCAGCTGCCGTCTTAGAACGTGGATTTTTTTTTTATTTTCTTTGCTCCCTCATCTTTTTTCTTGGCCCCGAAATGGAGGTGATGTGAAGGACTCGCTTATTGTTGCCCGAGTTTGCTTGCTTAGATGCTGGCAGGTCGACCGGTATCTGCTTGCAATATGTCGCCGACGACAACACAGTGGTAAAAAGTGTAAGGCTTTTGAAGGAAAAAAAAAAAGATTTCACCCCCCCCCCTCTCCCCAAGTGAGGCGATATTCAGTTGATGGGTTGTTGACCTTTCGTTTGAGGGAATTCAATGTCAAAAGGGTGAGTCTTTTTTTTTCCAGTGGGGAGGGTGAGCGAGTTAAAGGTACCGTGAATGGAAAGCACGTGTTCTTCGAGGCTGGTGCTTTACGGTACTTTTGCGAGGGAAAAAAATGCTTCAAAGCAGTTAGGAGAAAATGAACAGCGTGATTGCAATTAAGGGAAACTTCTCTGAAAGTTTCCTGCAAGAAAACTTCACCTTCTGGTTATAAAATTTTCTATTTGTGTTCCTTTATATGTTTTTTTTTAAATCCAAAAAAAGCTCTAATTTTTCATGAATTTTTGTTAACGAAAGATATTTAAAGAGCTTATGTCTCCTACAATATTAAAAAAATCTACAGTTAATTTAATTTTTATAGTTTCCTTTATTATATGATCTAAAAATACCTCAACCTCATTGCTCAACCAAATTTTACCTCATTTATTACGATTTATCAATAATGTGGCTTCTTCACTTTAGCCATTAATTGTTTATGTTATGTAGCATATTAACATTTTTAAAATTAATGATAATATAGCATATTCACTTTTACCATTAGCTGTTAATGTGGCATATTCACTTTAATCCTTAGCAATTATTGTGGCATATTCACTTTAATCCTTAGCAATTATTGTGGCATATTCACTTTAATCCTTAGCAATTATTGTGGCATATTCACTTTAATTCTTAGCAATTATTGTGGCATATTAACTTTAATCCTTAGCGATTATTGTGGCATATTCACTTTAATCCTTAGCGATTATTGTGGTATATTCACTTTAATCCTTGCCAATTATTGTGGCATATTCACTTTAATCCTTAGTAATTATTGTGGCATATTCATTTTAATCCTTAGCAATTATTGTGGCATATTCACTTTAATCCTTGCCAATTATTGTGGCATATTCACTTTAATCCTTAGCAATTATTGTGGCATATTCATTTTAATCCTTAGCGATTATTGTGGTATATTCACTTTAATCCTTAGCAATTATTGTGGCATATTCACTTTAATCCTTAGCAATTATTTTGGCATATTCACTTTAATCCTTAGCGATTATTGTGGCATATTCACTTTTACGTTGACTATTAACGTTGCATATCCACTTTTACAATTAGCTGTTAATGAGGGGAAAGAACGAATATGCCATCCAGTTTTATAGGTTGAAAAAAAATAACCCAAATAGCCTGTAAAATGTCTTATATTGCGTAAATATTTGTACAGTGATTCACGATGTCCAAATTGATCACTTGGAGGATTATTCTGTGACAACTTGTTCTGGAGTGTGAAAAGAAATTTCTTTGTTAGAATTCTGAAATATGTAAAACATGTTGATATACCACGTAATGTTTCGTGCACTCAGTTTTTAAATGCCGTTTCCATCATGTGATTAAGGGGTAGGTTGGGGGGTTCCCTTCCCCGAAACTTCTCTTAGCCCTCGGGGTCCTTGTGACCTACCACTTATTCCATTGTGCGAAAAAAAGTGCCGCTCAGAGGTAAAACCACTCAACGTTCAAAAATACGCTATATGACCTTCATGGGAGGCTACCATCCTAACAACTGTCAGGTGGGTTCCCATCCCCCCAACCTTCTCTTAGCCGTCGGGGTCCTTGTGACCTATCCATTTAGTCCATTGTGCGAAAAAAAGTGCTGCTCAGTGGTAAAACCACTCAACGTTAAAAAATACGTTACATGGCCTTCATGGGAGGCTACCATCCTAACGGGGCGGGGGTGGCTCAGTCAGTAGTGCGCCAGGCTCGTAATCTGTAGTTCCCAGGTTCGAGTCCCAGCTGGGTCAGCGTTGAGACTTATCTCCGCAAGACTCCTCACCCTGCCCACGGTCAGTAGGGGACACCGATGGGCTTTGAAAGGCCGCCGTCCGTCGGATGGGACGTTAATCCGTGGCCCCGTGTGCGGGAGAGCCATACCCTGTGCGCGTTAAAGAACACGCTGGATGGCCTTGACGGGAGGCTACCATCTGTCTCTCAACAGCTGTTCCAGTGGGTCCCCTCCCCCAACCTTCTCTGAGCCTTCGGGGTCCTTGTGGCTTGGCCATTTAGCCCATGGTGTGCAAAAAAGTGCCGCTAAGAGCCATACCCTGTGCGCGTTAAAGAACACGCTGGATGGCCTTGACGGGAGGCTACCATCTGTCTCCCAACAGCTGTTCCAGTGGGTCCCCTCCCCCAACCTTCTCTGAGCCTTCGGGGTCCTTGTGGCCTGGCCATTTAGCCCATGGTATGCAAAAAAGTGCCGCTCAGAGGTAAAACAACCCAATTCAACCTATCCATTTAGTCCATTGTGCGAAAAAAAGTGCCGCTCAGAGGTAAAACCACTCAACGTTATAAAAGACGCTACATGGGCTTCGTGGGAGGCTACCATCCTAACAACTGTCAGGTGGGTTCCCTGCCCCCCAACTTTCTCTTAGCCCTCCGGGTCCTTGTGACCTATCCACTTAGTCCATTGTGCGAAAAAATGTGCCGCTCAGAGATAAACAACCCAACAACTCTGAAGCAAGCACACTTGTTTTGACACTTTTTTCAGACTTCTCAAATATTTATCACCTTTTCACAAGGTTATACCTTTCCTTCTTTTCTGAACCTCTTACGAATTATATTTAAGGACCATGGCGATCACTATTAATTCAATTTTAAATGTAAACAAAATTGAAAGAAATCACAAGGTCTTCAAGAGAACTCCTTTCACAACAACAAAATGTAAAGACAACCATGCTCTCGAAACACCCCTAATTGGACGTCGCGCATTTGCTCAGGCCTGCTGAGTCTATTTTGGAGCGTCCTCACTGGACGGAATTGGCGGCGGCGCGACTTTGTAAGTAATTCGTTAGGCCAACACATATGAGCCAATTCGTTAAGCGAAAATTCGTTATCCGGTGGGTTGGGTTGTTTTACCTCTGAGCGGCACTTTTTTGCACACCATGGGCTAAATGGCCAGGTCACATGGACCCCGAAGGCTCAGAGAAGGTTGGGGGAGGGGACCCACTGGAACAGCTGTTGGGAGACAGATGGTAGCCTCCCGTCAAGGCCATCCAGCGTGTTCTTTAACGTTCTGTTGTTTTACCTCTGAGCGGCACTTTTTTGGACACCATGGGCTAAATGGCCAGGTCACATGGACCCCGAAGGCTCAGAGAAGGTTGTAGAGAGGGGGAGGAGGCCCACTGGAACAGCTGTTGGGAGACAGATGGTAGCCTCCCGTCAAGGCCATCCAGCGTGTTCTTTAACGTTCTGTTGTTTTACCTCTGAGCGGCACTTTTTTGGACACCATGGGCTAAATGGCCAGGTCACATGGACCCCGAAGGCTCAGAGAAGGTTAGGGGAGGGGACCCACTGGAACAGCTGTTGGGAGACAGATAGTAGCCTCCCGTCAAGGCCATCCAGCGTGTTCTTTAACGTTGGGTTGTTTTAGCTCTCAGCGGCACTTTTTTGCACACCATGGGCTAAATGGCCAGGTCACATGGACCCCGAAGGCTCAGAGAAGGTTAGGGGAGGGGACCCACTGGAACAGCTGTTGGGAGACAGATGGTAGCCTCCCGTCAAGGCCATTCAGCGTGTTCTTTAACGTTCTGTTGTTTTACCTCTGAGCGGCACTTTTTTGGACACCATGGGCTAAATGGCCAGGTCACATGGACCCCGAAGGCTCAGAGAAGGTTGGGACCCACTGGAACAGCTGTTGGGAGACAGATGGTAGCCTCCGTCAAGGCCATCCAGCGTGTTCTTTAACGTTGGGTTGTTTTAGCTCTGAGCGGCACTTTTTTGCACACCATGGGCTAAATGGCCAGGTCACATGGACCCCGAAGGCTCAGAGAAGGTTAGGGGAGGGGACCCACTGGAACAGCTGTTGGGAGACAGATGGTAGCCTCCCGTCAAGGCCATCCAGCGTGTTCTTTAACGTGCACAGGGTATGACTCTCCCGCACACGGCGCCACGGCTTAACGTCCCATCCGACGGACGGCGGCCTTTCCAAGCCCATTGGTGTCCCCTACTGACCGTGGGCAGGGCGGGGAGTTTTTCAGAAATAAATATCAACGTTGACCCAGCTGGGACTCGAACCTGGGAACTGCAGATTACGAGTCTCGCGCTACCGACTTGTCACCCCCTTAAATTGAAAGAGCAAAAGAGAAATAATTTTTATGTTGTATAGTGGTTAGCGCGCTTGGCTACTGATCTACGGGACCTGGGTTCGAGCCCGGGTAAGGCATGGCTGTTTGTGTTGTTTTCTGCTGAGGTCCTGCCATCCTCTCAGACCCTCTACTCTGGCATATAAACTGACAGGCTCCTGTTAGACCTCTGTGGCAAGCAACTGCTTGAGGGGGTATTTTTTTTTATAAATACTTATCAATATTACTATTTGCATTCCCTATCATATTATCTATATAACAGACAGCAAATTAAAACTTTTAAGGAGTTAAAAAGGAGGTAAAATAAAACTTCCTTCTCCTTGAAAACGAGATTCCCATATGCGCCAGACGCGAACTAATTAATGGCTTAAAAAAAACCCTGAAGCAACTATTTGCTACAGAGGTCTCACAGAATCCTGTCAGTTTAAAAAAGTTGAAATTAAAATAAATTTTTTCACAATCACAAAAAAGTTGGATATTTAAAATATGGGTTGGGGGTTGGGTTGTTTTACCTCTGAGCGGCACTTTTTTGCACACCATGGGCTAAATATCCAGGTCACAAGGACCCCGAGGCTCAGAGAAGGTTGGGGGAGGGGGCCCACTGGAACAGCTGTTGGGAGACAGATGGTAGCCTCCCGTCAAGGCCATCCAGCGTGTTCTTTAACGTGCACAGTGTATGACTCTCCCGCACACGGGGCCACGGCTTAACGTCCCATCCGACGGACGGCGGCCTTTCCAAGCCCATCGGTGTCCCCTACTGACCTAGGCAGAGCGGGGAGTTTTGCGGAGATAAATCTCAACGCTGACCCAGCTGGGACTCGAACCTGGGAACTACAGATTACGAACCTGGCACGCTACCGACTGAGCCACCCCCGCCCAACAACATTTTTATGGCATTTTTCAAATCTGATATGCTGATTATAAGAAAATTAGGATATTTTACGTACCAGCGACGCCTTTGTCAACACAATAGGTTAAAGGGCCATTTTAAATTATGACATCTCTAATTCTTATATTAACAGTCATTCTAACATTTCTGCTTATAAAGCTACTCTACTATCTCTATAACAACAGTTCTCAAATGCTACCACGAAACAATTTAGGGTCAGCCCCCAACAAATACAAAAATTTCGCCACAAAATTAAAAAAAAAACGATAATTTTTATTTATTATATAAACCCTCCACAAAAAGAACATTTTTCAAACCCCTCTTCATTCTATCTTCGAAATTAGAGCATTCGCTATTTTATTCCAAATGCTTTTCCTTACATCAAAACGGTATAAATTATTCATTTACACGCACAGTATATGCATATTTCGTGATAATTACCTAATTACGTGTTTAAAAAAAATAAAAAAAATAAAAGCTTTTATGTTCTCCAAAAATTACTTCTCTAAGTTTAGAAATCTGTGTTTAATTCATTTTATTTTTTTACTTTTTTAAAAATTTTTACGTATCTTCCCATTCCTTTTTCGCAAGGGCGGGAGTGGCTCAGTTGGTAGCGCGCCAGGCTCGTAATCTGCAGTTACCAGGTTCGAGTCCCAACTGTGTCAGCGTTGCGACTTATCTCCGCAAAATTCCCCGCCCTGCCTACGGTCAGTAGGGGACACCGATGGGCTTGGAAAGGTAGTCGTCCGTCGGATGGGACGTTAAGCCGTGGTCCCGTGTGCGGGAGAGCCATACCCTGTGCACGTTAAAGAACACGCTGGATGGCCTTGACGGGAGGCTACCATCTCTCTCCCAACAGCTGTTCCAGTGGGTCCCTCCCCCAACCTTATCTAAGCCTTCTGGGTCCTTGTGACCTGGCCATTTTGCCCATGGTGCGGGGCGGAGGTGGCTCAGTGGGTAGCGCGCCAGGCTCGTAATCTGTAGTTCCCAGGTTCGAGTTCCAGCTGGGTCAGCGTTGAGATTTATCTCCGCAAAATTCCCCGCCCTGCCCACGGTCAATAGGGGACACCGATGGGCTTGGAAAGGCCGCCGTCCGTCGGATGGGACGTTAAGCCGTGGCCCCGTGTGCGGGAGAGCCATACCCTGTGCACGTTAAATAACACGCTGGATGGCCTTGACGGGAGGCTACCATCTGTCTCCCAACAGCTGTTCCAATGGGTCCCCTCCCCTAACCTTCTCTGAGCCTTCGGGGCTCTTGTGACCTGGCCATTTAGCCCATGGTGTGCAAAAAAGTGCGCTCAATGCTAAAACAACACCCAATCAAGATAAATATTTCTTACATTTTTAAAATACAGACAACACTATGTCGTTCATTGTGGAATGAATATCCTGTGATGTTTTCCTGGGAATACTGATGCGGGGGTGGCTCAGTCGGTAGCGCGCCAGGCTCGTAATCTGTAGTTTCCAGGTTCGGATCCGAGCTGGGTCAGCGTTGAGATTTATCTCCGCAAAATTCCCCGCCCTGCCCACGGTAAGTAGGGGACACCGATGGGCTTGGAAAGACCACCGTTCGTCGGATGGGACGTTAAGCCGTGGCCCCGTGTGCGGGAGAGCCGTACGTTAAAGAACGCGCTGGATGGCCTTGACCGGAGGCTACCATCTATCCTCCAATAGCTGTTCTAGTGGGTCCCCTCCCTCAACCTTCTTTGAGCCTTCGGGGTCCATGTGACCTGGGGGCGGGGGTGGCTCAGTCGGTAGCGCGCCAGGCTCGTAATCTGTAGTTCCCAGGTTCGAGTCCCAGCTGGGTCTGCGTTGAGATTTATCTCCGCAAAATTCCACTCCCTGCCCACGGTCAGTAGGGGACACCGATGGGCTTGGAAAGGCCGCCGTCCGTCGGATGGGACGTTAAGCCGTGGCCCCGTGTACGGGAGAGTCATACCCTGTGCACGTTAAAGAACACGCTGGATGGCCTTGACGGGAGGCTACCATCTGTCTTCCAACAGCTGTTCCAGTGGGTCCCCCAACCTTCTCTGAGCCTTCGGGGTCCATGTGACCTGGCCATTTAGCCCATGGTGTGCAAAAAAGTGCCGCTCAGAGGTAAAACAACCCAACCCAACCCATGTGACCTGGCCATTTAGCCCATGGTGTGCAAAAAAGTGCCGCTCAGAGGTAAAACAACCCAACCCAACCCATGTGACCTAGCCATTTAGCCCATGGTGTGCAAAAAAGTGCCGCTCAGAGGTAAAACAACCCAACCCAACCCATGTGACCTAGCCATTTAGCCCATGGTGTGCAAAAAAGTGCCGCTCAGAGGTAAAACAACCCAACCCAACCCATGTGACCTGGCCATTTAGCCCATGGTGTGCAAAAAAGTGCCGCTCAGAGGTAAAACAATCCAATCCAATCCTAGCCATTTAGCCCATGGTGTGCAAAAAAGTGCCGCTCAGAGGTAAAACAACCCAACCCTGGGAATACTTCCACTGCAAACAAAGAATTCCTTTCTTTTTAGTGTCAGCTAATCTCGAAGCAGACTCCCTGGGAGAAAAAGGAAATTCTCCTTTGAGTTTGATCATCCCAAGAATTGACTTTGACCATCTGATGGCGCGGAACTATGCATTTAACGTCGCTGGCATTAGCTACCATTTCTTCACCCCCTAATTATAGGTTGTTGTATGTTCAACTACCAGCGCTTGATGCGGACAGGAAATTATGCCGAATGTAATGGACATTAATCACGTGACACACGTCACGCACGTGCGCGGGTTTTTGGCGCGAGAAAGGCGCCATCCTTGAACACGAGGAAGGATTTCTGACAGGGTCAAATTTGGGTCGATGAGTCCCCTTACCCACGATCCCGTCCATCAAATCTGTCGCGTTTTTTTTTTTACCTTCATTGTAAAGGTGATAAGATCCTGGAGTTGAATTTCAGTTGGTCTCTCTCTTGTATTTGGGCTTTCGAGGTATTTATTTCGGTTTGACACTTGTATGGTTAATCCATCGTATGCCAAGACTTGATAAAATCATCCAATTAAAGAAGCTGCAGTTGATTCAATCGGTATAGAGGATAGGGCTCGTAATCTGATGTCCCCAGTTGCGTGTTTCCAACTGGGACAGCGTTGGGAACTCTCCTCGCTAGCCCCCGTTCTATTGGGGCGGGGGTGGCTCAGTCGGTAGCGCGCCAGGCTCGTAATCTGTAGTTCCCAGGTTCGAGTTCCAGCTGGGTCAGCGTTGAGATTTATCTCCGCAAAATTCCCCGCCCTGCCCACGGTCAGTAGGGGAAACCGATGGGCTTGGAAAGGCCGCCGTCCGTCGGATGGGACGTTAAGCCGTGGCCCCGTGTGCGGGAGAGCCATACCCTGTGCACGTTAAAGAACACGCTGGATGGCCTTGACGGGAGGCTACCATCTGTCTCCCAACAGCTGTTCCAGTGGGTCCCCTCCCCCAACCTTCTCTGAGCCTTCTGGGTCCATGTGACCTGGCCATTTAGCCCATGGTGTGCAGAAAAGTGCCGCTCAGATGTAAAACAACCCAAGCAACCCCCGTTCTTCCCTCGGTGATAAAGAGAGGCACTACTGTGCTCGGAAAGACCTCCGTCCGTCGGATGGGATGTTAAGTCGTGGCATCGTGTACGGGACAGACATGCCCTGAGCGTGTTAAAGAGTACGCTAGATGGCTCTGACGAGAGGTTTCCATCTCTCTCCTAACTGTTATCCGATGGGTTCTCTTCCTCCTAACCTAGGGGCGAGGGTGGCTCAGTCGGTAGCGCGTCAGGCTCGTAATCTGTAGTTCCCAGGTTCGAGTTCCAGCTGGGTCAGCGTTGAGATTTATCTCCGCAAAATTCCCCGCCCTGCCCACGGTCAGTAAGGGACACCGATGGGCTGGGAAAGGCCGCCGTCCTTCGGATGGGACGTTAAGCCGTGGCCCCGTGTGCCGGAGAGCCATACCCTGTACACGTTAAAGAACACGCTGGATGGCCTTGATGGGAGGCAACCATCTGTCTCCTAACAGCTTGTTCCAGTGGGTCCCCTCCCCCAACCTTCTCTGAGCCTTCGGGGTCCTTGTGACCTGGTCATTTAGCCCATGGTGTGCAAAAAAGTGTCGCTCAGAGGTAAAACAATGCAACCTTCTATGAACCCTTGGGGTCCTTGTGACCTGGCCATTTCAGATCACTGTGTGGAGAAAAGTGCAGATCAGAGGTAAAACAACCAACTAATCATCAAATCGAATGGTGATCTCCCAAATTCTACCTGGGGCGGGGGTGCTCAGTCGGTAGCGCGCCAGGCTTGTAATCTGCAGTTCCCAGGTTCGAGTCCCAGCTGGGTCAGCGTTGAGATTGTTCTCCGCAAAATTCCCCGCCCTGTCCACGGTCAGTAGGGGACACCGATGGGCTTGGAAAGGCCGCCGTCCGTCGGATGGGACGTTAAGCCGTGGTCCCGTGTGCGGGAGAACCATACCCTGTGCACGTTAAAGAACACACTGGATGGCCTTGACGGGAGGCTACCATCTGTTTCCCAACAGCTGTTCCAGTGGGTCCCCTCCCCCAACCTTCTCTGAGCCTTCGGGGTCCATGTGACCTGGCCATTTAGCCCATGGTGTGCAAAAACGTGCCGCTCAGAGGTAAAACAACCCAACCCAACCCAAATTCTATCGACATAAATATTTGTGGTGATCCACCAAGTCCGGAAACGGAAAAAAACTGAACCACAGAGATTTCACTATGAGTGACATTAGAAACTGTATTAAAGAAGAATTCGAAATTTTAAATAAGAGATTAATGATGGAATTGACTGAAATGAAAAAAGGCTCTCGAGTTTTGTTCTGAGTTTATAAAGAACCTAAAAACCGTTTCAGAGGAACTGAAAAGGGATATATTGGAAATGAATAAAGTAAACGAAACTTTAATTACTGAAAATAAGGCTCTTGGTAATCAGGTATTGACCTTTCAGACTCAAGGGAATGAGTTGGAACAATATTCTACAAACTGTAATTTTGAAATTGGGGAATTTTGGAATTGAAGATGTAAGAGAGAAATTAGAAGAGGTTTTCGAAGGAATTCAGAAAGCCTTAAATGCAACAGAAAAGAGAGTTGGGTTGTTTACCTCTGAGCGGCACTTTTCTGCACACCATGGGATAAATGGTCAGGTCACATGGACCCCGAAGGCTCAGAGAAGGTTGGGGGAGGGGACCCACTGGAACAGCTGTTGGGAGACAGATGGTAGCCTCCCGTCAAGGCCATCCAGCGTGTTCTTTAACGTTGGGTTGTTTTACCTCTGAGCGGCACTTTTTTGCACACCATGGGCGAAATGGTCAGGTCACATGGGCCCCGAAGGCTCAGAGAAGGTTGGGGGAGGGGACCCACTGGAACAGCTGTTGGGAGACAGATGGTAGCCTCCCGTCAAGGCCATCCAGCGTGTTCTTTAACGTTGGGTTGTTTTACCTCTGAGCGGCACTTTTTTGCACACCATGGGCTAAATGGCCAGGTCACATGGGCCACGAAGGCTCAGAGAAGGTTGGGGGAGGGGACCCACTGGAACAGCTGTTGGGAGACAGATGGTAGCCTCCCGTCAAGGCCATCCAGCGTGTTCTTTAACGTTGGGTTGTTTTACCTCTGAGCGGCACTTTTTTGCACACCATGGGCTAAATGGCCAGGTCACATGGGCCCCGAAGGCTCAGAAAAGGTTGGGGGAGGGGACCCACTGGAACAGCTGTTGGAAGACAGATGGTAGCCTCCCGTCAAGGCCATCCAGCGTGTTCTTTAACGTTGGGTTGTTTTACCTCTGAGCGGCACTTTTTTGCACACCATGGGCTAAATGGCCAGGTCACATGGACCCCGAAGGCTCAGATAAGGTTGGGGGAGGGGACCCACTGGAACAGCTGTTGGGAGACAGATGGTAGCCTCCCGTCAAGGCCATCCAGCGTGTTCTTTAACGTGCACAGGGTATGGCTTTCCCGCACACGGGGCCACGGCTTAACGTCCCATCCGACGGACGGCGTCCTTTCCAAGCCCATCGGTGTCCCCTACTGACCGTGGGCAGGGCGGGGAATTTTGCGGAGATAAATCTCAACGCTGACCCAGTTGGGACTCGAACCTGGGAACTACAGATTACGAGCCTGGCGCGCTACCGACTGAGCCACCCCCGCCCCTCGTTGAAATTGTGTAGTGATAATGAGTTCATACAAATATATAGTGATAGTACCTGTGAATTATATTATTTTTCGCATTAATGTTAGAAGTATTCGTGCTCCTTTTAATGAGGGGTGGCTCAGTCGGTAGCGCGCCAGGCTCGTAATTTGTAGTTCCCTGGATCGAGTCCCAGCTGAGTCAGCGTTGAGATTTACCTATGCAAAACTCCCCGCCTGCCAACGGTTGGAAAAGGCCGCCGTCCGTCGGATGGGACGTTAAACCGTGGCCCCGTGTGCAGGAGAGCCATACGCTGTGCACGGTTAAGAACACGCTGGATGGCCTTGACGAGAGGCTACCATCTGTCTCCCAACAGCTGTTCCAGTGGGTCCCCTCTCCCAACCTTCTCTGAGCCTTCGGGGGTCCATGTGACCTGGCCATTTAGCCCATGGTGTGCAAAAAAGTGCCGCTCAGAGGTAAAACAACCCAACGTTAAAGAACACGCTGGATGGCCTTGACGGGAGGCTACCATCTGTCTTCCAACAGCTGTTCCAGTGGGTCCCCTCTCCCAACCTTCTCTGAGCCTTCGGGGGTCCATGTGACCTGGCCATTTAGCCCATGGTGTGCAAAAAAGTGCCGCTCAGAGGTAAAAACAACCCAACGTTAAAGAACACGCTGGATGGCCTTGACGGGAGGCTACCATCTGTCTCCCAACAGCTGTTCCAGTGGGTCCCCTCTCCCAACCTTCTCTGAGCCTTCGGGGTCCATGTGACCTGGCCATTTAGCCCATGGTGTGCAAAAAATTGCCGCTCAGAGGTAAAACAACCCAACGTTAAAGAACACGCTGGATGGCCTTGACGGGAGGCTACCATCTGTCTTCCAACAGCTGTTCCAGTGGGTCCCCTCTCCCAACCTTCTCTGAGCCTTCGGGGTCCATGTGACCTGGCCATTTAGCCCATGGTGTGCAAAAAAGTGCCGCTCAGAGGTAAAACAACCCAACGTTAAAGAACACGCTGGATGGCCTTGACGGGAGGCTACCATCTGTCTTCCAACAGCTGTTCCACTGGGTCCCCTCTCCCAACCTTCTCTGAGCCTTCGGGGTCCATGTGACCTGGCCATTTAGCCCATGGTGTGCAAAAAAGTGCCGCTCAGAGGTAAAAACAACCCCAACCCCTCCCCCAACCTTCTCTGAGCGTTCTTGGTCCATGGTACCTGGCCATTTAGCCCATTGTGTGCAAAAAAAGTGCCGCTCAGAGGTAAAAACAACCCAACACATGAAGATTTCACACAGGGAGTTGAGACGTAAGGAAAAATGTAGTAAATCCTCATCTCTTTACAGGAATCTGACAACTCGATAATCGCAACTTCCCCTAACTCCAAAAAATCGAAAGTTTTTCACTTATTGCGCAGTTGGGCCGTGCGATGCATTCTAGATTTTCTGTGAAGCACAACAGCGCTACCTGTAGGTGTGACGTCATCGTCACGAAAGCGAGACCTTCGCTTCTTGTAGCCAAGCAAGAGCTCCACTGCAATCCGATAGAGGTGGAGTTCCTTTCCTCGGTAGGATAGGGAAGGCCACTGGGGGTGGAAGCGGCGGAAACTGGGTCAAGACCAACAACCTCTGGGGAACATTTCTTCATCAATTTAAATTGCTACAGCTGCGGAGATCAAGAAAGTTGGCAATGCCAGCTGGCGCTTGTCATTAAATGCTTGCTCTTGA